>JAEIFM010000456.1:0-385300 GCA_018901885.1 Zaprionus kolodkinae | reverse complement strand
TGTCCCGCGTTGATCCAGAGACTTCCTCTCTCAAGTTTAGCGGTGGTTAGACGTTTGCGTCTGTCGAGTCTTCTTATGAAGATTACGTTGGAGGGCTTGACTTCGCCCCCTTAGGTTAATTGACTAGCCTTGTGGCGTAGCAATGTGGTCAATAAGTACAATTGTATTTTTCGGCTGTGAGCCGGAGCACGTTCTGGTTTATTGAATACCAAACTGAGACTAAAGAGTTGACAAAATATGGAGCTAAGTTTACCCTAACAGCAATGCATCGCGCCATCAAGACGAGTCGGCAAAGCCGACTCAGCATTCCTTGCAGCGAATAAGAAGTGTCAGCTTTCCGTTGCCGGACGTTCTTTGCGCAGAGCGCTGAACTCAATTCTGGCGCGTCAGCATTCTATACATAGAGCTACTTAGTTGCTATGGATTATTATGTTAAGAGTTGTTAACTACTACCCCCTCAAGTTTATGACCGTCCTCGGTCATGTTGAATGTGTCGATGGTACGCTGTATCTCAATGGAGGCTCATCTTCTCCTTAATGCCAGATAAAGTGCGAAGGAGCCAATTAAACCAATGTTCAGGACCACACCAGCTACGAACCAGAGTTTAGGCGAACCTTCAGATTCCACGTCATCCTTAAAGCTTTGGATGGAGAGCAGGTTCTCGTTATTCATCCGGTGTAGCAGAGGGATGCTGAGCACGGGGTCGTGCCCGACGATGTTAAGTAATGGGAAGCGCGCAATGCCTGGCTGCTTGCTTAATGCTTTCCGTAGGTTTACGAACTCGGAGCCATTGATGGTCGCCGTTCTCTCAAAGGTCACCAGGTGGGTTCCCACGACCAGAATTTCTGGGCTGCCATCGGTGCTAACGCGAGCTGAAGCTTCGTTGATAATCACAACGCCGTCATCTACGGGAGTTACTTCCTGCAAGTGGCTGGGTTGATTGTGGCATTGGGCTGCGCTCCCTGCGTGGAGTGAGCGCGCACAAGATTCGCGCCGAGACCGCTCGCAGAACGTGAAGTGTGTGGTATCTGTGCATCCTGTGAGCGCAAAGGTGTCATGTTCGCATTCGGCCAACGTATCCTCGTCGAGGCGTAAGATGATGTGTTGGTGGGGATACAGGGTAAACGGCGACTTTCTTGCAACTGAACTTGACTCTGGGATAGGCAATTTAAATATGAATACTGTTCTCGGACTGGAGGACTCTAATCTTGGATGCTTCTATTAAGCTGATGATAGGGGTGTCCTGTTCTACAAGAGACTTCAAGTCGGCATGGTCAAGAATCGTGGGATTTACAATGTTTGATTTGGCCAAAGTAATAGTGAGAATTAAATTTTGAATTTCAGTAGAAAGCATCCTATTTCTTGCCAATAACGCTTCATACAAGTGTGGAGTGTCAACCAAGTCGCTTTTACGGGCACTGATCACCTTATTGATGGTGTCAGTTAACTTGTTAATCTGAGTCTGGGTTTCGGAATTTATTGTTATCTGCCGGGAATTAGACTCAACTAGTTTAGCCTCTGTGATTTTTATCTTTAGAAGGTCCGTGGCATCGGGAGTACCAGCCACTACCTTTAAAGCTGTACCTAGGAAATCTAGACTCCTGGCAATCCTATGATGGACCTTAAGGACGGACAACAAAGTTCTAAGGTGGTCCGTATCGACCTCTAGTAACTTCCGCATATGCGATTGGGGAAAAGACTCGGATAATTTTTCTGTCTCGTCTATCATAACAGCGAATTCGGACAAGTTGCTTGAGTGCCTTAAGAGGTCACGCTGTTCAAAAACCAGCACATCACCATCTACGACAGGGATGTAGTTGGCATGCGAAAAGTCGGTAATCCGTGCATTCGCTAATGCCAGTGTAATGAACATCGTGAGGGTAAACCTGGAATTTAGATACAGGGTGAGACTGTAGTGCTCGGGCTTTCTTAAAGTAACCTAATAACTAACTGCAAGGGGAGTGCCTACTTAAGGTTGTCCTTGTGGACCACCCTCCCCCTTAATAAGAACAGACGTTCCCAGGTCTGCTTGCACTTTTGTTCCGTGCATAGTGGGGTTAGTTTATTTCCTAACCTCTTGTTGTTCTTTACAAACACGTGTTCTCCTACCTCAATCACACGGTTTTGACGGGAAGGGTTGCATCTTCCGATGCTGTCTTGCTGGGCCTTTGCTAATCTTGCCTTGATTTCCAGGCAGCGCTCGTGGGCCCCTGAGTGAAGAACCTCAATTGGTCTCTCACGAGTAACTGAGTGCACGGTTTTGTTATATTCCACCATGGCTCTCAAGATTAGCTCTACTGTGTCATTTGTCTTTTTGTCCAACTTCAGGCATCTGGCTATTTCTGCCAAGGTGCTGTGGAACCGTTCAACTTGGCCATTGGACACGCTGTGCAGAGGAGGCGCGTTCACAATGTCGATGCCGTAGTTGTTCTTGAGCATTGACGTGATTGTCTCTGAGTTGAAAGCGGGCTCATTGTCGCAATAGATTGTTTTGATGTTGGGGAAAAGGTTAACAATCTGCAATAGGGGGCCTGTCAAGAACAGCTTCCTGTCTGTTGAAAATATGTCTATGTGCACCATTTCGCCAGTATAACTGGGGATGGGCGTTTCCCCGAGCTCTTGCTTTTTCGGGTGCCTGTCGTACTTTGCTTGGGTATATACCAGAGAACTGCAACACGCATGCATACACAACACTCAAAAATGAATGAGACTTTTGCCACTCGGTGTTCATTTTGCACAGGCCGCACATAGCACAAGCCTCAAGCCACTTAAGCCTCTAAAAGCGGGAGACTCTAAAAGCAAGAGACGCAAAAGGCAGGAGACGCAAAAGGCTTGTACGTTTTGGCAAAAAACACTAGTAGTGCGGTACGTTTTGGCAAAAAACACTTGTAGTGGTGGTACGTTTTGGCAAAAAACACTTGTAGTGCAAGAACATTTTGGCAAAAAAAGACAAGAGACGCTTGTCCAAAGGCTCGGTAGGCTCGGTAGGTAGAGACAGCAGCATAAGGGTCGGGGCATACAAATTTGTTCGAGAACGTTCGGTTTTCCCTTTCTGCTAGTGCGTTTTTGGGTTACCCCTTCTACTTCTGTTCTATTAATAGACACATAAGTAGGTATAGAAAAAAAAAACCCGAGGCCGATGCATTTCAATTTCTACTTGTTCCTTTACCCCTTCCACAAAATAAGCGAGGCACGCTCTAGCATCCAAAATTTAATTTACTACCCCCTAAATTTAAGGATAATATATGAAAGGGAGGACAAGAAAGTAACAAGAAATTAGTTCAGCACTAAGTCACTTTGTCTATATGGCAAACATAAACATTATACTATGAGAAATTAACGATTTAAATCATCTTAAATGTGACCATTTACCCATGGAGGGTGCAAGGTCCGTGTAACGTTAATGATTACTAGATGGTGTTTCCAAATAGTCGTGTTGCTCGACATTGCAGCACGAAGTTGGTGTTAAACACCATCTAAAACTAAATATAACCATGAGACCGATAGTAAACAAGTACCGTGAGGCTTAAGTGGCTTGAGGCGTGTGCTATGTGCGGCCTGTGCAAAATGAACACCGAGTGGCAAAAGTCTCATTCATTTTTGAGTGGCTTGTTGTGCATGCATGCATGTTGCAGTTCTCTGGTATATACCCTGCAATTAGCAACCACTTCCTTTGTCATGCTGCCCATTTTTGGAAAATAGTAGTCTCGAAGGACTTGTTTGATATTTTCCTGCGCGGCTCTGTGTGCACGGTTGTGCTCTGCAGTTACAATTTCGTACTGTTCGTTTTTATCAGTTATATCCGACACGACATTCTTGCAGTGACGGAATTGAGTGGCTGGGAAGTGGGTAATGAGGTCGTGTTGGAAGCTTGCCAGTGTAAGCAAGTTGCAATGGATAGCATTCACGACGTCAGGGTTAACAACTTATTTGAGAGTTTTTAACAGGTAACTCTTGTCAGTAAAACTGATCAAGTGGCGAGTTTTGCTTCGGAACAGCACTAGGCTTCGCTTAAGCGGGAAACGTGCTGCCTCCAGAATGATCTGGTTCCTAAAGCAATTTAAGGGTTTATCTGTGGTTTCGACCGTGTAGGTCAGGGACAGCTCACTGTGAATAGTCGCTGCGTCTGAATGGGGTTCGTCTTGTAAGGCGTTAAGATTTTGCCTGGACAGGGCATCTGCCACAAAATTTTCCTTGCCAGGTTTGTAGAAAATCTTGGCATTGTGTTGGTCTATATAGGATTTCCATCTCTTAATCTTAGCGTTCGTGTTTTTGTCGGCAACAGCGAACGTGAGAGGCTGGTGGTCGGTGAATATGTTGATTTCCCTAGAGCCATACAGAAAGTTTTGTAGTTTACCTAAGGCCCATACAATGGCTAGCAATTCCCTTTCGTTTGTGGCATAATTTTGCTCAGCCTGTCTCAGGGTGCGGGATATCATGGTGATCGGCCTACCTTCTTGCGATAGGACTGCACCAATGCCACTTGCTGACGCATCTGTGGTGAGGTCAAAGGGCTTTTGAAAGTCGGGGTACTTGAGTATGACATCCTCTGATGCCAGAATGTTACGAAGCCTTTGAAATGCGCTGCGTTGAGTTTCATTAAATTCAACACAAACCTTTTTAGACATATGCCTACTCACCGAGCCGTTTTCCCCTTTCAGGATGTCGGTTATCGGGCGAGCTATGGCTGCAAAGTCTTTAATGAAGATTCTGTAGTAGCTGACCAAACCAAGGAACGATCTAACACTGTAGACACATTTGGGTTCAGGATATTCCTGAATGGCCTTTACCTTTTCTGGGTCGGACTTAGTCCCATCCTTGCTTACGATGAAGCCGAGGTACTCAACACTTTCTTTGAAGAATTTTGTTTTTTCCTGGCTCACCCTCATATTCGCCTCGATCAAGCATTTCAGCACAGTATCGATGTGGCGGACATGGTCGGACTCGTTTTCTGAGAAAATTATGACATCGTCTACATAGACGTAACATATTTTCCCGATTTGCTCTCTCAGCACATCGTCTAGGGCTCTTTGAAAAATGCTGCTTGCATTTCTCAAGCCGAACGGCAGACGGCAAAACTCGTATTTGCCGCCATTTACCGAGAACGATGTCTTCTCGCGGTCGTGTTCCGCGAGGTAAATTTGATGATAGCCTGACTTCAGGTCAAGGGTAGTGAAGAACTTTGCCTTGCCCAGATTCGCTAGAATCATGGGAATGCTAGGCATCGGTCAGGAATAGTTCGCTCATTTAGCTTCCTAAAGTCAATGACCAACCTCTTGTTCTGGTTCCCGAAGGCGTCGGTCCCCTTTTTGTCAACAACCCAGGTCGGGCTGTTATAGGGAGACCTTGAGGGCCTGATAATGCCGTCTTTCAGCAGTTGTTTGATCTTGTTGTTCACAAAGTCGGAGACACCCAGAAGATTTGGGTACGCTCTTGAGTACACCGGTTCATTATCAACTGTCCGAATTGTGGCAGTGACAGCGGTGTTAAAAGGAAGAGCTTCATTTGTCGTGGAGAAGGCTTTCTTCCTCCTTATTATTGTGTCCTTGAACTCCTTTTTAACGGAGTCAGGTACAACAATGTCGTTTACATCAGTGAATTTTACACTGGGGCAGCTGAAATAGTGAAGCTTTTCAGCGATGCCCTGGTATTCTAGGGAGTCCTCTGCAAGGTTGAGCTTTACCCCGGCCTGTGTTAACAGGTCCAAGCCTATGATAGCGTCGAACGCATTGAGAGAATCTAAAAGGAAAAATGGGGAGGTGTGCTTGAAGACTTTCATCAAACATTTGTGTTTGATTTCGGTGGAGCCGTGTATTGAGCTCACCGAGAAAGGGCTGGCGACCGGCATTACATTTTTCAGCTCCTTTACGGGCCTAATGTAGTTTTTTGCCGCGCCGGTATCGATTAGCATCTTTAAGGTTCTCCCAGCCAGCCGTCGTTCAATGAACGGCAACCGGGAGCGTCCCCTAAAAATTCAACGAGTCGTCACTGGGAGCGTACTCATTTTCGCTGTCGATTTCCTCGACTGCAGCCTTTGCTGCCTTTTCATACTCTTCTTTGGTCTCTTTTTGCTTAGGGGCCTCTTGGACAACGTTATTAAGACGTTGTCGTCTCGGTCCTGTCAAGCGTTCTGAGGAATTTCTCCTCTTAGACGCGTTCGATTGATTAGGATGATTCTGATTATGTTCAGTGCGCTGCCTGAACCTGGAGGATGAATCGACCTCCATAGGCTGGGGTGCTTGCGCCTGATTGTCGTTGTTGGTTTGTCCGTTGTTTTTCTGTCGTTTCATGAAGTGGGGATTTCTGTCCTGTCCCTGTTCTTCTTTATTTGATTTACTCTGAAAACGGCTCTTGCCGTTTGCCGCCGAATGCGCTCGCTCCTCTACGGCCTTGGCGTAGGAGTTAGCAAACATTCTCTCTATGCTTGCCTCTGCTTCTCTAGCTAAGGCCAGTGCAGATGGCAAGTCTTTTGGTTGGGCCGGGAAGACCACAGCTCTAAGGGCCTTTTTGAGCCCTGAAATAAAAGCATGCAGGGCGTCGGCTCTGACCTCAGCGTTAAGCAGGTCAGCACCCTCTTGTTCATGCGACATTACGATTTTGTTTGTGACAAGCGTTAGCTTCTTTTTAACTTCATCGTAGTATTGCATTAATGGTAGGTCTCCCTGCCTTACCATTTCCAATCCTTGCCTCAACAGGCGTAAGGATGTTTTGTCCGAGTACGTGCAGTCTAATCTGGCCAAAATGGCATCGAAGTTCAATACCGTATTATGGGATACGAGTAGAGCCCCGGCTGCGCCACGGATTTTATTCCTTAATATGGCAACAGCCTGATAATGGGCACTGCTGCCATTGTATGGTTTAAACAGCTCGTAGGCGTATATGGCCGATTGCCTCCAGGCCACATACTCGTCTTGGGTACCGGAGAACTCCGGTACCGATTTTATTATATCAAGGGGAATTTCACACCTAACCTCGGGGTTGACAGAGACTTTTTCATATGTTACGATTTGCGGTGCTTTTTTTTTTTTTTTTTTTTTTTTTGGACGTTGAATACAATGAATGTATTAGCAAGTGGTCCAACGACACCAAGCCGAT
The DNA here is from genome assembly GCA_018901885.1 of Zaprionus kolodkinae. Lineage (NCBI taxonomy): Eukaryota > Metazoa > Arthropoda > Insecta > Diptera > Drosophilidae > Zaprionus > Zaprionus kolodkinae. The sequence continues at coordinate 378,205 of JAEIFM010000456.1, read as the reverse complement.
GCTTGTTGCGCGCGGAACCCAGACGAAGTCCACCTCCCGCCTAACCGACCGAGAGGCACCGTCGCGTAACGGACGACACGAAAACGCGATAAAAATGCGAATAGACACGCGAGAAGAAACTAACGCGATAAAGAAAGAAAACGCGGATAGGAGATAGGATAGGAGCATGCAAAATTAAATAAATAATAAAAAATAAGGTTGTAAATAAATAATACCCCTAGCATGGTTCTGCGATTAGTTAGGGAAGGCAAATTTAATAATAAGAGTCTATTGTTATAGGAAGGCAGTCTTAAATTTTCCTCCCAGTTAAGGCCACGTAAAGCAAACAATAAAAAGTTCTTTTGTACGGACTCGATGCGTTCTTTATGAATAGTGTACCGGGGACACCATACGCATGAACCATATTCAAGAATAGGACGAACAAGTGAGATGTAGAGGGTCTTTGTAAGATAAGGATCGTCAAATTCCTTAGACCATCTCTTAATAAAGCCTAGAACACCCATGGCTTTATTGACCATATTAGAAATATGATTGGAAAACTTTAGTTTTCGGTCCAAACGGACCCCCAAATCATCAACTAGGGTAATTCTTTCCAAGACAGAACCACAAAGAGAATAAGAAGTATACATTGGATTGGCTCGAGAGAATGTCATCAGCTTGCATTTGGAGCTGTTCAGGTTTAAAAAATTGGCACAACACCACGAATGAAAACTATTTAGGTCAGCTTGTAAGTGTGACTGACAGTGGTCGTCTTTAAATTGATAACAAAGCTTTACATCATCCGCGTACATAAGAGTACGAGAGTTATGTATGACCGAAGGCAGGTCATTGATGAAAAGCGTAAAAAGTAGGGGGCCAAGATGACTCCCTTGAGGAACGCCAGATGTGGCGTGAAGTGGAATTGAGAGGCTGGTTTTAAAGAGGACTCTTTGAGTTCTGTCAGTCAGATAGCTTACAATCCAACTAAGTAATTTTGGTCAAAAAAACCTAGAAGGTCAAGCTTATGTGCCAAAAGGGAATGATTCACTGAGTCAAAAGCTTTACTGAAATCAGTATAAATGACATCAGTTTGAAGATTTTCCTGAAATCCTTTTACCACAAAGTATGTCAGCTCAAGCAAATTTGTCGTAGCTGAACGACGTTTAATAAATCCGTGTTGAAAAGGTGAAATAACGGATCTGCATAAACGTTGCAAGTGAGGAGTTATAACATTCTCGAAAAATTTAGGTATAGCCGACAATTTAGACATACCTCTATAATTGCTTCAGACTTGCTGCCCTTTTTCAATAAGGGGATAATAAAAGATTCCTTCCAAATGGAAGGAAAGAGTGAAGTTTCTAAGGACAGCGAAAATAGTTTGAGCAATGGCTTACTTAAGGAGTTGGCACAGAACCGAAGTATACAAGCGGGAACACCGTCAGGTCCGGGTGAAAAAACTGGCTTAACTAAATAAAGATCCTTGACAAGGGAGCTTTCGTTTAGAAAGGGGGAGAAGATACCATTCGAACTTGGAATGTTGTATGGATAAAAATGAGTAGTATGTGTAGAAGGTGAGTAAGTCGTTTGAAAAAAACTTTGCAAACATATCGGCCATGAGTTTCCACCTGCAAACTCTGTACCCGCGCAGCTAGGGAATTTAGTTGAACCTGGAACTGGGATTGCTGTTGCGACAATGCCTGTCTGACGGCATTGTCGATAAGAGCTTGAATCTGACTGGGGTCCATGGTATTATCTACCGGGGCCCTATCTAACGTCTGACCTACTGTAAATTAATACCAATGTAAAATTATACCAATGTATGCTATAATTATTTATAGGGTATGCAACAATATTTTGATAAAAGGTATGCAATAGTTTTTATTAAAACGGGTATGCAATGAAAATTTTCGGTTTTACAAAAGTATGCAGCACTTATTTTTATAAGGTATGCAACAGTTTTTATTAAAGGGGTATGCAATGAAATTTTTCAACTTTTCAAAAGTATGCAATACTTATTTTTTTATAAGGTATGCAATAAGAATTTGCTCTGCCGAAAATATGCAATGCTTTTGAAACTGATTTACACAAAGCACAACTATTACGTGGCCAGTTAAACGAATTCTTTCTTTTACGATATTTCTTGAGTCGTGTCAAAGAAGTCAAATGTAAAACTTACATGATTTCTAACTTAACTACCCTGTTAAATTAGTTGATTGGTTCGAATTGCAGTTTGGCGCCAATTATGAGGTTGCTGTCCCGCGTTGATCCAGAGACTTCTCTCTCAAGTTTAGCGGTGATTAGACGTTTGCGTCTGTCGAGTCTTCTTATGAAGATTACGTTGGAGGGCTTGACTTCGCCCCCTTAGGTTAATTGACTAGCCTTGTGGCGTAGCAATGTGGTCAATAAGTAAAATTGTATTTTTCGGCTGTGAGCCGGAGCACGTTCTGGTTTATTGAATACCAAACTGAGACTAAAGAGTTGACAAAATATGGAGCTAAGTTTACCCTAACAGCAATGCATCGCGCCATCAAGATTCCTTGCAGCGTGAAGCAACACTCCGAATAAGAAGTGTCAGCTTTCCGTTGCCGGACGTTCTTTGCGCAGAGCGCTGAACTCAATTCTGGCGCGTCAGCATTCTATACATAGAGCTACTTAGTTGCTATGGATTATTATGTTAAGAGTTGTTAACTTATATGCGTGTGAGGCAATACACAAAACATGAGGCAGGTCTGTGTAATTAACGGACGTCTAAATTAAAGAAGAAGCAGTTGACGCTGCTGTGTGTGTATGTAACGAATTTTGGCACGCGCCAAAAATTCACATATCTCTCTCTCGTTCTAACTTATGCTATCGACTCTTGCTTTCTCGTTATTTATACCCTTCGACCATTGAAAATGGTCAAAAAAGGGTATACTAACTTTGTGCAAAATGTATGTAACAGGCATAAGGAGGCGTGGCAGACCCCATAAAGTATATATATTCTTGCTCAGGATCACTAGCCGAGTCGATTGAGACATGTCCGTCTGTCTGTCCGTCTGTCCGTCTGTTTGTTTGAGACAACAGATCTTAGCTATTAAAAAAGCTAGAGACACCAAATTTGGTATGAAGGTTTCTATATATTCGGAGCAGGTGAAGTTTATGTCAAATGTTTGATGCCACGCCCACCGCCCCCTCAATTTGGTTATTTACGATTATTAAGCAAAGTATAGAACCTATAAAGTTATGCTTTGGTATGTATAAAGCTAAATGCAATATGAACATATTCTCCAAATTACAATCCGATCGGACTAATAACACTGAAGTTATTCTAGTCAACGTTTTCAGTACAAATGTTCGGTACGGGCAGCAGCCGACGCTCTGCTTTGAGCAGTTGACGCCGACGTCGACGTTGCGTCGTGTCGCTTTACTCTTTATGCGCGTCGCTGTGTGAGTGCGAGCGAGTAAGCTATATGTACTAGAAGAATTTGTGCAGAATTCTCTGTTTGAAATGATGAGTGTGGTAACACGTTTGTAACGGATTTAGAAAATAGGGAGAAGGGTATCTTACTGTCGGGCGCCCGACTGTAGCCTTACCCACTTGTTTAATTTTTGTTTTTATTATATTAAACATTTTATTTCAATATATATTTTTTATGGTTTATAAAAATAAACTGAAAGTCCATGGCCTCTTACAGTCACCGCGTGACTGTAGCCTTTCTGACTTGTTAATAGCTGAGATTTGTTGTCTCAAACAAACAGACGGACAGACGGACATGTCTCAATCGACTCAGCTAGTGATCCTGAGCAAGAATATATATACTTTATGGGGTCTGCCACGCCTCCTTATGCCTGTTACATACATTTTGCACAATGTTGACCATTTTCAATGTTCGAAGGGTATAAAAAGTTTTTTTTGTACAGATTCAATGCGTTTTTGAGTCATGTCCGTCTGTCCGTGTGTTTGTTTGAGACAACAGATCTTAGCTATTAAAAAAGCTAGAGACGCCAAATTTGGTATGAAGGTTCCTATATATCCGGGGCAGGTGAAGTTTATGTCAAATGTTTAATGCCACGCCCACCGCCCCCGCAAATCGGTTATTTACGATTATTAGGCAAAGTAATGAACCTAAAAAGTTATGTTTTGGTATGTATAAAGCTAAATGCAATATGAACATATTCTCCAAATTACAATCCGATCGGACCAATAACACTGAAGTTATTCAAGTCAACGTTTTCAGTACAAATGTTCGGTACGGGCAGCAGCCGACGCGCTGCTTTGAGCAGTTGACGCCGACGTCGACGTTGCGTCGTGTCGCTTTACTCTTTACGCGCGTCGCTGTGTTAGTGCGAGCGAGTAAGCTGTATGTAGTAGAAGTATTTGTGCAGAATTCTCTGTTTGAAATTATGAGTGTGGTTACACGTTTGTAACGGATTTGGAAAATTGGGAGAAGGGTATCTTACTGTCGGGCGCCCGACTGTAGCCGTACCTACATGTTATACCCTTGCAGAGGGTATATTAATTTTAGCGAGAAGTTTGCAACGCACATTAGGAGACATCTCCGACCCTATAAAGTATATATATTCTGAATTAGCATCACCAGAGGAGTCGAAAAATGGATGTCCGTCTGTCCGTCCGTCCGTCCGTCTGTTGCAACGCAAACTAGTCTCTCAGTTTTTAAGCTATCTTCCTGAAACTTGGCACACTAGCTTCATATTGCTGTACCCTGTAAATAAGTCGGAACAAGCCAGATCGGACCGATATATCGTATAGCTGTCATAGAAGCTATCGGCCGATTTTTGTTGTTTTTCAAGATATTGCAACAAGATTTGGCAAAACTTATTCTTATTACGTTCTTAATGTGCTGTCAAAATTGTATCAAAATCGGACCACTATAACATATAACTGCCATAGGAACAATCGGCTGAAATCAGGGTTTTTGCATGCATACCTGTTTTGTATTTGGAAATACCGCACATTATCAATACTTTTTTATGTTACATAGTAACCCGCCCTTAGTTTTTCCAATATATATATCTCAGACGTTTATATTCTATAGCTGGTATAGGAACAATCAGTCAGTCCCTCTGTCTGTTGCAACGCAAATTAGTCCCCCAGTTATTGAGCTATCTTCATGAAACTTTGCTCACAAGCTTCTTATTTCTGCCCTCTTTAAATAAGTCGGAACGGGCCAGATCGGTCCGATATATCGTATAGCTGTCAAGGAGCCTATCGGCCGATTTTCGTTATATTTCAAGATATAGCTATCAGGCTTACCACATCCAAATCTAAGTGTTATAAAGTTTTATCAAAATCGAACTTTTATAACTATTTTGTATAACTGCAAGGGTATAAAACCTTCGGCAAGCCGAAGGTAGCCTTGCTTTCTTGTTTTTAAATAAGTTAGATTTTAAATTTGTTAGGCGCGACAACTCTCTTGTGAACCAAGGGGACTTACTCGAGTGTGTTGGAAGGTAACAAGGAACACAAATGTCAAAAAATGAATTTATATTTTGATAACATAAATTTGTCGCTACTGAAATATCAGTAGACGAGTAAAGTTCTGACCAGTCGCAGTCAGAAATTAAGAAATTTAATAATTCAAAGTCTTCTTTTTTAAAGCCCCGTACACGTCTACGCGGTTTTTCATTTTTATCAAAACACACGCCAAGATCAACAGTAACTTCGAAGGTGGGATGGTAAGAATCTTCTGGTAAAGAAAGAGACTGAGTCCTGTTTAGAATCACCCTAGATGGATCAGATACGAATCATAAATCTAGCGATATGTTTCTAGAATTTTTGACATGATTGACCTGCGACAATGACATATCAAACAAACCATCAAAAAGGTCATGCTGCCGGGAAGGCAATAAGAAAGATTCATCAACACTTGGTGTCCACTCACATTCTGGCGTATTAAAGTCACCGAGGACTATAAAATGATCCCTGTCTGATAACAGGTTGAACACAGTCTTTATTGCAGATAAAAGTTGCAAATATACTGACAATTTCGATGACAGCGGAATATAAGAACAGGTTATAAAACAAGAAAAACCGAGAAAGTGTAATTTTACACAAATAAATTCAATACTATATTGAATCTCCGGTTTTAACAATTCCGATGTAAATGGCAGAGTTTACTGCGATCAGAACCCCACCACCACGTCGGCCAGGTCGATCAAGCCTGTAAGTTAAGTATTTACTTGGGAGAACTTCGGAGTTTAGAATATCCGGTTTCAACCAGATTTCGGTATATACCAACACATGGGATGTAAAGGAAAGGCTATTTAGAACAAGTGGGCAAGCCTACAGTCGGGCGCCCGACAGTAAGATTCCCTGCTTCCAATTTTCTAAATCCTTTACAAACGTGTAACCACTTTCATAGTTTCAAACAGAGAATTCTGCATAAATACTTCTACTACATATAGCTTATTCGCTCACACTCACACAGCGACGCGCGTAAAGAGTAAAGAGACACGACGCAACGTCGACGTCGGCGTCAACTGCTCAAAGAAGCGCGTCGGCTGCTGCCCGTACCGAACATTTGTACTGAAAACGTTGACTTGAATAACTTCTGTGTTATTGGTCCGATCGGATTGTAATTTGAAAAATATGTTTATATTGCATTTAGCTTTTTACATACCGAAGCAGAACGTTATGGGTTTAATACTTTGCCTAATAATCGCAAAGAACTTTTTTAATAGCTCAGATCTGTTGTCTCATACAGACGGACAGACGGACAGACGGACGGACGGACAGACGGACAGACAGACGGATATGTCCCAATCGACTCGGCTAGTGATCCTGAGCAAGAATATATATACTTTATGGGGTCTGCCACGCCTCCTTATGCCTGTTACATACATTTTGCACAAAGTATACCCTTTTTTGACCATCTTCAATGGTCGAAGGGTATAACAAGTATATAAGGCTACAGTCGGGCGCCCGACAGTAAGATACCCTTCTCCCAATTTTTAAAATCCGTTACAAGCGTGTAACTATACTCATAATTTCAAACAAAAGTTCTGCACAAATTCTTCTACTACATATAGCTTACTCGCTCGCACTCACACAGCGACGCGCGTAAAGAGTAAAGCGACACGACGCAACGTCGACGTCGGCGTCGACTGCTCAAAGCAGCGCGTCGGCTGCTGCCCGTACCGAACATTTGTACTGAAAACGTTGACTTGAATAACTTCTGTGTTATTGGTCCGATCGGAATTTAATTTGGAGGACATGTTCATATTGCATTCAGCTTTATACATACCAAAGCAGAACTTTATAAGTTTAATACTTTGCTTAATAATCGTAAATTACCGATTTGCGGGGGCGGTGGGCGTGGCATCAAACATTTGACATAAACTTCACCTGCCCCGAATATATAGGAACCTTCATATCAAATTTGGTGTCTCTAGCTTTTTTAATAGCTGAGATCTGTTGTCTCAAACAAACAGACGGACAGACGGACAGACGGACAGACGGACAGACGGACAGACGGACAGACAGACGGACATGTCTCAATCGACTCGGCTAGTGATCCTGAGCAAGAATATATATACTTTATGGGGTCTGCCACGCCTCCTTATGCCTGTTACATACATTTTGCACAAAGTTAGTATACCCTTTTTTGACCATTTTCAATGGTCGAAGGGTATAAAAAGATTAGAATGTTTGCTATATAACATTTTGGTATGTAAGAAGGAAAGTAGCATTTAGTTTTTATACCCTTCGACCATTGAAAATGGTCAAAAAAGGGTATACTAACTTTGTGCAAAATGTATGTAACAGGCATAAGGAGGCGTGGCAGACCCCATAAAGTATATATATTCTTGCTCAGGATCACTAGCCGAGTCGATTGAGACATGTCCGTCTGTCTGTCCGTCTGTCCGTCTGTCCGTCTGTTTGTTTGAGACAACAGATCTTAGCTATTAAAAAAGCTAGAGACACCAAATTTGGTATGAAGGTTCCTATATATTCGGGGCAGGTGAAGTTTATGTCAAATGTTTGATGCCACGCCCACCGCCCCCGCAAATCGGTTATTTACGATTATTAGGCAAAGTAATGAACCTAAAAAGTTATGTTTTGGTATGTATAAAGCTAAATGCAATATGAACATATTCTCCAAATTACAATCCGATCGGACCAATAACACTGAAGTTATTCAAGTCAGTACAAATGTTCGGTACGGGCAGCAGCCGACGCGCTGCTTTGAGCAGTTGACGCCGACGTCGACGTTGCGTCGTGTCGCTTTACTCTTTACGCGCGTCGCTGTGTGAGTGCGAGCGAGTAAGCTATATGTAGTAGAAGTATTTATGCAGAATTCTCTGTTTGAAATTATGAGTGTGGTTACACGTTTGTAACGGATTTGGAAAATTGGGAGAAGGGTATCTTACTGTCGGGCGCCCGACTGTAGCCGTACCTACATGTTATACCCTTGCAGAGGGTATATTAATTTTAGCGAGAAGTTTGCAACGCACATTAGGAGACATCTCCGACCCTATAAAGTATATATATTCTGAATTAGCATCACCAGAGGAGTCGAAAAATGGATGTCCGTCTGTCCGTCCGTCCGTCCGTCTGTTGCAACGCAAACTAGTCTCTCAGTTTTTAAGCTATCTTCCTGAAACTTGGCACACTAGCTTCATATTGCTGTACCCTGTAAATAAGTCGGAACAAGCCAGATCGGACCGATATATCGTATAGCTGTCATAGAAGCTATCGGCCGATTTTTGTTGTTTTTCAAGATATTGCAACAAGATTTGGCAAAACTTATTCTTATTACGTTCTTAATGTGCTGTCAAAATTGTATCAAAATCGGACCACTATAACATATAACTGCCATAGGAACAATCGGCTGAAATCAGGGTTTTTGCATGCATACCTGTTTTGTATTTGGAAATACCGCACATTATCAATACTTTTTTATGTTACATAGTAACCCGCCCTTAGTTTTTCCAATATATATATCTCAGACGTTTATATTCTATAGCTGGTATAGGAACAATCAGTCAGTCCCTCTGTCTGTTGCAACGCAAATTAGTCCCCCAGTTATTGAGCTATCTTCATGAAACTTTGCTCACAAGCTTCTTATTTCTGCCCTCTTTAAATAAGTCGGAACGGGCCAGATCGGTCCGATATATCGTATAGCTGTCAAGGAGCCTATCGGCCGATTTTCGTTATATTTCAAGATATAGCTATCAGGCTTACCACATCCAAATCTAAGTGTTATAAAGTTTTATCAAAATCGAACTTTTATAACTATTTTGTATAACTGCAAGGGTATAAAACCTTCGGCAAGCCGAAGGTAGCCTTGCTTTCTTGTTTTTAAATAAGTTAGATTTTAAATTTGTTAGGCGCGACAACTCTCTTGTGAACCAAGGGGACTTACTCGAGTGTGTTGGAAGGTAACAAGGAACACAAATGTCAAAAAATGAATTTATATTTTGATAACATAAATTTGTCGCTACTGAAATATCAGTAGACGAGTAAAGTTCTGACCAGTCGCAGTCAGAAATTAAGAAATTTAATAATTCAAAGTCTTCTTTTTAAAGCCCCGTACACGTCTACGCGGTTTTTCATTTTTATCAAAACACACGCCAAGATCAACAGTAACTTCGAAGGTGGGATGGTAAGAATCTTCTGGTAAAGAAAGAGACTGAGTCCTGTTTAGAATCACCCTAGATGGATCAGATACGAATCATAAATCTAGCGATATGTTTCTAGAATTTTTGACATGATTGACCTGCGACAATGACATATCAAACAAACCATCAAAAAGGTCATGCTGCCGGGAAGGCAATAAGAAAGATTCATCAACACTTGGTGTCCACTCACATTCTGGCGTATTAAAGTCACCGAGGACTATAAAATGATCCCTGTCTGATAACAGGTTGAACACAGTCTTTATTGCAGATAAAAGTTGCAAATATACTGACAATTTCGATGACAGCGGAATATAAGAACAGGTTATAAAACAAGAAAAACCGAGAAAGTGTAATTTTACACAAATAAATTCAATACTATATTGAATCTCCGGTTTTAACAATTCCGATGTAAATGGCAGAGTTTACTGCGATCAGAACCCCACCACCACGTCGGCCAGGTCGATCAAGCCTGTAAGTTAAGTATTTACTTGGGAGAACTTCGGAGTTTAGAATATCCGGTTTCAACCAGATTTCGGTATATACCAACACATGGGATGTAAAGGAAAGGCTATTTAGAACAAGTGGGCAAGCCTACAGTCGGGCGCCCGACAGTAAGATTCCCTGCTTCCAATTTTCTAAATCCTTTACAAACGTGTAACCACTTTCATAGTTTCAAACAGAGAATTCTGCATAAATACTTCTACTACATATAGCTTATTCGCTCACACTCACACAGCGACGCGCGTAAAGAGTAAAGAGACACGACGCAACGTCGACGTCGGCGTCAACTGCTCAAAGAAGCGCGTCGGCTGCTGCCCGTACCGAACATTTGTACTGAAAACGTTGACTTGAATAACTTCTGTGTTATTGGTCCGATCGGATTGTAATTTGAAAAATATGTTTATATTGCATTTAGCTTTTTACATACCGAAGCAGAACGTTATGGGTTTAATACTTTGCCTAATAATCGCAAAGAACTTTTTTAATAGCTCAGATCTGTTGTCTCATACAGACGGACAGACGGACAGACGGACGGACGGACAGACGGACAGACAGACGGATATGTCCCAATCGACTCGGCTAGTGATCCTGAGCAAGAATATATATACTTTATGGGGTCTGCCACGCCTCCTTATGCCTGTTACATACATTTTGCACAAAGTATACCCTTTTTTGACCATCTTCAATGGTCGAAGGGTATAACAAGTATATAAGGCTACAGTCGGGCGCCCGACAGTAAGATACCCTTCTCCCAATTTTTAAAATCCGTTACAAGCGTGTAACTATACTCATAATTTCAAACAAAAGTTCTGCACAAATTCTTCTACTACATATAGCTTACTCGCTCGCACTCACACAGCGACGCGCGTAAAGAGTAAAGCGACACGACGCAACGTCGACGTCGGCGTCGACTGCTCAAAGCAGCGCGTCGGCTGCTGCCCGTACCGAACATTTGTACTGAAAACGTTGACTTGAATAACTTCTGTGTTATTGGTCCGATCGGAATTTAATTTGGAGGACATGTTCATATTGCATTCAGCTTTATACATACCAAAGCAGAACTTTATAAGTTTAATACTTTGCTTAATAATCGTAAATTACCGATTTGCGGGGGCGGTGGGCGTGGCATCAAACATTTGACATAAACTTCACCTGCCCCGAATATATAGGAACCTTCATATCAAATTTGGTGTCTCTAGCTTTTTTAATAGCTGAGATCTGTTGTCTCAAACAAACAGACGGACAGACGGACAGACGGACAGACGGACAGACGGACAGACAGACGGACATGTCTCAATCGACTCGGCTAGTGATCCTGAGCAAGAATATATATACTTTATGGGGTCTGCCACGCCTCCTTATGCCTGTTACATACATTTTGCACAAAGTTAGTATACCCTTTTTTGACCATTTTCAATGGTCGAAGGGTATAAAAAGATTAGAATGTTTGCTATATAACATTTTGGTATGTAAGAAGGAAAGTAGCATTTAGTTTTTATACCCTTCGACCATTGAAAATGGTCAAAAAAGGGTATACTAACTTTGTGCAAAATGTATGTAACAGGCATAAGGAGGCGTGGCAGACCCCATAAAGTATATATATTCTTGCTCAGGATCACTAGCCGAGTCGATTGAGACATGTCCGTCTGTCTGTCCGTCTGTCCGTCTGTCCGTCTGTTTGTTTGAGACAACAGATCTTAGCTATTAAAAAAGCTAGAGACACCAAATTTGGTATGAAGGTTCCTATATATTCGGGGCAGGTGAAGTTTATGTCAAATGTTTGATGCCACGCCCACCGCCCCCGCAAATCGGTTATTTACAATTATTAAGCAAAGTATTAAACCTATAAAGTTGTGCTTTGGTATGTATAATGCTGAATGCAATATGAACATATTCTCCAAATTACAATCCGATCGGAACAATAACACAGAAGTTATTAAAGTCAACGTTTTCAGTACAAATGTTCGGCACGAGCAGCAGCTTGTGCGCTGCTTTGAGCAGTCGACGCCGACGTCGACGTTGCGTCGTGTCGCTTTACTCTTTACGCGCGTCGCTGTGTGAGTGCGAGCGAGTAAGCTATATGTAGTAGAAGTATTTGTGCAGAATTCTCTGTTTGAAACTATGAAAGTGGTTACACGTTTGTAACGGATTTAGAAAATTGGGAGAAGGGTATCTTACTGTCGGGCGCCCGACTGTAGCCTTACCCACTTGTTTGTTTTGCTTTTTGCGAAGATGTAGATGCCTGTATTGGTAGATTTAAAGCAATCGGTTTCCGATTTTTCTTATTTTTCGCTTCAAACTCTTTAACCACTACATGGTCTGGCCAAAATTTGGGTGAACATATGTTGGTCAAGAGTTCAGCTGGGACACTAATTTTAAAGGACGATATGTCCCTTTCATACGAAAATTTAAATTTTTCCACTTTTAAATCTGCAGGTTGTATTTTGGCTTGAATATAAGCCACTACATCTTCAGATGTAAGATCAGGGGAAAGCCGGGAAACGAAACTTTGCTTCCTAAGTGGAACACCTAAAACCTTTTTAGGCTCCACAGGCATTGCACCTGCGGGAATGTTCTTAGAAATTGAACTTGCCATCGGTATTTCTAAAATCTGTGGAGTAGGCAAAGAAACCACAGCTGGCACATCAGAAGCTTTATGTGACACCATTTGTAAACACTCGTCGATGACTTTTTCAGAAACCGATGATCTCGTAACCATAGGAGTGGTAAACGACATCACCGGCTGAGTAACCGGTGTACATGGTTGGTCAATGAGAGGAGGCGGAATGGCAGCAGGCAAAGATTTCGCCACATGAGCTGATTTCTTGCGTTTGGGTGACTCATTCAATAGTATTAGGTTATTGAGTGAGTTGTCCAACGCAGAGAACTGATCGGCAAGTTTTCGAAAACTGCCAAAAAGTTCACGAAACCCTGACTTTGTCTGCCGCATGAACGTAATCATCTCGTTTTCCGCCTCCCTACGCAGGTCACAACAATAGCGCAGGCCAGTGCGCTTAGATACGGCATCAGCCGTAGAGGCAGTGTAACCGGCACATTTTATGTGCACAACATTGTCACACAGCCAGCAAGAGATGCTTGGCTGAGTAACAGTCACTTGCTTTAAGCATGTTTTTTTATAGCGGACAATACCCTTCCATATAAAGAGTGACTACTGTAAAAAGACAAAAACAAATCGCAAGAATAAAACGAAATTGGAAAAAAGAACAGTAAGCGTTAAAGAAAGAGCGTACGCCAAAGCTAGTGTGTGAGCGCGAGAGGGAGATTAGGCACACACACACACAACAAGTCAGAAAGGCTACAGTCACGCGGTGACTGTAAGAGGCCATGGACTTTCAGTTTATTTTTATAAACCATAAAAAATATATATTGAAATAGAATGTTTAATATAATAAAAAAAAAATTAAAATAACGAAAAAGCAAGAGTCGATAGCATAAGTTAGAACGAGAGAGAGATATGTGAATTTTTGGCGCGTGCCAAAATTTGTTACATACACACACAGCAGCGTCAACTGCTTCTTCTTTAATTTAGACGTCCGTTAACAATTACACAGGTTTTGTGTATTGCCTCACACGCATATACATATGCATGCATGTGTGAGCTTCGTGTGCATGTATTGCATGTATTAAAAGGCTAAATACATATAAATTATTATTAAATAAATGGCAAATAATTAAAAAATGCATATTCTTTATAAATATTAAAGTAAACAAATATGAAATACCACACATAAAAAATTAAAATAGCTAAATTCTCTTTTCGCCTTGGGGAATCGAACCATAGGAGTTCGTCATGCTAACAACTAGACCACCGTAGCTGCGCTCGCGCGCCCGTTAAAATTGCATTTTCAGACAATTTGTCTTCTACAACAATAACACCAATACTGAATTGAATGACCACAATAAAGACGAGTGTTATTTATTTATATTTAATAAGATTATTTGTTGAAATTTGATAAATGAAATCAAATTTTATAATGATGAAAAAAAATAAATAAAATATTAACTTCTAAATAGTTAAATAGATAAAATAAAATCAAACCGTCTTCCCGAGGGATTGAACCTCCATTCTTTTGTTTGATTGCCTGCTGCTCTACACATTTGACCATCGCTGCGATGACTCGCTGTGCGGCTAAGCAACTATTTCCTTCTCATACATACACATAACCATTTTCGCATTAAAAAGATCGAAAAAGCACGTGGCTGGCAGCAGCTTGCATCACAAATCAATAGAAAATGTTAACTTGCGTAACTTCTATGTTTATTATCCGATCGGGTTGCAATTTGTAAAATAAGTTCACATTGCATTTATCTATATGTATGCCAAAGCAGAAAGTTAAGACTTCAATACGTTGCTTAATAATACAAATTACTGATTTACGGGGGCGGTGGGCGTAGTACTCGAAATTTGAAAACGACGTTTACTGCCTAGGATATACAGGAATCCTCATGCCAAATTTGGAAGGTCTAGCTTTCTTAATAGCTGAGAACCAGACGCTCATACAGACGGAGAGACGGACAGACGGACAGACGGACAGACGGACAGACAGACAGACAGACATGGCTAGATCGACTCGGCTGGTGATCCTGAGTAAGAATATATATACTTTATGGGGTCGCAGATATCATCTTCTGCCTGTTACGCACATTCCGACAAACCTAATAGACCATGTAATTTTTTAAAATCCATGGCCTAAAAAGACGAGAGAGCGAGGTTTATTATAACTGTAGTTGCAGCGGAACTGCAACAACAAATGCCAACACCGAAATAGAATCGGAAAAGAGAGCACATTGAGATTAGACGCTCTCCGAAAAGAAGAGTAGAAAAAAGTTAAAGTGGCAGTAAACAAAAATTATTATTATATATTAACTACGAACCAGTGGGTTAAGCAGGCGTGCACTCGCGAGAGTGAACGATAAATTGCAAAAGTTAGAGAGATTAAATTAAGCGAACACCGATTGTTTGCAGGCAAAATTTAATAAAAGCGGGGAGCAGAAAAAAAACACGTCCGTTCACTTAGAAGAGAGAAGTCTTGTATGTCTGTCCGTCTGTCTGTCTGTCCGTCTGTATGAGCGTCTGATTCTCAGCTATTAAGAAAGCTAGAGACTCCAAATTTGGCATGAAGATTCCTGTATATCATAGGCAGTAAACGTCGTTTTCAAATTTTGGGTACCATGCCCACCGCCCCCGTAAATTAGTAGTTTGTGATTATTAAGCAAAGCATAACATTCTGCTTCGGTATACGTAAAGCTGAATACAATATGACCATATCCTCTAAATTACAATCCGATCGGACAAATATCACAGAAGTAATCCAAGTCAACGTTTTCAGTACAAATGTTTGGTACATGCAGCAGCCTGAGCGCTGCTTTGAGCAGTTTACGTCAGAGTACTGCAACATGCATGCATACAAAACCCTCAAAAATGAATGAGATTCTTGCCACTCGATCTTCATTTTGCACAGGCCGCACATAGCACACCCCTCATGCCGCGCAAGCCTCTAATAGCAAGAGTCTCAGATAGCGGGAGACTCTAAAAGCAAAAGACGCAAAAGGCAGGAGCCTCAAAAGGCAGGAACGTTTTGGGAAAAAAAGCATGTAAGGCAGGAACGTTTTGGCAAAAAAGACAAGAGACGCATGGCCAATGGCTCGGTAGGCTCGATAGGTAGAGACAGCAGCACAAGGGTCGGGGCATACAAATTTGTTCAAGAACGTTCGGTTTTCCCTTTCTGCTAGAGCGTGCCTCGCTTATTTTGTGGAAGGGGTAACGGAACAAGTATAAATTGAAATGTATCGGCCTCGGGTTTTCTTTTTCAATACCTACTTATGTGTCTATTAATAGAACAGAAGTAAAATGGGTAACCCAAAAACGCACTAGAAGAAAGGGAAAACCGAACGTTCTCGAACAAATTTGTATGCCCCGACCCTTATGCTGCTGTCTCTACCTACCGAGCCTACCGAGCCTTTGGGCATGCGTCTCTTGTCTTTTTTTCCAAAATGTTCCTGCCTTACTAGTGTTTTTTGCCAAAACGTACCTGCCTTACTAGTGTTTTTTGCCAAAACGTACCTGCCTTTTGCGGCTCCTGCCTTTTGCGTCTCTTGCTTTTCGAGTCTCCCGCTATTTGAGGCTCTTGCTATTAGAGGCTTGCGCGGCTTGAGGCGTGTGCTATGTGCGGCCTGTGCAAAGTGAAGATCGAGTGGCAAAAATCTCATTCATTTTTGAGTAGCTTGTTGTGCATGCATGCATGTTGCAGTTCTCTGGTCTACACAGACTTCAGCAAAGCATTTGATTCAGTAAATAACTTACTTCTTCTTCATAAGCTTAATCTTATTGGTTTTTCCTACCCATTGCTCCTTTGGATCTTCAATTACTTAACTTGTAGGTCCCAAAGGGTATTATTCCTCTAGTGTTCCTCACGGCAGTCATTGGGGGGCTTTACTCTATAATCTTTTTATAAACGATCTTCCCTCTGTTCTACACTATTCTAATATTCTAATATATACTGATGATGTGAAACTTTGCTTAACATACAATGAACTGACCGCTAATTCACTTCAAGTCGATATTGACTCATTTTTTTCTTGATGTACCCGTAATTTGCTATATTTAATCTGTTCGAAGTGCAAGGTCATGTCTTTTTATAGAAGTAATTCTCACGTTGTCAACTATACCCTTGATTAATTTCCACTACACAGAATTTTTGAGGTAATGGATCTGGGAATTCTTGTTGATCATAAAATTAAATTTGATTGTCATATAACACACATTGTCAATAAGGTGCATCGGGCTCTTGGCTTCATTAAAAGATGGGCTAAAGAATTCGAAGACCCCTATACGACAAAAATGTTATTTACTTCTCTTGTTCGCCCGATTTTGGAATATGGATCCTGTGTATGGTGTCCTCAATACCAAGTCCATCAAGAAAGAATTGAGTCTGTCCAAAAACAATTTGTGCTCTTTGGTTTGCGTCGCTTTAACTGGGTTTCTAGCGTAGATGTATAACCTTACTCAAGCAGACTCCTGCTAATTAACCTACCCTCCTTAACTAACCGTCATATTATGCTGGGTGTTATGGTCATAATAAAACTAATAAAATACGACATCGACTCTCATTTTCTGTTTTACCAACTAATTTTTTGTGGTCCTTCTAGGATTACACGAAATTTTTTACCACTTTCGTTGAGCTTTTGTACTAATAACTATAGCTTGCATGATTCTTTTGGAGTTTTCTGTGCTGATTACAATAAGCTTTTTAGAATAATCAACACGAAATCCTCTCTCTCTCTATTACATTATTTATATTACACAACAACTAATACTAATCTACCGATCTGATTGGGTTTTACTGGGTTTTCCCCAATTCTTTGCAGCAAATGCTGGATTGGGAATTCGTTTTTTATATTTCCCAGGCTAAATTTTAAAATATAAATATATTCTTAATTAATTTATACTTTTTTATAAAATTCAATTTTAAAATCAAAATTTTAAACTTTAATTATTATATTTTTTATACCCGCTACTCATAGAGTAGAAGGGTATTATAACTTTGTTCGAGCCGAAAATGTATGTAACAGGCAGAAAGAGACATCTCCTCCGACCCTATAAAGTATATATATTCTGAATCAGTATCAACAGCCGAGTCGATATAGCAATGTCCGTCTGCCCGTCTGTACGTCTGTCCGTCCGTCCGTCTGTCTGTCTGTCCGTTCGTGTGAACACCTGGATCTCAGCTATTAGAAAAGCTAGAGTTTTTAAATTTGGTGACAATATGTGTTATTACTGCAAGCTGATCAAGTTTATTTTGGATTTCAGTCACGCTCCCACCCGCCCCCATAAATCGAAAAAAATTGAGTACTGCCGCAATATTAGGTCTACAGCAGCAGTTTTATATATACGTTATAAATACTATCTTGCGGACGTTTCGTTAAAATTTCAGTAAGATTGGACTATAAATATGGAAGATATTAAGGAAATAGTAGTGCCATGTGACCACGTGTTTTTGTCTGTTTTATTATGTTAGATATGCAAGATCCAGGTTCAACTCCGGCGGCAAGCTTTTTAGACCATGGGTTTTAAAAAAATACATGGTCTATTAGGTTTGTCGGAATGTGCGTAACAGGCAGAAGGAGATATCTGCGATCCCATAAAGTATATGTGTTCTTACTCAGGATCACCAGCTGAGTCGATCTAGCCATGTCTGTCTGTCCGTCTGTCCGTCTGTCTGTCTGTCCGTCTGTCCGTCTGTAAGAGCGTCTGATTCTCAGCTATTAAGAAAGCTTGAGACTCCAAATTTGGCATGAAGATTTCTGTATAACCTAGGCAGTAAATGTTGTTTTCAAATTTTGGGTACCATGCCCACCGCCCCCGTAAATCAGTAATTTGTGATTATTAAGCCAAGTATTAAACTCATAACGTTCTGCTTCGGTATACATAAAGCGGAATATGAACATAGCCTCTAAATTACAATCCGATCGGAGATATATCACAGAAGTTATTCAAGTCAGCGTTTTCAGTACAAATATTCGGTACGAGCAGCAGCCCGCGCGCTGCTTTATGCAGTTAACGCCGACGTCGACGTCGCTTCATGTCGCTTTACTGTTTACGCACGTGTATGTGTGTATGTGAGCGAGTAAGCCATTTGTATTAAAATAAGTTTGGAAGAATTCTCTGTCAGAAGTCATGAGTGTGTTTTCATGTTTGGTACGGATGTTAAAGGGTATGTCTGTCGAGCGCGCCCGTCTGTACCCTTGCGCACTTGTTTTTGTTTCATTATATTAAAATTTATATAAATATCAATTTATATATATTTTTTGGTATATAAACGTAAACTTAAAATCCATGGCCTCTTACAGTCACCGCGTGACTATAGCCTTTCACTTATTGCACTAATCATCATTGCAATTTTATCGTAGTTGTCGAATAGCTGCAGTGGCTGCGTGGATGTGGTCGCCGTCTGTCGTGCAGAAGGGTACGGGTTCTAATCCTATCAAACCCCGATGCAAGTGGATGATATTTTTGGATGTGTTAGCTTTTTTTCAAGCATTTAAAATATATTAAATTTAGTATTTTAAACGCATTTATTTGATTAAACAGAATTTTAAGTGGAGTGAGTTGGTATTGTCTCACACACAACACACACACACGAGACACAATAATAGTTTGTTTTTGTCCTGTACGACAAGCTGAATGGTCTCATAATGCAACTTTGCCGATCTTATTAAACATGAGCTAATGGCAGAGCGGATATAAATGCAGACTACGTAGTCTAAGTTTTTTGGATGTTCATGGTTCAAGTCCTCACGAGGGTGGTGGTGTAGTGTGTTGAGCCAAAATTTTGAATTTTGTTTTTTTTCTGTTCTATTTTTAACTTCTTTTAAAATTGATGTTAAGAAGTTTTATCTTATTTAAGGCCAGTTAAAATCTTAAGTGATATTTTGCATCAATGTACAACAAAAACGACACATCTGGTTGGATGTTTTGAATTTCTTAATAAATATGTGAAGCATTATATAGGCGTCTCTTTTACGCATTCATCATTACAAGCCCTCTGATAAGTTCTAACTGGAAGATACTGAAAGCAAATTGACAATATACAATTATAACCACGTGAAACTTTCATAGTGAAAACAAATTTGAGACTGTGAGACGTGTTTTTTTGCATAGTTGTAGCGGGTAGCCTTTCCGACTTGTTTTATTTTATTCTGTGTTTAGATGATCTAATCGGAATACATTTTTATTAAATGTAGAGCATTCTAAAATGTAGATTTTTGTTGGAATGTTGAGTTTGTTTGAAATGGGTTTTGGAGGAGAATCTATGTTAATAAGTTTAAATTGCTTGTTGTAATGTACTGTATGTTCTTTTTATACCCTTCGACCATTGAAAATGGTCAAAAAAGGGTATACTAACTTTGTGCAAAATGTATGTAACAGGCATAAGGAGGCGTGGCAGACCCCATAAAGTATATATATTCTTGCTCAGGATCACTAGCCGAGTCGATTGAGACATGTCCGTCTGTCTGTCCGTCTGTCCGTCTGTATGAGACAACAGATCTCAGCTATTAAAAAAGGTAGAGATACCAAATTCGGCAGGAAGGTTCCTGTAAATCATAGGCAGATAAAGTTTATGTCAAATGTTTGATGCCACGCCCACCGCCCCCGCAAATCGGGTATTTGCGATTTTTAAGCAAAGTATTAAATCCATAACGTTCTTTTTTGGTATGCTAAATGCAATATGAACATATTCTCCAAATTACAATCCGATCGGACTAATAACACTGAAGTTATTCTAGTCAACGTTTTCAGTACAAATGTTCGGTACGGGCAGCAGCCGACGCGCTGCTTTGAGCAGTTGACGCCGACGTCGACGTTGCGTCGTGTCGCTTTACTCTTTACGCGCGTCGCTGTGAGTAAGCTATATGTAGTAGAAGTATTTATGCAGAATTCTCTGTTTGAAACTATGAAAGTGGTTACACGTTTGTAACGGATTTAGAAAATTGGGAGAAGGGTATCTTACTGTCGGGTGCCCGACTGTAGCCTTACCCACTTGTTTGGTAATTAAATATTGCTTTTACCTTAGACAATAATTTGCGACCAATGAGCATATCGTATTGGTCAGAAAATGATGAATTATGAACTTGGGACGAAATTTTTCGGTGGTAACTTTGTAATCTGTGTTACTTTTAACGGACCATTGCTAATATGTATTAGATGGTTTGTGTGTTGGATAGGGGCTTCGAATATATTTCTGGTTAGCATGTTTATTGTAGATCCGGTATCAACTGAACATCTTAAATTATTGTTATTATGCTTTATTAGTATGTACTGGGTTGATCCGAGGCTGCTAGCCGAAAATTTTCTGCTTGTTCGGTGTCGTAATGTTTATCGTTCTTCGGTGTTTGGTTGTCGTCCGCGGTTGGATTTAGATTGGACTGCTCCTGTTCAAGGGGGTACTGGATTGTGTCGTGTGGCTGGTTCATTTGGTAGGAATAGGGTTGATATGGGTAGTCTGTATAATATGGGTAATAGGTGTTATATGGATATTGGGATTCAGGATGTTGAAGTTCAACCCGAACTGATACACCTTCTTGGTATCTTATGCCTTCGATACTCAGTTTTGACTGTCCGCTGTCCGATGGTGTCGGCCTTTTCATATTGTTACTGTTTGTCTGGTTTCCTCCTGAGGAGTTGTAGTTTGGTGGATTGTGTCCAAACCGGTTTTGGTCGAATATGGCATTTCGGTTAAATTGTGGGTTTGGTCTAGGGGCTTGTGTATTGAATGGGTTACGGGGTGTTGAGTAATGGAATTGGGGATTTGTGTGAGGGTTAGGCCTGGGCATGTTAGGTTGCATGTAATGCAGCCTATGATAAGGTTGGTGATTTGTATTGAAGAATGGTTGAAAAGGTGTGACAGGCTTAGCTTGATTATATGATGGTTTATTTTAAAAGCTGGTTTGTACATTTTTTGAGATTGGCGTTTCGTATTTGAGATTGGCGTTTCGTGAAAAAGGTTTCATGCAATACGTTAATCAGTATTCTTAAGCAAGGAATATTACAATTAGCTATTCTTAGGTAAATGTGAGTAGGTAGTTCCTCACTAGGTTGGCTGTGATATCTCTAATGAGACTTTCGGAAAGGGTTATCTAAGCAGCGTTGTCTTCTAAATCTAACTTACTCGTAAGTATCTGCCTCCTCCTTTCGGCTATCTCCAGAAAGTGTCTAATGTTCCCACGGAATTGCGTGTTGCGAAATTCTTCCAGTACCTTATGATTCGGTACCCGTGGTTTGTAGTTGAGGGTCAGTTGTGTCCTAAACTCTGCCCAACTGGAGAAGTTGCGGACTACTATGGCGCGGAAATCTTCCCACTTATGTTCCTTTTGATATGGCCGAAAATCATTAGTTTCAGACGCTCATCGTTGGTCGGGTAGAGAGTCTGTGTGAAATCAATGCTGCAGATGAAGGTGTATAGCTTACTTGGATGCCCGTGAAATTGTTCTACGGCATGTATCTGTCTCTCGACTTCAACCATGTTTGTGTCGGATAGAACTATTGGCATTACTGGTTCAGCCACTGCCAAAATGATATTTTATTGTTTTATTTGTGTGCACACAAGCAATTTCGTTTGGTAAGAAATAAACTATTATTTGGATTTAGTGTGTCCGACGAATTCTTGCGTGTCTATGTTTGAGTTTGACAATTGCGTTCACGATTTCGTATTACAGTAAAGGTTTCTTGTAAAAAAAACTTAACGCGATGTTAATGGATAGAAAAGTAGGAATTGATAATGGCAATTATCACATCGAATATTGCAAGACTTGATGGTTTAGTTATCGCATCAAGTATTTTCTATTGCTTTCGTACCGGCTGCGCCAAAAATGTAGTTATTGAAAGCGTAGATGACAATGAATGTTAATGACGATATAAAAAATACTGAGTCTAATGAACTGTTCGTTTGCACTCAAGCTGACACTATAGATCAAAATAAAGACGAGCGACTTGCGAGTTATACTTTATTGTTCGAAAATCAGCTTAAGACGTTGGATTTACATAATCTTGTGTGTGGTCACTTATGCTGAGTGGGCTATTTGATTAAGGAAACTTGTGGTGTTAATTGGCTTGTGGATATCGTTGTGTACTTGAACAAGCTATTTTCTTGTTTGTCTATTTCAAAGAAATTTAGAATATGAGATATTATACTACCATATGGTATAAGGCGACTTTGCAATGTGAAGCAAAAAAAAGGGCGAACAAAAACCAAAACCATGACTTATAACCTACAACAACGCAGCAAATCAAAATAAAAGATTAATGTCACGGCCAAAATATTAATACAGGTTCACCTGTTTGGTTTAACCCTAGAAATACATTCTTCAAGATAGGAACCTGATTTTGCATACATGAATTATTTAAGCATATACTCCGATATATTAGGAGTAATTTAAGTAAAATTGAATTGAAAGAAAAGGAAAGAGAAGTACCATCTAATCTTAAGTAATAGATAGAAATTTAATAAATGTATTAAACATTAGGGGATATTACTAGGAAATGATTATACAATAAATTTATATGGAATTTAAAACGTAAAACGAGTTGTTAAAAATTATTATTGTTCTTGGGGACATGGTAAGGAGTCGAGTTATTTTTAGGGTATTTTAGGTCGATTTTTTTTTAAGATTATGGTAGGGTGGGTAAAGACAGCGGCGTCGAACAACACCTTAGACTCCGTCCTTTATGAATTTAGCTGCAGCCCCATCTTTATACCTGCTACTCATAGAGTAGAAGGGTATTATACCTTTGTTTGAACAGAAAATGTATGTAACAGGCAGTAGGACCAATCTCCGACCCCATAAGGTATATATATTCTGAATCAAAGTCAACAGCCAAGTCGATATAGCCATGTCTGTCTGTCCTTCCGTCCGTCTGTCTGTCTGTCCGTCCGTGTGAACACCTGGATTTCAGCTATTAGAAGAGGTAGAGTTTCCAAATTTGGTGACAATATGTGTTATCAGCCACGCCCCCACCCGCCCCTATAAATTGAAAAAAGTTGATTTGAGCCGAATCATTAGCTATACAGCAACAGTTTTATATACGTTATAAATACCGTCTTGCGGACGTTTCGTTAAAATTGCAGTAAGATTGGACTATAAATATGGAAGATATTAAGGAAATAGCAGTGCCATGTGACCACGTATTTATGCAAGATCCAGGTTCAACTCCGGCGGCAAGCACTTTTTTTTTAATTATATGTACCAATATAATTTGCATTGATCATAATTGCAATTTTTTGGCGTATTGGATACAGTGGCTAAGTGTATGTGGTCGCCGACTGTCGTGCAGAAGGGTACGGGTTCTAATCCAACCCGGTGCGGTTGCGATTATGGATGGTTTCTTTTCAAGCATCTTACACACACACACACACACACACGACACAATAAAAATATATTTTTGTCCTGTATAAATGGTCTTATAATGCAACTTTACCGATCAAATTCAAAATGCCCTGATAGCAGAGCTGATATAGTTGCAGACTGTATAGACCGAGTTTTTCTTTTTTTTTGCTTATGCGTTATCTTTATTTAAAATCAATGTTAACGAAGTGTTTACTATATTTATGGAAATTTAGAATATTTAGTCATATTTCGCAGCATACAGCAATTTATGTACAACATAAACGACAAATCTGGTTGGATTATAAAATTTCTAAATAAATATGTGAAGCATTATAGAGACATCTCTTTTACACATTCATAATTAAAAGCCCTCTGATAAGTAATAATTGAAAAGCGCTGAAAGCAATGCGGCAACATCTAGTAGGAACCACGTGCAACTTTCAAAGTCAAAACAAATTTAAGAGTGTGGACGTATTTTTCTTCGCATAGTTGTAGCGGGTATACCACAGTCGGACGCGCTCGACTGTAGCCTTTCCGACTTGTTTTTTACAAAGACCTGTTCTCCTACCTCAAACACACGGTTTTGTCTGGTAAGGTTACATCTTCCGATGCTGTCCTGCTGGGCTTTAACCAATGTGGCCTTGATGTTTAGGCAGCGCTCGGACCCTGAGTGCATAACCTCAATTGGCCTCTCACGAGTGACATGGTTTTGTTATATTCTACAGTTGCCCTCAGGATTTGTTCTACTGTGTCATTTGTTTTTTTGTCTAACTTCTGGCAATTTCTGCCAATGTGCTATGGAACCGTTCAACTTGGCCATTGGACGAGCTGTGGAGTGGGGGCGCATTCACTATGTCAATATCGAAGCTGTTCTTGAGCATTGAGGTGACAGTTTCTTTGTTGAATGCGGGTTCGTTGTCGCAATAGACCGTTTTGATGTTGAGAAAAAAGTTAATAATCTGCAGCAGGGGTGCTGTGAAGTCCACTATTGTGTTGGACACCACTGGTTGCACTATTGCAAATTTTGAAAATTTGTCAATGCAAGTCAGGAATAGCTTCCTGTCGGTTAAGAAAATGTCAATATGCAAAATTTCACCAGTTTAACTGGGGATAGGTGTTTCCCCGAGCTCTTGCTTCTTCGGGTGCCTGTCATACTTTGCTTGGGTGCAGACCCTGCAACTAGCTACCACTTCCTTTGCTAAACTGCCCATTTTAGGAAAAAACAAGTGGGTAAGGCTACAGTCGGGCGCCCGACAGTTAGATACCCTTCTCCCAATTTTCTAAATCCGTTACAAACGTGTAACCACACTCATAATTTCAAACAGAGAAATCTGCACAAATACTTCTAGTACATATAGCATACTCGCTCGCACTCACACAGCGACGCGCGTAAAGAGTAAAGCGACACGACGCAACGTCGACGTCGGCGTCGATTGCTCAAAGCAGCGCGCAAGCTGCTGCCCGTACCGAACATTTGTACTAACAACGGTGACTTGAATAACTGTGATATTGGTCCGATCGGATTGTAATTTGGAGAATATCTTCATATTGCAATTAGCTTTATACATATCAAAGCAGAACGTTATGTGTTTAAAACTTTGCCTAATAATCGTAAATAACCAAGTTGCGGGGGCGGTGGGTGGTCATCAAACATTTGATATAAACTTGATCTGCCTATGATTTATAGGAACCTTTATGCCAAATTTGTTATTTCTAAATTTTTTAATAGCTGAGATCTGTTGTCTCATACAGACGGACAGGCGGACAGACAGACGGACATGTCTCAATCGACTCGGCTAGTGATCCTGAGCAAGAATTTATATACTTTATGGGGTCTGCCACGCCTCCTTATGCCTGTTACATACATTTTGCACAAAGTTAGTATACCCTTTTTGACCATTTTCAATGGTCGAAGGGTATAAATAGTCACAAAGAACTTGTTTAATATTTTCCTGCGCAGCTCGGTGCGCACGATTGTGTTCAGCAGTCACGATTTCTAACTGCTCGTTTCTATCGGTTATATCCGACACGACATTCTTGCAGTGACGGAATTGGGTAGACGGGAAATGCGTAATGAGGTCGTGTTGGAAACTAGCTAGAGTGGGCAAATCGCAATGAATCGCGTTTACAACGTCAGGGTTAACGACTTCTTTTAAGGCTTACAATAAATGACTCTTGTCAGTGAAACTGATTAAGTGGCGAGTTTTGCTTCGGAACAGAACTAAGTTTCCCTTGAGCGGAAACCGGGATTTATCAGTAGTTTCGACCGTGTAGGTCAGGGACAGCTCGCTGTGAATAATCGCAGCGTCTGATTGGGGTTCGTTTTGTAAGGCATTCAGATTCTGCCTAGAAAGGGCATCTGCCACGAAGTTTTCTTTGCCAGGTTTGTAAAAAACCTTGGCATTATGCTGGTCTATTTAAGGTTTCCACCTTTTAATCTTGGCATTCGTGTTCCTATCGGCAACAGCGAATGTGAGGGGTTGGTGGTCGGTAAAAATATTGATTTCCCTAGAGCCATACAGGAAGTCTGCAGCTTACCTAAGGCCCATACAATCGCCAGCAATTTCCTTTCGTTTGTGGCATAGTTTTGCTCGGGAGGTTTAAGGATCGGCCTGCCCTCTTGAGACAGGACTGCACCGATGCCACTTGCCGACGCATCTGTGGTGAGGTCAAAGGACTTCTTGAAATCAGGGTATTTGAGTATAACATCCTCGGATGCTAGAATGTTACGCAGCCTTTGAAATGCGTATCGTTGAGTCTCATTAAGCTCAACACGAATCTTTTTAGACATGTGTCTACTCACCGAACGATTTTCCCCTTTCAGGATATCTGTAATCAGACGGGCTATAGCGGCAAAGTCTTTGATAAAGACTCTGTAGTAGCTGGCTAAGCCAAGAAAAGATCTAAATTTGTAGACGCTATCTGGTTCAGGGTATTCTTGAATGACCTTCACCTTTTCCGGATTGGATTTAGTTCCGTCCTTGCTTACTATAAAACCGAGGTATTCTACACTTTCTTTAAAGAACCTAGTCTTTTCCTGGCTTACTCTCATATTGGCATCGATTAGGCATTTCAACACAGTATCGATGTGGCGGACGTGGTCGAATTCGTTTTCTGAGAAAATAATACATTATCTACATAAACATAACATATCTTCCCAATTTGTTCTCTTAGTACATCGTCTTAGGCTCTTTGAAAAATACTGCTTGCATTTCTCAAGCCGAACGGCAGACGGCTAAATTCGTATTTGCCGCCATTTACCGAGAACGACGTCTTTTCACGGTCATGCTCTGCAAGGTATATTTGGTGATACCCTGACTTAAGATCAAGGGTAGTGAAGAATTTTGCCTTGCCCAGATTCGCTAGAATCATGGGAATGCTAGGCATGGTGTAACGGTCTGGGATGGTCCGCTCATTGAGCTTTCTGAAATCTATGACCAACCTCTTTTTCGGGTTTCCGAAGGCGTGAGTGCCCTTTTTGTAAACAACCCACATCGGGCTGTTGTACGGTGACCTTGATGGCCTGATAATGCCATCCTTTAGCAGTTATTTGACTTCGTTGTTTACGAAGTCAGAAACACCCATGGGGTTTGGGTAAGCTCTTGAGTACACCGGTTTGTTGTCTACTGTACGAATTGTTGCAGTGACCGCGGTGTTGAAGGGGAGAGCTTCGTGTGAAGCAGAGAAGGCCTTTTTCCTTCTTAAGATTGTGTCCTTGAACTTCTTTTTAATGGTGCCTGCCTACCACAATGTCATTCACGTCAGTGAAGTTTACACTAGGGCAGCTGAAATAATGAAGCTTTTCGCAAACGCCTGATACTCCAGAGAGTCCTCAGCTAGGTTCAACTTGACTCCAGCCTGTGTTAACAGGTCTATAATAGCGTCGAACGAGTTGAGCGATTTCAATGGAAAGAATGGGGAGGTGTGTTTGAAAACCTTTATAAAGCACTTTTGCTTGATTTTGGTGGTGCCATGTATTGAGCTCACCGAGAACGGACTGATGACCCGCATTACATTCATTAGCTCCTTTATGGGCTTAATGTAATTCTTTGCCGCGCCGGTGTCAATCAATCGTTCTATGAACGGCAATTCAGTGAGTCATCGCTTGGAGCGTACTCATTGTCACTGTCGATATCTTCGACTGCAGCCTTTGCTGCCTTCTCATACTCCTGCTTGGGGTCTTTTGCGTTTGGGTCTTTAGTCTTGGGGGTTTCTTGGACAAAATTATTGATACGTTGGCGTCTTGGACCTGTCAAATGGTCCGAGGAATTTCTCCTCTTAGAAGTGTTGGGCTCATTAGGGTTGTTCCTATTGTACTCGGTGCGCTGCCTGAACTGGAGGACGAGTCGACCTCCATGGGTTGAGGTGCTTGCGCCTGGTTGTCATTATTGATCTGCATACTGGTATTAACTTTTTGTCGCCTGACAAAATGTGCACTTCTGTCCTGGCCCTGTTCTTCTTTGTTGTCTTTCCCTTGTCTACCCTGGAGGCGGCTCTTGCCGTTTCCAGACGTTTGTGCTCATTCCTCTACGGCCTTGACGTAGGAGTTCGCGAACATACTCCTTTCAATGCTTGCTTCCGCCTCTCTGGCCAGAGCCAGGGCAGATGGCAAGACTTTAGGTTGAGCCAGGAAAACCACAGCTCTAAGGGACTTTTTCAGTCCCGTGGTGAAGGCATGCAGGGCATCGGCTCTTACTTCAGCGTTGAGTAAGTCAGCGCCCTCTTGCTCGTGTGTCATCACAATCTTGTTGGTTACGAGCGTCAATTTTTTTCGACTTCGTCGTAGTATTGCATCAATGGCAGGTCACCTTGCCTGACCATATCTAATCCCTGCCTCAGTAGGCGTAGGGATGTCTTGTCCGAGTACGTGCAGTCTAACCTAGCCAAAATGGCATCGAAATTCAACACAGTATTGTGAGACACGAGTAAGGCTACAGCTGCGCCTCGAATTTTGTTTCGTAGGATGGCTACAGCTTGGTAGTGAGTACTGCTGCCGTTATAGGGCTTGAACAGGTCGTAAGCTTATATGGTCGATTGCCTCCAGGCCACATACTCATCTTGGGGGCCACAAAACTGTGGCACGGACTTGATTATGTCTAGTGGTAAGTCACTCCTAACCTCAGGATTCACAGTAACCTTTTCGTGATGATTTGCGGTGTTTACACCTGCAAACTTTGTACCCGAGCAGATAGGGAGTTTATTTGTGTTTGAAACTGCCTGTCTGACGTCATTTTCGACAAGTGATTGGATCTAATGCTGTTTGTGGGGGGACTAGCTAACGGCTGATCTACTATCAGGCTTTCTCGTTCCTCCTCCCAACTGTCCTTACTCTCGTATTCAACTTTTATGTCTCTGTAAGTACCCGCCCAACTCATTGGTTGGTTGACACAACACAAATATATACTTTCGGCGAGCACAAGCGATCGGCTTATTAAATATGGCAGGAAAAGGTATGCAATATAATGCAATAAAATTTATTATATCAAGGTATGCAATATTTATTTTATAAGTTGGGCAATATAAAGTATGCAATATTTATTTTATAAGCTAGGCAATAAAAAGTATCCAATATTAATTATATAAGTTTAACACCACCGGCTGTGCTCATCGATGGTACCCCTGTCCCCCAGTCATATTCAGCCAAATATCTTGGTGTAATTCTGGATCGGAGACTCAACTTCTCGAAGCAAGTGAGTGCGATGAGAGTACGTATACGTGCAGCAGCGTCAAAGCACTTCTGGCCAAAAAATTCGCGAAGTAAATTATCACTCTCCAATAATGTGACAATTACAAGCAAATCATAGCTCCAATATGGAAGTATGGCTGCCAGATTTGGGGCTTGGCTTGCGACAGTCAAATTCGTCGCATTCAGGTTGCCCAAAATAAAATCGTCAGGATGATTACCGGCGGCGAATGGTACGTTCGGAACACAACCTTGCAAAAAGACCTCAAGCTAGCCACTGTCTTTGAGGCAATAAACATGCACTCCAGCCGGTACCACGACAGGCTAGAGCACCACAGAAATCGCCTAGCCAAGGCACTGTTCAGAGCTCGCCCACCAAGAAGGCTCCACAGGAGACAGCCGAACGACCTCATCCTACGGTCCCCCTTGACGAGAGCCAGGAGATGAAGATGATCGCATAATTGTTATTTTGTAAATTGTAAATTGTTATTTTTGTATTTTTGTTACAGCTTTGTTAGCCGGCGCGCCTGTAAGGGCTGAATTAATAGCGACCAAGGTGACAAAGGGGTTCACAGCTACCCCGTATGCCTTAATAAAGTTAAAAAAAAAAAAAAAAAAATTTTATAAGCTAGGCAATAAAAAGTATGCAATGTTTATTTCCCTAAAAGGGTATGCAATAAAAATTTAATGTGCCGAAAGTATACAATGAAAAATTAGTCAAATTGAATTTCACAACCTTTACGTGGCCAAACAATGAATTCTGTTTTTTCACTTTTTATACCCTTCGACCATTGAAAATGGTCAAAAAAGGGTATACTAACTTTGTGCAAAATGTATGTAACAGGCATAAGGAGGCGTGGCAGACCCCATAAAGTATATATATTCTTGCTCAGGATCACAAGCCGAGTCGATTGAGACATGTCCGTCTGTCTGTCCGTCTGTATGAGACAACAGATCTCAGCTATTAAAAAAGCTAGAGATACGAAATTTGGCATGAAGGTTCCTATAAAGTTTATTTCAAATGTTTGATGCCACGCCCACCGCCCCCGCAAATCGGTTATTTGCGATTAATTAGCAAAGTATTAAACCCATAACTGCTCTGCTTTGGTATGTACAAAGCTAAATGCAATATGAACATATTCTCCAAATTACAATCCGATCGGACCAATAACACCGAAGTTATTCAAGTCAACGTTTTCAGTACAAATGTTCGGTACGAGCAGCAGCCGACGCGCTGCTTTGAGCAGTTGACGTCGACGTCGACGTTGCGTCGTGTTGCTTTACTCTTTACGCGCATCGCTGTGTGAGTGCGAGCGAGTAAGCTATATGTAGTAGAAGTATTTGTGCAGAATTCTCTGTTTGAAATTATAAGTGTGGTTACACGCTTGTAACGGATTTTAAAAATTGGGAGAAGGGTATCTTACTGTCGGGCGCCCGACTGTAGCCTTACCCACTTGTTTTTATTTGTAGAAAGCTAGAGACACTTGATGGGATGCCGTGGAAACAAATTGTCAAACTTACTTGTTTTGTAGCTGAACTACTATGTCAACTAGACTGTTGTTCGGTGAAGTTGGGCGCCAGTTATATAGATTTCCTATTTCGTGTCCAGAGGTCTTCCTTCTTCTGTAGAGGTACGCCCTTGACACTTTTTAGGTAGATTATGTTGGAGGGCTTGACTTCGCCCCCTTAGTTATACTGTTGGCCTTGTGGCGTAGCAATGTGTTGTAATTTAGAAGAAAGTTATTTTACGGCTATGCGCCGGAGTAGAGCTGTGATTTATTGAGCAGCTTTGTAAGAACCCTACGCGACAATGCATCGCGCCACCAAGACATGAGCGGCAAGCCGACTCAGAATTACTTGCGGCGCAGCGCAACACTCCAAATGGGAAGTGTCGGATTTCCAGAGCCGAACGGTCTCAACTCAGAGCGCTGAACTCAATTATGGCGCGTTAGCATTGTTTATGCGAAGCTACTTAGTTGCTAAGGGAATATGAACTTGATTGTTTGTTAACTTACATACAATTGTTTGAACTAAGCGAATTAATTTTTGTAATCGAATTATGGACGAAAGTTTGTGAGATCGTAAATAAACAGGCAATAAATAATTGCATCCAATTGCATTTTAAATTATAGAATAACAATTAAACAACAATGAATTGCCTGTCTGTATGCATGATATACGTATGTGTGTATGTAATATAACGTATATATATGACGGAGAACATAAATTATCTTAATTATTGGTTGAAGTACTTCTTGTATTGTGCAGTGAGTCCCCTTTTAAAATATTTCCGTAGCACGTGTTTCTTTTCGTTCTTTTCATCTTCATCTTTTATAACGACTGACAACACTTTTTCAAAGTTACCAGGGCCACACTCGATCTTATAAAAATCAAGACCTCACAATCAAAATACAACCCTGACACTCTTATCGATAAGTCTTCCATACAACCCATCATCGATAAGGCGCCCTTTTCAAATCAACATCTCCATCTCCGACATATATGCATGCAAATGCTCAACTATATTTAAAGTTGAACGTATGTGGTTCTAGAACGGGTTGACGTGCTGCTACTTTCCGCTTTGCGTTACAGCAATTCCAGGGAACAATAATAATATTTCGCGACCGACGCGAATAATTTTTCCTTCAACCACGATCCAAAGGCAGCTTTAATTCACTGTGTTTGTGCTTAATGCACTTATGCACTGTGCAATTATTACAGAGATACCTGTATATGGTACTCTTATGTTATTTGCACTTTTATGTGTCACTGTCACTCTATGCCTTTATTTTAAGTCCACCTGGAGGCGCTATGAAAAATTAGATTAGTTTGTCTAATTATAAAGAAAACACGCAAAACTTTGGTGGCTGTAATTTAATCGAGCGTTCGATTTTAATAATTTTTTGCGATTAATTCATTGCTGAGCCATGTACGTCTGTCTCTCCGTCTGTCAGTCAGTCCGTTTTATTGAAAATGGTCAAAAAAGGGTATACTAACTTTGTGCAAAATGATAGAGAGTATATATATTCTTGCTCAGGATCATTAGCCGAGTCGATTGAGACATGTCCGTCTGTATGAGACAACAGATCTCTGCTATTAAAAAGGCTAGAGACACCAAATTTGGTATGATTGGTATATGGTTTTTTCAAATGTTTGATGCCACGCCCACCGCCCCCGCAAATCGGTAATTTACGATTATTAAGCAAATAATATTTGGAAACACTCAATTAATTCGGCTTTGGATTGTAGAATTGTATGTAAAACGCATGTTTATGTTCAATGTCAATTTTTGGACAAATAGCCATAGGAGAGATGACTTCAACCACGCATTAACCTCAACCGCTAATGTTGATTGCGACGTAGAACTTGCAATGTACGGTTTCATGCTTCTAGAGATTGTTTATGGGTCGTTATAAATTCATCCAATAGAATAATTGCTGCTTGCTGCAAAACTTCTGTTATTGCAGAATTTCTTAATATGTTGCATGTGGGATTGTCGATCACCTGTACGTTCAAAAATAATATCATTGTAATTAGCACTAATGTATTTTAAATCCATCAATCAATGAATACAAACAAACCTGCACATTTAACGACAATTTTAATGCTGAGTGTGCTGTTCGTCCACCATCCAATAAAGTAGAAGCAATTCCAGACGAAGCAACATGATTTTGTTGGTCGTTCAATTTGGGTAAATTCGAATTCACAAATTTTTGCAATTCATAGATATTGTACTTTTGTTCACGTTGCAATTTTCGATAAAAATAAAGTCTTTATAATTATTCCACAAATCAAGTGAACTCGATGGAAAGCATATCGATAATATTTATTAACATACGTATTTGATGTGGAGAAGAAGAAATCGATGCGTGGTTAAGTGTCAAGTCCCAATGTGCATCATTTTCCGAAAATGTAAGTGTTCACATGCTTCGCGATATGTATGACATAAACGACCATTAGCTCTTCGCAATTGTTGAAATGAGCGTGGTCCTACAACGTTTACCAACAACAATCGCAAATAATAGCAGTCTGCGTTTGGATGAACACTGTACAGCCTTCCCATAGTATCTTCAAATAAATCGCCTGGAACTGGGTCTCCTCTCTTACGTCGTTGCCATATTTTTGCAGTCCAAATGAAATAGTGTGGTACGTCCGAATATTGCAATGTTCTGGCAAATTCATCACTTTCACATAATTGGAAGAATGCAGTTAACGTTGTTACTGGTGGCTGTGCCACTGTCTGCTCCACATTTGTATCAGAAAAACAAGTGAGTAAGGCTTTTTAAAATCCGTTACAAACGTGTAACCACACTCATAATTTCAAACTGAAATTCTGCACAAATACTTAAACTATATATAGCTTACTCGCTCGCACTCACACAGCGACACACGTAAAGTAAAGCGACACTACGCAACGTCGACGTCGACGTCAACTGCTCAAAGCAGCGCGTCAGCTGCTGCCCATACCGAACATTTGTACTGAAAACGTTGACTTTAATAACTTCTGTGTTATTGGTCCGATCGGATTGTAATTTTAAGGATATGTTTATATTGCATTCAGCTTTATACATACCAAAGCAGAACGTTAGGAGTTTAATACTTTGCTTAATAACCGGCCGGTAAGCGTTTCTTTTTTGTTTTTTCAATACCTAAACAGAGGAAAATTAAATCTTCGGAAGATACCAGCCGTTGACGGCATGAACGATACATACACTTACCCTACAGCTAAACAAAAACCTCCGTACGCACACCTTCCTTAACGTCCCGGTGAGCGACTGCCCGCCAACGTATTACTTCGGTGAGCAGGATGCAAAGCCATGTGGCATTCCCACTTAGAATGTAGGGTGGCGCCCATTCTTTAACTCTTTAGTCGCCTTTTACGACAAGCCGAGCCCGCTGAAGTAGTATTCTAGCCCCACTACCACACAGGGATTAGTCTCCTGAAATAAAATCTAACTAACTACAGCTCTATTGGTCATCTCGTCGGCTCGAATCCTCTTCATCATGTTTATGATGATGCCATGACCCAGTTCCCATGCATCTTTGTCCGCCAACATGGCAAAAAGCAAGCCTCTTGGACTGAGCTGCAGTCCAGAGACCTTAGCTGATCTCTCTTATGAAAACCGGGAACAATGCATGAGGATATGTTCCGTTCTTTCCTCGGCGTTGGTGCAGTAGGGGCACTGGGCTGAATCTACATGGCGAAACCGAAATAGGTAAGCGCGAAAGCAGCCATCATCGGTGAGGAACTGAGTCAGGTGGTAGTCCACTACTTTGTGTTGACACTCTGCCAATTCCGCTAACACTGGGATGAGTTCATAGGTCCATCTCCTCCTGAGTGACGTTTGCCATCTAGCCTGCCACTCTCTCGTCAGCTACTCTTGATTCTCTGACCGAGACTTAAGTTCAAGGCCTTAATTTCGAGGTCGATGGGCGGCATACCTGCCAGAGCTAGAGATGAGTCTTCAGATATGGTCCTGAAACCTCTTATGAGCCTGAGGGCCATAGTCCGCATCACGGATCGCGCGCATCTAAGGTATGACCCTTTATCGGTGGCTTTGCTCCATATAGGCGCAGCGTATAGGAGCGTGGCTTTTGCTACCGCCACCAGCAGCTTCCCTGCCGGCATCCTGGACCGCGCACGTTGGGCATGAGCCTGGCTAATGA
This sequence comes from Zaprionus kolodkinae, assembly GCA_018901885.1. Classification (NCBI taxonomy): domain Eukaryota; kingdom Metazoa; phylum Arthropoda; class Insecta; order Diptera; family Drosophilidae; genus Zaprionus; species Zaprionus kolodkinae. Next base: position 342,849 of record JAEIFM010000456.1, on the reverse strand, counting down.
GGCAGATGTAATTCCTGCCTTCCTACTAATATGCGAGCATACAGGATGCGCTCGAATAGCTTACCTACTATGTCCAGCAAACATAGTGGGCGGTAGTTGCCTGCACCTGCTTGTCTCTTACCTTTCGGCAACAACACAAGCTTTTGGCTTTTTCATCGCTTGGGGAAGACCCCATCCACGAGACACAGTTGAAAGGTGTCCCTAAAAAATTCGGGTCTGGCCAGCGCCACAGCCTTGATCACAACTCCCGAAACAACATCGAGGTCAGGAGATTTATTAGACTTTATACGCTTAGCTGCCTCGACTACTTCCCTTACTGTTACGCAAGGGAAGGGAAGACGCAGGCGTATTTTCTTGAGGCTGCTATAGCGTAGTCTGCTTAGGGAACAGCTCCGCTACAATCTCATTGGGTTCCGATGGAGTGCTCTCCCTCTTTCTTAGCTTATTACTAACAAGTTTGTAGCGAGGCCCCAAGGGTCGTCGTTTACGCTCTCCAACAGGTCCTTAAAGTCGCGCGCTTTGGCAGCCGATATACCTTTTTTCAGCTCTACACGCTTGGCTCTGAATACTTGGAGATGTTCCGCGTGGCTAGGGCCCCCTCTGGCTCGTTGCGCACGTCCTCTAGTTCTGTGGGACTCCAGCCGAAGCTGGTGTAGTGAGTCATTCCACTAGTAGACAGGAGACTTACGCTTAACCTTGCTTTTACTAGGCATAGTAGCATCGCAAGCTGATACCAGCAGCTTCATAAGGTCAGCCGCTATTACCTCCGCATGACCGTTTGAGATTGTTAGGGAGTCGATTTGATATGACAGCATATCAAAGTCAAACTTCCTAGCATCCCAAGCTTGACCGAGTGTGCTTTTCCGCGAAGTGTGCACTGTTTCGGTTGGTCGCACACAGAATGTGATCAGTGCATGGTCTCTCAGCGTTACTTCATCGGAGGCTTTCCAATTTGACTTCGCTACTAGGCCTCTGCTGACGAAGGTGACATCAATGTATGCCGTGCCAATGTCGTTGTTGAAAGTCGGCTTACGGCCGTCACCCAGCAGGACCAGGTCGAGGAGAATCATGCCGTCGGTCACAGCTCGCCCTCTGGAGTTAAAGACACGGCTACCCCATTCGGTTGCCAAGGCATTGAAATCGCCTGCTATGATCGTCGGCCTTCGCCCTCTCGCATGGTTCACGAGCATGTCGAGCATGTCGTCAAACTGATCCGGGCTGACGCTATGTGGCGCATAGCAGCTGTAAATGTGCACACCTTTGATCCTCGCATATGCAATGCCCCGCATTGGCGAGGTGGCCCGCTACTGAACATGGAGAGGTCTGAAACACTTGATAGCCGCCTTACCCGACTCATTGCTGGATAATGTTTAGTTGCTTAAACATTATAGAGGCTCTTAGCTCCTTTTTGAAGGTCGCTGGGTGGAATCATTAATCATTAATCTCCTTTGAAGGTCGCGCACGCGAAGCTACCCGTCGAGTGGTTCCTGTCCACATCGCTGCTGCAGATCAGCCTTTCAGGTGGTGCAACACATCCCTTTGCCTAATGATCCCGCTCGCAAGCGCACATCCTGAGTGATGCGGCAACGTGACCAACCTACAGTTACCGTGCCCTTTTATAACACTGTGATATCATCATTCGGGCTTAGCATAACCGTCGCAATCTGGGTTCCATCCCGCATTTTACGCAGTCCGCGTACTGCATCCGGATTCACCTTGATGACCTGGAATTGGGAGACCATGCAGCTAAGGAGTTCCTCTGCAGTCATTGCCTCATCCATTCCGCTTATGGAGAGTGGCATTCTAGGCGCACCCGTACGGACCGCTGCCATCTCTTTCAGGTACTCTTCGAGCACCCCTCTTAATTTGGGTACGCTCGCTGCTGCTTTCCCCTCAACCTTGAGCAGCAGCTCACCTTGTTGGGTTCTCCTAATTTTTTTGACCTGTTTGCCAAAATCACTAAGATTTGGGTACGCTTTCAGCTTGCGGAGCATATCAGCATATGATGCTTCACCAGTCTTCTTTAAAACGAAAACCTCTGGCTTCTTCCGTAAGCGCTTAGGCTTCACCTTGGACCACTCCTCTTTACTAGCGTTCCTGGCAACAGCCGCGTAGATGAGCAAGGTTGGCTCCTTTAGCATAGGAATCGCCCGTTTTGTAGTCTTGCTCAGAAGAGGCATGACAGAAGGAGGCTTAGCTACGGGGGGCTTCACTGTAGGATTTTTCATTGCGCCGCTTTTTGCGCTAATCGCCGGAGGGCAGACCTTTTTCGGCTCTTTCTGAGTTGCGGTATTTCTCAGCTATTTCTTGCAACTTGGCTTGTAGTTGTAGATGCTGGAGAGGCCAGGCTAGCCACCTCCACAGCACCCCGGTTACTTCTATTCGCCGCCGTTGTAAAGAGGACCGTTTAAACCCTCACAGCCCTTGTCGGAAGGATACCAACAGCCTGGCGGTGGGCGTGGCATCAAACATTTGACATAAACTTGCCCTGCCCCGGATATTTAGGAACTTTCATACCAAATTTGGTGACTCTAGCTGTTTTAATAACTGAGATCTGTTGTCTCAAACAGAAAGACGGACAGACGATCAGACAGACGGACATGTCTCAATCGACTCGGCTAGTGATCCTGAGCAAGAATATATATACTTTATGGGGTCTGCCACGCCTCCTTATGCCTGTTACATACATTTTGCACAAAGTTAGTATACCCTTTTTTGACCATTTTCAATGGTCGAAGGGTATAAAAAAGTTTTTAATGTTGGCGTTCTTTATCCGGTTTCTATCTGGGGTGGCCTATTCATTAAATTTATTTGAAGGTAGGTCAGTGGGCTCTTTAATGAACAATGCAAGTCCCCAAATTTCATGCAGCCAATTTTATTGCCTGGTGGAATTCATTAACAGTTTGATGTGCAGCTTGGGTTATTGTTGTCATTTGGTATTCAAGTGTACCTAAATCTCTCTTGTCGGCGTAGTGTAGTGTAAGACATTTGGAAATAGCATTCCAACTAACGGGACATTGCATGATTCGATGGCTGTGTCTGCGTTACCGGTAATTTTATTCCTAAAAGTATGTAAAATACCAAAATATTTTGGGGTACCTACGGTGTGTTCATACGTTTTTAATATTCTAATAATGCCCTTCTTCCACGTACTGAATTCGGCCGGATTGCCAGAATATTCGCGAAGACTTATTACTATGTTAGGAATCATATCAAGATCAGCTAAATTTGAAATCGGAATTGTGATAAAACTTCTTGGGTTTCTGCGTTTGTAAAGTTATATATTGGATTTTGGGATTTAAGTAGTAAAGTGGAAATTGTTCGGCAGTTTGACAAATGGCAGTTTTTAATTGTTCTTGCTTCATGTTTCTGTTTTGTTAAAATAATTATTGTCCTTATCTATGGCATGCATTTTCTTCGATTACCTGCTGTTCTATGTTCCCTACTGATGGTATAACTGGCTGTTCTAAGTTGAGAATGGGTGGCCGATAGACTTATTTTGATTATTCATACTATTACATTTTGTCATGGAATTTGTCGATGTTATGGATTTTAATTTAGTTTGATATTTGAATTCTCTTTAACTAATACGTTTATAGATATTTGAGAAAATTATTTGGTGTTTAAATTTGCTTAAAATTTAAGTTTGTTTATGTTAATTTGTTACCTTGTTTGTGTTTGACTTAAAGTTATTACAAAAGTTTGTTGGGAAATTGAAGTGGTATTAATAATTTTTTTTTAAATATTTTGTTCAATGGTAAGATTTTGTTAACTCCTTTTTTACATCCTTCTATCATTAAAAATGGTCAAAAAATTGTATACTAACTTTGTGCAAATATATGTAACAGGCATAAGGAGGCGTGGCAGACCCCATAAAGTATATATATTCTTGCTCAGGATCATTAAGACATGTCCGTCTGTCTGTCCGTCTGTCTGTTTGAGACAACAGATCCTAACTATTAAGAAAGCTAGAGACACCAAATTTGGTATGAAGGTTCCTCTATATCCGGGGCAGATGAAGTTTAAGTCAAATGTTTGATGCCACGCCCACCGCCCCCGAAAATCGGTAATTTAAGATTATTAAGCAAAGTATTGGACTTATAAAGTTCTGCTTTATAAAGCTGAATGCAATACAAACATATCCTCCAAATTCCAATCCGATCGGACTATTAACACAGAAGTTATTAAAGTCAACGTTTTCAGTACAAATGTTCGGTACGAGCAGCAGCCGACGCGCTGCTTTGAGCAGTTGACGTCGGCGTTGCGTCGTGTCGCTTTACTCTTTACGCGCGTCTCTGTGTGTGTGCAAGCGAGTAAGCTATATGTAGTAGAAGTATTTGCGCTGAATTTTCTGTTTAGAATTATGAATGTGGTTACACGTTTGTAACGGATTTGGAAAATGGGAGAAGAGTATCTTACTGTCGCTCGCCCGACTGTAGCCTTACCCACTTGTTATACCCTTTGACCATTGAAAATGGTCAAAAAAGGGTATACTAACTTTGTGCAAAATTTATGTAACAGGTATAAGGAGGCGTGGCAGACCCCATAAAGTATATATAATTAAGTATTTAGGTGTTCATTTAAATAAAAAAATATAATTTTTATTTATAATTTTTATTTGTTACATTTATTTGTGTTTATTACACCAGAGTCATTCAACAACTGATTGACAGATTTATTCTTACGGTCCAGCAAACCTTTAAGTTCTACAGAGCTTTACATATTTGTTTGTCAGTAACTTAAGCATGTTATCATTTGACGGCTGAAGTCTTTGTCAGAACTTTTACTGAGAGGCTTTTGAATAGTGAAGCTTTTCAAAAGATCGGCTTAAGTTTTTCATACGGAGAATGAATATGTCACTCCCCCACCTATTAGATTTAAGCTTGTCCTCAAGCGTTTACTTCTGGATATAATTGTGGTATTGGATTTTCAATGTCTACTTTTTCAGTATTTCTTTCTTTAACTGTTTCTGTTTCAATATTTTGCTTAACTGTCCTGCTTGCTTTAGGTTTCAGATAGGTAATTATAATATTATGAGGTGCTGTTTTACATTTCATATAAAGATAAAATATATGGAGATTATACTAAATACTAACAAGAGGATTATTAATATATTTCTATTGTAAAATTCTTATTGTTTGGCATAATCATTTCTTTTATTTCTATGTGTGACATTGGTTCAACTTTTGTTACGTTGTGTTCGGTAAATATTAGATTTGTATATTGATAAATATTGTTTGATATTGAAACTTGTTTTAATTCTACTGTGCAATTAAATATTTTTATAATTTTGTTATTTACAATAAAAATTTCTTGATTGTTACAATTTTGATAAAGTTTTTCTCGAGTCATATTCCATGTTATAATTATATTAGGTTGTAATGTATTGAACGTAAAACGGCTTACGATATTTCTGGAAAGTACAGGTCTTTGATAAAGTTCTTTGTTTGTGTATTTAAAACATGACTATTATGTAGGTAAAATTTGCCTTCTATGCTTTCATTAATAATTTGTCCATTATTGTCGGGGTAAGGTGCGATAAGAAAAGTAGGTTGTTAGATTGTGTTTGTGGGAATGTGAGACATTAGGAATATTTCGTTAGTGGCTGTGTTATACCAGGCGGAAGTTTTTATGTTCATTAAGTTTTGGAAGTTCTCATTAAGTTTCTTAATTTTATTTTCTTTTTTCATCTGGCAATCGTAAGTAGGTGTGCCTGCGTAGAGTAGTATGTAATAATATTTGGAATTTATCCGGTTGTGTTATGTTTAGTTTTATGGTTGTATGTGTATAAAATTGTTTCTTTTCTTGTTTCCCTATTTTCTGTGTTATTTTCAGTATTGATAATTCTGATTTTTTCGTTTATAGTTTTGTGAACGCTTCTAACCAATCTCTACTATTTGTTTTTATAAGGGATGCAAATTTTGAATAAACGTCTATACAGAAAATATTGTTCATTATCAATAGCATAAAAGTCGATTACGTAAAGTTCTCTTGGGTTATTTGTTTCTGGGGTTATTTCAAAAGTAAGGTTTGTTGGTCTGTGTTCTGTTTTTGCAAGATTACAAATTTCGCAATCATTAATAATATTTTGAATTAATTTATTATAATCTGGAAAATAGTGAGTTTCTTTAAAAAGTCGTATCATTTTTTCGATACCAGGGTGCAATAGTTTTATATGTTGAGCAATAATGAATTTCTTAAATTCAGCGTAAGAGCAAATGTCTTTTAATTTTATTATGCTTTTTAATATTTTTACGTTACTGTGTGGGTTGATAGTTCCGTGGTACGCATTTTGAAGAATTGAAAAGACATTGTCATTGTCTATGTAGATGACGCTTGTGTTGTTTAGGAAGTTTTTTAATAAAAGGGAGACTCTCCCTTTCAGTGTATTTTATAGTAATTTAAGTTTTATTGAAGAATTTTGATATGTCTACTTCATTAATGGAGTCTTTTACATATTCTATTTGTCTTGAAAATGGTTTAAAGGTTTTTCAGTGATTTCAATATAGTTTTCGTTACTTTCTAATGCGCTATGTATTCTTGCTGCTGTTGACATATTTTCTTCTTCGCCTACCAAATTTTCTTCAATTTTAACGCGTGATAAAGCATCTGCTACATGATTCAGTTTTCCTTCCAAATATTTAATTTTAAAGTTGTATTCACTAAGTTTAATTCTCCATCGTTGTAATTTCATGTTATGTTCCTTTATATTGTTTAACCAAACACGGGGTTTATGATCACTTAATATTTCAAAGGGGACTCCATATAAATATGGGCGGAAGTATTTGGTTGCCCAAACAATTGCCAATAATTATTTTTCTATTGTACTGTAATTCTGTTCGTGGTCATTTAAAGTTCTGCTTGCGAAACTAATCGGCTTATTGTCTTCTGAGAGTACGGCTCCTATGGCGAAATTGCTAGCGTCATTAGTAACTTGAAATGTTATTAATTATTGTCCTTGTCTATGGCATGCATTTTCTTCGATTACCTGCTGTTCTATAATCCCTACTGCTGGTATAACTGGCTGTTCTAAGTTGAGAATGGGTGGCCGATAGAGTTATTTTGATTAGTCATACTATTACATTTTGTCACGGAATTTGTCGATGTTATGGATTTTAATTTAGTTTGATATTTGAATTCACTTTAACTAATACGTTTATAGATATTTGAGAAAATTATTTGGTGTTTGACTTAAAGTTATTACAAAAGTTTGTTGGGAAATTGAAGTGGTATTAATAATTTTTTTTAAATATTTTGTTCAATGGTAAGATTTTGTTAACTCCTTTTTTTACATCCTTCTATCATTAAAAATGGTCAAAAAATGGTATACTAACTTTGTGCAAATATATGTAACAGGCATAAGGAGGCGTGGCAGACCCCATAAAGTATATATATTCTTGCTCAGGATCATTAAGACATGTCCGTCTGTCTGTCCGTCTGTCTGTTTGAGACAACAGATCCTAGCTATTAAGAAATCTAGAGACACCAAATTTGGTATGAAGGTTCCTCTATATCCGGGGCAGATGAAGTTTAAGTCAAATGTTTGATGCCACGCCCACCGCCCCCGAAAATCGGTAATTTAAGATTATTAAGCAAAGTATTGGACTTATAAAGTTCTGCTTTATAAAGCTGAATGCAATACAAACATATCCTCCAAATTCCAATCCGATCGGACCATTAACACAGAAGTTATTAAAGTCAACGTTTTCAGTACAAATGTTCGGTACGAGCAGCAGCCGACGCGCTGCTTTGAGCAGTTGACGTCGGCGTTGCGTCGTGTCACTTTACTCTTTACGCGCGTCTCTGTGTGTGTGCAAGCGAGTAAGCTATATGAAGTAGAAGTATTTGCGCTGAATTTTCTGTTTAGAATTATGAATGTGGTTACACGTTTGTAACGGATTTGGAAAATGGGAGAAGAGTATCTTACTGTCGCTCGCCCGACTGTAGCCTTACCCACTTGTTATACCCTTCGACCATTGAAAATGGTCAAAAAAGGGTATACTAACTTTGTGCAAGATGTATGTAACAGGCATAAGGAGGCGTGGCAGACCCCATAAAGTATATATATTCTTGCTCAGGATCACTAGCCGAGTCGATTGAGACATGTCCGTCTGTCTGTCCGTCTGTCCGTCTGAATGAGACAACAGATCTCAGCTATTAAAAAAGCTAGAGATACCAAATTTGGCATGAAGGTTCCTATAAGTCATAGGCAGATCAAGTTTATGTCAAATGTTTGATTCCACGCCCACCGCCCCCGCAAATCGGTCATTTGCGATTATTAAGCAAAGTATTAAACCCATAACTTTCTGCTTTGGTATGTACAAAGCTAAATGCAATATGAACATAAGTTATTCAAGTCAACGTTTTCTGTACAAATGTTCGGTACGGGCAGCAGCTTGCGCGCTGCTTTGAGCAGTCGACGCCGACGTCGACGTTGCGTCGTGTCGCTTTACTCTTTTCACGCGTCGCTGTATGAGTGCGAGCGAGTAAGCAATATGTACTAGAAGTATTTGTGCAGAATTCTCTATTTGAAATTATGAGTGTGGTTACATGTTTGTAACGGATTTAGAAAATTGGGAGAAGGGTATCTTACTATCGGGCGTCCGACTGTAACCTTACCTACTTGTTACTTTTCGCCTTACGAGGCCTTAACTAGGATGTAAACGTTAGGTAGAGACAGCAGCATAAGGGTCGGGGCATACAAATTTGTTTGAGAACGTTCGGTTTTCCCTTTCTTCTAGTGCCTTTTTGGGTTACCCCTTCTACTTCTGTTCTATTAATAGACACATAAGTAGGTATAGAAAAAAAAACCCGAGGCCGATGCATTTCAATTTCTACTTGTTCCGTTACCCTTTCCACAAAATAAGCGAGGCACGCGCTGGCAGAAAGGGAAAACCGAACGTTCCCGACCTACCGAGCCTACCGAGCTTTTGGGCATGCGTCTCTTGTCTTTTTTGCCAAAACGTTCCTGCCTTACATGCCTTTTTTCCAAAACGTTCCTGCCTTTTGCGGCTCTTGCATTTTGCGTCTCTTGCTTTTCGAGTCTCCCGCTATTTGAAGCTCTTGCTATTAGAGGCTTGCGCGGCTTGAGGCGTGTGCTATGTGCGGCCTGTGCAAAGTGAAGATCGAGTGGCAAGAATCTCATTCATTTTTGAGTGTTGTGTATGCATGCATGTTGCAGTTCTCTGGTGTATACCACGGAAGCCAGTTAGACTTTGCCGGATATACAAATATCAAAAAATGCATTTAATGATTTATAACAAATGGGTAAGGCTACAGTCGGGCGCCCGACAGTAATTTTCTCCCAATTTTCCAAATCAGTTACAAACGTGTAACCAAACTCATAATTTCAAACAGAGAATTCTGCACAAATACTTCTAATACATATAGCTTACTCGCTCGCACTAACACAGCGACGCGCGTAAAGAGTAAAGCGACACAACGCAACGTCGACGTCGGCGGCAACTGCTCAAAGCAGCGCGCCGGCTGCTGATCGTACCAAACATTTGTACTGAAAACTTTCTGTGTTATTGGTCCGATCGGATTGTAATTTGGAGAATATGTTCATATTGCATTTAGCTTTATACATACCGACGCACATGTCCCAATCGACTCGGCTAGTGATCCTGAGCAAGAATATATACACTTTATGAGGTCTGCCACGCCTCCTTATGCCTGTTACATACATTTTGCACAAAGTTAGTATACCCTTTTTTGACCATTTTCAATGGTCGAAGGGTATAAAAATATGCGATGCAAGAATTTAAATCTGAACATGAATAAAATAAAGACCAATCGTGAGTAGAAATACGATAGTTAAGCTTAACAAAATCAGTTTTGCGAAAGCAACGCGATTTTAAGTTAGGCATTACTATTGACGTTTGCACTGGAGTAAAATATTCTAGTAAAATATTAAGTGTTGGGTAATGTGGATCTAAAGGAAGACCTAGAGGATCGATTCTAAAAATCGTGTTAGATAGAGAATCAGAGACAAAAATTAAGTCAAGAGTATTGTCACTGATGTTACGAAAAGGGTTAATTTGAGACAAGTATAATTCACAAAGGCGTTTAATAAATTCAAATTCAATAGAAAGAATGCAGGAAAGATGTTTTGCACACAAGGAAGGTTCAGAAGAAGGCGGAATATAGGAGCAAGTTATATAAATTGAAATTTTATTCACGTTTATTTTTACATACACAAATTCGACATGAGGTGGACAATGCGTCAAAACAATTTCTGACGACATGTCTGATTCAACAGCAATAAGAACACCACCACCAGATCGTGATAGACGGTCACACCTGAAGGTAGTGTATTTATTGGGAAAAATTTCTAAGTTACTTATGGTAGGCTTTAACCAGGTTTCAGTAAGTATTAGTGTTTTGAAATCAAAAGATGAGCTATCAACAAAAAGATTATAAATCTTAGTGTTAACACCTCTAACGTTTTGATAGGCAATAGAAAGATTCGCCATTAGTTTTTTGCATGCATTCCATCTTGTGGAGTTCTGGAGGTTTTGGTTCGGGACGAAATTGATAACGTTGGCAGGGATACGGCGGTTCGACTTCTTTGTTTTGGAGTGAACTCCTAAACAATTAGGTCGGGCGGCCAAAAAGTACCACAGCAAACAGCTGGGAAATGCTCTGCTGGGAGACTTATCTTGAATGAAAACATGTCCCGCGAAAATTTGAAGTTAAACTTCTCAACCAACATATTTGGTATATGTAATTTTGAAAGAACATACGATTGTACATCCTCACTAGTAGTGTCAGGGGCCAATCGGGAGACAAACACTACTTTCTTCGGCTTCACCGCAACAAGAGGTTTTACACTCTGTACAGTGTTTGCCGGTAAATTGGTAGTGGCTATCTTGTTTTTGCTCTGACTGGAGCTAGGCAAGATAGGCAACGGATGAGGGTCAACTCCTAAAGTTGTCTTGTCTTTTAATTTGTTCGATGGGTGTAGGAGAAGTTTTTATTGTGGCATTAACGGCATTATGATGAGTCTCAAGATCCATAAACTCGGAAATGAGACTCGTGAAAAGAGAGCGAATACGGGAAAAACCGAGAGAAGTTTTTGTAAAAACTTTACGAAGCTCTAATTCGCCCACACGACAATTATCACACGACCATTTAAGGCCGATGTTTTTATTAATTGCATCTCTGATCTTTAAAGAGAGGCCAGCGCATTTTGCATGAAATTATCGGACAGCCAGCAGCTAATGTAATCGGCATTGGGATCAGCAGCGCGTTTGCAATTCGATGCACAGCAAGGCAGCATTTTGAAAATGTTTAAAAATAAAAATATAAATGAAATAAAAAATTTAAAGATTTAAAACCGAACGTTAACTTTCTACAAAAACAGATGTACCCAACACACATAGGGAACTCCAAAAAATGCTACGAAAAGAAAATAGGAATAAGCAGAAACAATGAATGAGAGAAACAGTTAGTTTGTTAGTTTGTACCCAACGCAAGTGCACAAGCTAGAATACAAGTTCAGCTATTACGATCTGAGCTGTTGAAAATGAGAGAGAATGCACTCAAACAAAACAACAACAGAGCGTAAGCAGAGCGAGAGCGTAAACAGCGTGAGAGCAAGAGAGCGTGGGAATACAAGAGTGTAAGAGTAAGTACTCAAACAAAAACAACAAATGACGCCAAAGAAGCGCAAGAAAAATTAAATCACCAAAATAAATGATTTAATTGTATGAGTTACTAGCACGTGTTAATAGGCACAGGGTTAGAGCAATAAATTCACCAAAGATAGTATAAATGTATAGATTAAATTGTACAAAAAAAAGTAAAAATACCAGGAGCTATGCAGAACACAACCGATCACCAGAAAAGTTACTCAAGAGATAGCACACACAATATGCCCATTTATTCAAAACCAAACAGTTACCCACAAACCTATTAAAAATCAGTTGAGCACCAAATACAAGACATGATTAACCAGGGAGTTATAAGAGAGAGTAATTCACCTTATTGCACTCCCGTTTGGGTTGTACCAAAAAAAAAATGCTTCCGGACAGAAAAATTTTGCATTGTAATTGACTATAAAAAATTAAACGATATCACTACATACATGACCCGATACATGACCGATATCCCATACCTAATATGGACGAAATATTAGGAAAACTAGGCAAATGCAACTTCTTCACTACTGTAGATCTTGCAAAAGGTTTCTATCAAATAGAGATGAATACAGAATTCATATCTAAAACAGCTTTCTCAACCAATTACGGGCGCTATAAATACACAAGAATGTCATTTGCGCTTAAAATGCCCCAGCTACTTTCCAGCGCAGTATGAATAATCTGCTCCGTCCGCTTCTAAATAAAAATTGTCTAAAATACCTAGATAATATCATAGTCTTTTCCACTACTTTTGAAGAACATCTTCAGTCTCTTTAAGCAGTTTCTGAGAAATCATCCCAAGCTAATCTAAAACAACTATGCGAAAAAAACACAGTCTCAAATTTGTTTTCACTATGAAAGTTGCGGTTCTAATTTGTGAAATCCAGGCTCAAGTGGGGTGGACGCAGATCGGCAGTTCTGCATCCCATAAGTGGCTAATAAAGATTCTATGTACTTGGTTTGCGACATGGTTACAGGTCCTAGTTCACCATTTTGCTTAACTTGCATTCCAAGGAAGTATTTTACGGGGCCGCTGTCATGTGTCTCGAACTTGTCAGCAATCTTTCTTTTGATTATATCAATGTCTCTCTCGGTAGAACAAATGATAAGTAAGTCATCTACGTAATCTGCAATGTACTCTGTAATATGTAAGTAAAGACACGGCTCACTTTTACATCTTTTGAAATCGAAACTTATCAAAACCTCATCCAGTGTATTATTCCAGGATCGAACAGAATGTTTTAGGCCATAGATTGCCTTTTGCAGCTTCAACACTTTCGTTGGGTGATCCTCGTCGACAAAGTTCTCCGGCTGCTTCATGTAAACCGTTCCTTCCAAAGTACTGTTTAAGTATGTATTGGAGATGTCCACTTGGTGCATGCATAGCTCCTTCTCTGCGGCGATAGCAAATAGCATTCGAATTGTTTCGTAACGTATTACTGGAGAGAATGTTTCCCAGTAATTGACACCAAACTGCTGCCCGCATCCTTTGGCAACTAGTCTGGACTTGAATCGCTCGATTTCGCCATCTTTGTTTCGTTTTATACGAAACACCCATTTTGATGCATTGGCCTTTTGTTTAGTGGGTAGGTCCACCATTTGCCATGTTTCATTCTTTCTTAAAGCATCCATTTCCGTTTGCATCGAATCTTGCCAGTTACGAACATACTGACTGCTCAACGCTTCTGCAACTGATTTCGGTGTTTCAATGTCATCCGAACTATCCAGGTAACTTAGTACATTGTACTGCTTACGGGGCCTGCCGCGTTGGCCTGTCCGTAGAATTCTTGATCTTCCTGGTCCATAACGTGCAGAATTTTCCTCCTGTTCCAATGGCTCTTTTGCGTCGTTGGCGCTGACAAACTCTTCCCCTTCTTCGTCTGAGTCACTGCGCTCCGTCTCCTGTATCTCTTGATTTACCGGCTCCGGCTGTAAGACTTCGACAGGTGGCTCGAAACGAATGTTTTTCTTAAAATCAATTCTTGTGTTCTGTGCAGCTGACTTAAACTCACCCTCTAAGAATTTTACGTCACGACGTACCACTACTTACCGTTTTTCGGTATCGTAGAGACGATACGCTTTTGTCTCAAATGAATATCCAACAAACACATACTCGCTTCCTTTTGCCTGAAACTTCCACTTCTTTGGTTTTTCCAGTGCAAAAACGTGTGATCCAAAGGTGCGAAGATGCTTTACAGATGGCCTTCGCCATTTCCATAACTCAAAGGGAGTCCCTCCGTTGAGAACTTTAGTTGGACATCTATTACGCAAATAAGCTGCGGTTTGCACAGCTTCAGCCCACAGAAATTCCGGTAAATTTGCGTGAATTAGGAGACTTTTTGCCATTTCTATTAACCTGCGATTTGCTCGCTCAGCAATACCATTTTGCTGCGGCGAAACGTCAATTGCCTTTTAATTCCGCACTTTTCCAAAAATTCGTCAAATTGTTTGATTTTATATTCGGTGCCGTTGTCACTACGCAATACCTTTATTTTCTTATTTGTTTGACATTCAACATAATTTTTGAATAGCTTGAATTTTTCAAACACTTCATTCTTCGTGCGCATAAAGTAAACAAAGTTCTTTCTTGTGTAATCATCGATAAAACTAATCACATATCGATTTCCAGCGATTGAATTGACATTCATAGGCCCGCAAACGTCGCTATGAACTAGTTCAAGAACACTTTTTGTTAATCGTTCCGCCTTTTGTGGGAATGGCAACCCACATATTTTTGCCTTATTGCAAGTGTCACAATTTGTTTTAATATTAACGTTTTTAATATTCAATCCATGCACAAGCTTTTTCTCACTTAAGTCTTCCAAATTTTTGAATTTTAAATGGCCAAACCGATTATGCCATATTGATACCCATGATGAATCTTGAGAGATATGCAATTCATTGTGTTCAAATTTATTTTCGTATACATATATATTGTTTTCTTGCTTTGCGCGTAACACAATTTCACCACTTTTGCTGCATATTACTGCTCCGTTATTTTCAAATTTCGTATGGTGACCGTATTTTGTTGTTTTGCTTATCGATACAAAGTTCATGTTTAACGATAGAACATACAGAACGTCTTTCAATGTTATTTGCCGTTTTTCAGTATGCAAAATCACAGTTCCTACACCAGGCGACTCAACAGATTTATCTGCTGCTAACATGATCGTGGTATTATTTTCACTTATATTTGAAAATTTAGTTTTGTCAAAACACATATGTGAAGTAGCGCCACTGTCAAGGCACCACATATTTTTTCTGTCTTTAACAAAACTGCTATGCATTAAAAAATTCGATTGTTCGTTCTCCTTTTCTTTTTTCTCTTCTTTATTTTTGTTTCTGCATTCACTCGCGCGATGACCCGTTTTTTGGCAATTGTAGCATTTTCCTTTAAACTTGTCTTTGTCTTTTTGGCGATTGTCCTTCTGCTTACTGTTGTTCTGCTTTGTGTGTGTGTACACAGCTTCTGCTTCTTCTAGTTTCTCTTCTTTTCTGGCGCCTTCTTCGAGGAATTTGATTTTTACCGTTTCAAATGGCGGCATCTCGTCGCGTGTTTCTATTGCGACTACAAAATTTTCCCAAGAATCAGGCAAACTAGAGAAAAACATTATAACCTTCAATTCGTCTTCCAAAGTTATTGCAAGCTCTGCCAATTTATCGGTTATGTTTACAAACGAATTAACATACTGAGACGCAGTATCCCCAGATTGCATTTTCAATCTCACTAGTTTTTGATACAACTGAAATTTTCTAATTGGTCCCACCGGCAAATGAATGCTGCGCAATTTCTTCCATGCTTCTGCCGATGTTGTGCACGACTTTATGTGCATCAACTGCGTGGGCTTAACATTCAAAATTAAACTAGCTAAAGCTTTTTGATCAATTATTTCCCATCGCGCCGACTGCGATGCTTCCTCGGGTTTGATGGCCTTCGCCATTTCCATAACTCAAAGGGAGTCCCTCCGTTGAGAACTTTAGTTGGACATCTATTACGCAAATAAGCTGCGGTTTGCACAGCTTCAGCCCACAGAAATTCCGGTAAATTTGCGTGAATTAGGAGACTTTTTGCCATTTCTATTAACCTGCGATTTGCTCGCTCAGCAATACCATTTTGCTGCGGCGAAACGTCAATTGCCTTTTAATTCCGCACTTTTCCAAAAATTCGTCAAATTGTTTGATTTTATATTCGGTGCCGTTGTCACTACGCAATACCTTTATTTTCTTATTTGTTTGACATTCAACATAATTTTTAAATAGCTTGAATTTTTCAATCACTTCATTCTTCGTGCGCATAAAGTAAACAAAGTTCTTTCTTGTGTAATCATCGATAAAACTAATCACATATCGATTTCCAGCGATTGAATTGACATTCATAGGCCCGCAAACGTCGCTATGAACTAGTTCAAGAACACTTTTTGTTAATCGTTCCGCCTTTTGTGGGAATGGCAACCCACCGCCTTTTGTGGGAATGGCAACCCACAAAATTAAACTAGCTAAAGCTTTTTGATCAATTATTTCCCATCGCGCCGACTGCGATGCTTCCTCGGGTTTGATTTGTTTTTCGCACACAACATTCCACAAATCCGATGTAATTAATAAGCATGGCATAGACAAACTCCACATGTCAAAATTCCCGTCATCGAGTTTTTCTATTTGAATTGACATACTCATTACGAATTCTTCTCTGACGTTTTCTAGTCTTTTTCACAATTCACGAGGGATCTGGGCCCATAACCTTTGTTGGTTATTTCAGATAGTGAAACACACGCGCAATGTTGAATTGTGAACGTTTAATGAAGAACTGACTTCAGTAAGTGTACATCAGAATGTGTAGTCAAAGTAGAAGAGATTACAATGTTGCCAGTTGGTATGAAGCTTACAAACAAAAGATACTCGATATTCATCATAATCAATATTCAACATTTCTGTTAGTTTGTCTTCCGGGTATAACGACCTAAAATCGTCGGTCCCTTGACAGTCTCTATAACCGGATTCTACTGTACTTCATTTTTTAAATTAAAATAATATTTAAATAAATTATTAAAATTTAATAAATAATAATTAATATGAAATTAATTAAATTTTTATGTAAGCAATGAAGAAATCCTTTTGAATTTCTTTTAAGGATTCTTCCCTTGCTTTACTTTAAGTCGCGACCGATGTTACTCGTTCGAGTGTCCGCACTCAACTGACATCCTCGGTATTCGGCACCGAGTCTTATAGTACCTGGTCTCGGTGGTGTCACCAGCCAGGTTGCGCCGTCGCAAGGAAAAAACGTCAAGCAGTGAGAAAAAATTACAGCTAAAGTTGGCGCAAACGCCCGCGTGCGCAGTAGTTTATAAAACGTGTACCGTCTGTACCCCAGACTTTAAGAAATTATCTACGTTCCCTATGCTTGCTTCGTTGTACTAGTTTTCTAGAAAACACGTGTACAGCCTGTCCTACAAACTTTTTAAAAAATCAATGTTCCCTATGCTTGCCATGATACCCTATTTAAAACATGCTCTACCCCTTGCCTAGTTCTGCGGTTCTCTGTGCTTGTCTGATATAATCTGCCAATTTACTTATGTGGGTCTTTAATCCACTTAAAGATGTTAAAATTTCCCATTTCAAAATGTCTAGTCTTAGTAGTCCCTGCTCGGGCGCCATCTGTTAAGATGTTTTCTCGGGCTAGGGTACAACTCTCAGTCTAGCCAGGGTCTTTACAGCAAAATTTATAAATGACTAGGACCACTAAGACGTTTAGAAAGAGAGAGAGAGAGGGGGTCACTGGCAGATTAGAAAAGCTGAGACAAATGTCGGACACAGCGAACACGCCCTTTTCACGCGTACACGTGGCCCGTGTCTTCCACGTCTACTCGTGAACGACGCAGAAGAGTGTTTTCACCGTACCTGACACTTTGGCCGCGTTTTCGCATCTGGTCGGCTGCAGGCCGTGGGGGAACGCTCGTGAGTACGGGTACTGCCGCCTGCACTCTCACAAATCGCTCGGTGGTGTATTGCACCACGCCACACTTGTGAACGCACGCTCCTGTACCCCGCGTCAACTATCGTTCACTCACGACACGACCTGCGACTGACCGTTCATCGTACGGAACGTCCGTGACCGCAGGTACTTTCGCTTATGTTCCCACAGGTCGCTCGGTGGTGAATTGCACCAGCCCTCAGCCCGTTAGAACACGCTCTTTTACCCGCTTGTCAACTAACGTCCACTCTCGCCCACGATTGGTCGTTTCCGCCGTTACGGAACGCCCGTGACCACAAATACCTTCGCCTGTGCTCCCACAAGTCGCCTCGGTGGTGTATTGCACCACACCGCAACTCGTCTCTGAACACAAGTTCCCGTATACGCTTGTCAACTAGCGATCACTCACAGCACACAGACACATACGGGCGCACACGCGAAATTTCCTGCGAACACGTTTTCGAAGGAAAGTTTCCAAAAATATTGAACGCGAGTTTTAGTTAAAACGCCTATGCATTATTGATTGTTTATTTCCTTTTCTTCACAAGTTTCGTTTCCTTATTCTATTACAAAATATTCACTTAACTGTCCCTGCCTCTCTGTGTCCCTACCTACTTCGCACCATACGTTGCTTCTTTTTACTTTGCTTTCTTCTTTTGTTTCTTTGCACTGCCTACCTCGTTTCTTCTTCTACAGGGTCCCTGTCCATTGTCCTTTATTTGTATCCTTGCTTCCTGGTTTTAACTTTTTACAGGTCCTTTTCACTTTTTTTTTTAACTTTGGTCACTTTTATTTTCTTCCTTTTTTTGCTTAAGAGAGGTTCTGACTGGCCTCGTCCAGTCGCCTGGCACTTCTGTGTCGTGGCCTAATTTTGCAACCTCTCGGCCCGCAACATTGCTAATAAGGCCTCTCCGACCTCCGCCCGATGGTCAATAATGGGACGCTCGGGTGGCCCCGCTCGGTGACGGTCACCGCTCCTCGGCCGTTGATGCGTACCCGGAAGCGTACGCCGTCTCCGTCCGCCAACACCGTACCTCTGCTTGATAGGGTACGCATCCCTCATGGTGATGGTGTGCTCCGCGATGTGCGACACCCCCATCAGCCCATCAAATTTGGCCAGCTCAGACTGTAGGAAGGCCTCCACCTGTTCCTCGTCGGACGCTGCTCCAGTTTCCTGCGCCTCGCAATGCAGCGTGGCTAGGCGTAGGCCGTCTCCTACGGCGCCTACGCTTGCCTCGAGCTGCTAGGGTAACTAGGCTCTCGTCTTCGCCTGGTTCCCTCGTGCCTTCCTCTGTTCCCGGGTTGTTCGCCACGTTTTGAACATCCGGCTGCTTCTCTACGCTCTGTTCGTCTTGATTTCCTTCGCATTGTTCCTGCAATTTTTCTTGCGTCTTTTGTCGTTTCCTTTGTTGATACTCTCTGTCATGTTCGCTGCTCTGTCCATCTGTATTCCTGGGTTGTCGGAACGGGTTTAGCCGCCGCGCGGTGGGACAAACCGGTGGTAAGACCGCGGCCTTACTATTTGCTTGCGCTACTGCTTCCTCCGTTGCCCGGCGAGTTGTTCCGGCCGTCGGGGTTGTCTCCTCCGGTGTACTTTGGAGGCGCAATCGTGCTTGCCCGCACTCGAGGGTTGCCTCGATGCAGCACAGGAAGTCCATGCCGAGGATTACGTCATCAAAGATGACCGGTAGAACCAGCATCGGTATGATCGTCTCCTTCTGTCCGAGCTGGACACGCACTCGTAACGCTCGTGTTACTTCCCTTGACGATCCGTCAGCCAACTTGATACGGACCAGCGCCGTCCGCTCGTTATCGGGCGTACTCAGCCGGATAGCCATACGCTCACTTATGAAGCTGCGTGTAGCTCCGGTGTCGATCGTGGCATCCGTCGTCAAATCTTCAATTTTGACGAATGCGATGACACGACCACTGCCGCACCGCATCGGTACTACTTCTGAGGACCTTGAGGCTGCGTCTCCGACTGGTTCCCCATCGGTTGAAGACGCGAAGCATTTCCCGCCTGGTCCCGCCGGCAGCAGTCCATAGTGCGCACGTCACGCCGTCCACAGTCCCAGCAGAAGAGGACCCTGTAGTTGCGGCAGTTCATCTACACGTGTCCAGGCTGCGCGCAGTTGTAGCACAGGCGTTGCGTATTGCTCCTTGTGGGTTCCGGCGCCGCCGCGGCTCCGTTCACCAATGGAGTGGTTCCGCCCTCGCTCGCGGCCGGAATTGGTGTCGATCTCGGTTGCTGATCGCTCCTCCGTTGCTCTGGATATCTGGGTCAACGCTGCCGTTGTAATACCTTGGTAGTCTCGTAGGTCGTAATCAACTGGCTCAGCTGGGCCAGAGTCTCGAACTCGTGGCGCCGTGTGAACAGCTGGTACTCGGGCAGCAGGTTGTCGTAGATCCTCTCTAGCTCCTGCTCCCGAGTGTATTTGGCGCTGTGACGCCGCATGAAGCGACGCCACATT
The DNA here is from genome assembly GCA_018901885.1 of Zaprionus kolodkinae. NCBI lineage: Eukaryota > Metazoa > Arthropoda > Insecta > Diptera > Drosophilidae > Zaprionus > Zaprionus kolodkinae. Next base: position 322,768 of record JAEIFM010000456.1, on the reverse strand, counting down.
TATAATTTAAGTTAACATATTAGAAACAAAAGACAAGATATCTTTATGCCTGGCATACCCCGTAGTTATTTGTTTACGAAAGCATAGGTATAGGCAAAGGCAAGGGCGTAGACAAAACATGCGAAACAGGGCAAGAAACATAAGAAACCCCCGGTCACTCGGCACCCATGCCTAGTAACGGTGCCTCGGTACCCAGAGCTTGTGCACACACAAGTAACGGTGCCTCGGTACCCAGAACTCGCGCATTTAGGCAGGCAGCCGTCGAACAATTACACTAGTAACGGTGTATCGGTACCCAGAGCTCGCGGACACACAAAGTAACGGTGCCTCGGTACCCAGAGCGCGTGCACAGACCAGCAGCGACGCTAAGCAAGGCAGCGACGCTAAGCAAGGCAGCGACGCTAAGCAAGGCAGCGACGCTGGGCAAGCGAACGGCGCCGTGCAGGCAGCAAAGTGCAAGCCGCAGCAGCCAGGCAAGATCGGCCGAAGGCAGCGACGACAGACAAGCAGCAGCGACAGGCAAGCAGCGGCGACATGTACGCAGCAGCGGCGACATGTTCGCAGCAGCGGCGACATGTTCGCAGCAGCGAAAAGGGAAGTCGCCTAATTAGGCCACAGGGAGTTGATCCCGAGCAGCCGGTACTCCGCTGGCCAGTAAGCGAGCCTGCGTGTACACACGCATAGTTCGTGTCGTGAGTGAACGTCAGTTGGCGAGTGGGTGCGTGAGCGTGTGCTTCAGCAGGTTGCGGCGTGGTGGAATACACCACCGAGCGACTTGTGGGAGCGCAGGCGAGAGTACCTGCGGTCACGGGCATTCTGCACGACCAACGGCCGATCGTGAGTGTCGTGCGTTCCTCACGATAGGCCGCCAACTCGGCACGCGTGACACGCGACACGTGCCCGTGAGCCTCGAAAGGACCGCGTGGTGGCGGAGACCATTACCACGTGGTTAGCAAACGAGCACACGTACATTATGTGGGTCATGCCCATAGCCGATACCCTGTAAACGACCCATTGAGGTATGACCTGCTAATAACCTCTCTTACTAAAGTCATAGAAAGTCCTAGAATTTATAAATTTTCTGTAAAGACCCTGGCTAGACTGAGATATGTACCCCAGCCTGAGAAAGCATCCTTACAGATGGCGCCCGAGCAGGGACTACTATGACTAGACATTTAGTTTTGAGAATTTTTAACATCTTTTCGTGGACTAAAGACCCACGTAGCAAATTTATGCAGGGTATAGCAGGCAGGCACAAGATCCACATTACAAGTTTCACACAGGGCACTCGTAGCAAAGAATAGACATAGACATCGATGCATGCATAAGAATCATAGTTTTTCTCATATCAGTCGTAGGACAGGTTCCACACGTGTCTACGACTACTGCGCATACTGACGTGGGCGCAAACTTTGACCTTGTGATTTTATTTTACACGGCTTAACCATTTCTTCCTGCGCCGGCGCAGCCTGAGCGGCGACACCGCTCAGGCAAACTTGTATATAAGACTCGGTACCGAATACCGAGGGAGTCAGTCGCGTCCGGACCCGCCAGTAGTCAACATCGGTGACAAATAATTTTCGTTTAAAAATATCGTTCCCTGACAATACCGCGAGATACCCAGCAGTGAACAAGGTCGTGAACAAGACTAAGTGAAAACAAGACTAAGTGAAACAAGACTAAGTGACGCACGTCACACCTACCTCGCGAGCAATTTTTTTTAAAAAAATCAAGTGCAACAGATACAACAAACTCGTTCAACATGGGAAAACGCTGGATCGCGTTCCGTAGGAAGAGCGAGCTGCAACTCATCCTCAAGGAGTTCGGACTGGACACAAGTGGTACAGTGGAGGAGATGCGGAGCCGGCTGGTGGCTTTCTCCAACCAGGAGGATCTGTCAAAGGAACAGCTGCAACGACTTATGGAGCTAGAGGCTAGCTTAGGCAATGCAGTTACGCCGGGGCTGAAATCGCCTGGAGCATGCTCACGCGACACCTCACCGGCGCCGATGGAAGATGACGCACAGATCTTCATCCCTATACCAAGCTTGGAAGCTAGACGGGCAGCGAGTCCTTCAAGGAGCACTACTGTCCGGCACATCCCACCCGTTCCAGCGTCCATCGCGGCACTTCCAGCCGGAAGTAGGACCAGCGAACCGGGCCACCGATGGATAGCCCCATACGAGCTGGCCGATCGAGTACGGAAATGGGGCGTAGCTTTCAACGGCGACGCTACAGATCCGTGGGGGTTCATCGAGCAGCTGGAGGAGAAGGCGGCACTGTACAGCATCGACCCACAACAGTTACCACAGGCGGTAGCAAACGTGCTGACGGGCCAAGCAGAGGACTGGTTCAGGGTCAACACCCTTTACCAAGTCACCTGGGACGAGTTCAAACAGGAGTTTATGGAGTTCTTCCTTCCACCGCGCTATTTTCAACGACTGGAGGACGAGATCAGGAGCCGAGCCCAACGCCGAGGAGAACGATTTCGGGACTATGCCCTGGCACTAAGGCTGATGATGCGACGTGCAAAGTACACCCCGGAGCAGGAGCTGGACCGGATTAACGACAACATGATGCCGGAGTATCAATTGTTTACCCGTCGACACGAGTTCCGAACGCTGGCTCAGCTGAGCAAACTTGTGACCACGTACGAGACCACGAAGGAGCTGCAACGCCAAACGACGAGCCAAGGTGATCGACGGAGAGAGAATCCGAAGCCACCGAACCCGCCAGTGATGACCAGCGCACCGCCAACGACACTGGCACCCACAGCAGCGACAGCCACTCCTTACACAACACCCACAGGGGCTACAAAGGGCGACCTGCAGCGCGTGTGCCATAATTGCGCTCAACCCGGGCATCTACAGGCGGACTGCCGTAATAGCCGCGTGTGGTTCTGTTGGGACTGCGGTCGACACGGTGTGCGCACGGTGGATTGTTGTCGACGACCCACGTCGGGAAATGCTGCGCGTCTTCAGCCGATGGGGAACAACATGGAGACGCCGCACCGCAGTTCCCAGGAGTAGCACCTCCGAGGTTCGGTAGTGGACGTGTCATCGCGAATGTTCGGATCGAGGGTATAACAACGGACGCCACGATCGACCCGGGAGCCACACGCAGCTTTAACAGCGAGCGTATCGCGGCCAGGCTGAGCACACCAGAGAACGAGCGAGCAGCACTTATCCGGATCAAGCTGGCGGATGGATCATCACGTGCCGTGACTCGAGCCTTGCGGGTGAGGATCCAGCTGGGCGAGAGAGAGACGACAGTACCAATGCTGGTACTGCCCGTCATTCTGGACGACGTGATCCTGGGAATGGACTTCCTGTGCGGCGTCGAAGCGACTCTCAAGTGCGGACGAGCAAAGTTACGTTTGCAAAGCACACTTGAAGAGGCAGCACCGACGCTCGGGACATCCCACGGAGCGACGGAGGACGCGGTGGCCCAAGACAACGACAAGGTCACGGGCCTACCACCGATTTGTCCCGTCGCACGGCAGAGGAATCCGTTTAGGCTGCCCAGAGCACAAGAAAACAGAGCTACAACAGTTCCGCTTCAACGTGCATTACCGCCGCGGGGATCAAAACATCGTAGCCGACGCTTTGTCCAGACAGCCCTTGGAGACTCTACAACAGGTCATTCAGGAGAGCCCACCTTGTGCGTGGACAACCCGGATGCTGGAGTTAACTAAGAGGGAACCCGAGAAGTATCCAGAATACTTGAGGGAGAACGACCAGCTCTATCGACGAGGAGGTTTTCACCCAGACGACGAAGATTACACACCTTGGAAGTTGTGCGTGCCGAAACCACAACGCCAACGGGTGTTGCAGGAATGCCACGACCAGCCCACAGCCGGACATCAGGGGGTACGGAAGACTCTAAATAGGATTCGCCAGCGATATTTCTGGCCAGGCCTCTTCCGGGACGTAGCACGTTACGTACGGAAGTGCGAGACCTGCCAGAAATTTAAGATTAGTCAACTGAAACCTCCGGGACAGATGCACACCCGGCAAGTACATGCACCATTTGATGTACTCTGTGCAGACTTCGTGGGACCACTCCCGCGCTCTACTCACGGGAATACCATGTTGCTGGTATTTTTCGACGGTTTTTCGAAGTGGGTGGAGCTGGTGCCCTTGCGCAAAGCAACGGCAGCACACCTGATGCGCTCGTTCCGAAAACGAATTCTGGCCAGGTTTGGAGTGCCGAAGATGCTAGTTTGCGACAACGGAACGCAGTTCACAAGTCGAGCTTTCGCGACGTTTTGCAAACAGTTGGGCATGACTCTGCAGCACACCGCGCCGTACACCCCGCAGCAGAACCCCACGGAGAGAGTAAACAGGACCGTGAAGACCATGGTAGCACAGTACCTGGGCGACCAGCAGCGAACGTGGGATGAACGCCTCCCCGAGATCAGCCTGGCGATCAACACCAGCGCCTCGGACACCACCGGATTTAGCCCAGCATACCTCGTACAAGGGCGCGAGCCTCGTTTGCCGGGAGCCCTCTACGAGGAGGTGACGCCTGTTATACGGGCGGAATCACGGATGCCCGAGGAGAAGGAGCAACACCTGCAGGACGTTTTCAAGATCGTCGCCTAGAATGCGCAGCAAGCAAGCGCAGAACAAGGGAGACACTACAACTTACGCCGCCGAGAGTGGAAGCCGGCCATCGGCGACTTCGTATTACTGAGACAACATCATTTGTCGAAGGCAGCCGATGGATTCGCCGCCAAGTTGGCACCCCGCTACAATGGACCTTACCGGGTTTTGAGTTACATCTCACCCGCGATTCTACGCCTCCAAGACGTCGGAACGAAGAAGAGACGCCGTGCTAGATTGGCCGATCTGAAGGCTTTCCACGGAGAGGAATCGACCAACGAAGGTTAACAGGTAACGGGTGGGGTAGGCTACCACTAAAATTCTAAGTATAACCATTTTGACCTTGACATACATGTAGTTATAAGTTACCAGTAGAGTTTCACGTTTCGCACCATTAGGGCCCGACAGAAGATAGAAATCAAAACCCACAAGTATTACTAAGCAACCTTTGTAATTTTATAGCCCCGAGTCAGATCGCAAATGGCGCATGCTGGTCCAGCGATCAACGGGAGATGGCACGCGTCCACCTTATTCCTCGCATGAAGCGACGCCACATTTATAATTTAAGTTAACATATTAGAAACAAAAGACAAGATATCTTTATGCCTGGCATACCCCGTAGTTATTTGTTTACGAAAGCATAGGCATAGGCAAAGGCAAGGGCGTAGACAAAACATGCGAAACAGGGCAAGAAACATAAGAAACCCCCGGTCACTCGGCACCCATGCCTAGTAACGGTGCCTCGGTACCCAGAGCTTGTGCACACACAAGTAACGGTGCCTCGGTACCCAGAACTCGCGCATTTAGGCAGGCAGCCGTCGAACACTTACACTAGTAACGGTGTCTCGGTACCCAGAGCTCGCGGACACACAAAGTAACGGTGCCTCGGTACCCAGAGCGCGTGCACAGACCAGCAGCGACGCTAAGCAAGGCAGCGACGCTAAGCAAGGCAGCGACGCTGGGCAAGCGAACGGCGCCGTGCAGGCAGCGAAGTGCAAGCAGAGCCGCAGCAGCCAGGCAAGATCGGCCGAAGGCAGCGGCGACAGACAAGCAGCAGCGACAGGCAAGCAGCGGCGACATGTACGCAGCAGCGAAAAGGGAAGTCGCCTAATTAGGCCACAGGGAGTTGATCCCGAGCAGCCAGCAGAGTAGGCAGCAAAGTGCTCCCTCTCAATGAAATACCAAGTGAAACAAACGTAATTAACAGTGCCAAAAGGACGAAACAACAACATGAATCCTGTCGCAGGAGAGTCAAGGTGAGCCGAAGTAAACATAAAACAATGAGAGCGCAGTTAGAGCTAGCGTAAATGGTGCGAAGTAGGAAGTAGGCAGGGACTAATTAAAATAAGGACTAGCGCTTAGAGATCGAAGAAAATCCAGAAGAAGAATAAAAAACCATGTTAAATATTAACGAAATTTCCCTGCAGTGATTATTTAAAAACAATATACCCGGTGTTACATTCTGCCCCTCTAGGGTAGGCAAAAGTGTCGTGTCCGTGTGTGTGCCGTTGTGAGTGTGTATTAGCAGAGTCGCGCTTTCTGGCATGCCGGTATTCCGCTGGCCAGTAAGCGAGCCTGCGTGTACACACGCATAGTTTGTGTCGTGAGTGAACGTCAGTTGGCGAGTGGGTGCGTGAGCGTGTGCTTTAGCAGGTTGCGGCGTGGTGGAATACACCACCGAGCGACTTGTGGGAGCGCAGGCGAGAGTACCTGCGGTCACGGGCATTCTGCACGATCAACGGCCGATCGTGAGTGTCGTGCGTGAAACGTTAGTTGGCAAGTAGGTGTGAAACGTGTACCCTAACGAGTTTGCGGCGTGGTGCAATACACCACTGAGCGGCTCGTGGGGGTACAAGCAAGAACACCTGCGGTCACGGGCGTTCTGTACGACCACCGATCGACCGTGAAGGGCGCCGTGAGCGAGCGATAGTTGGCAAGCGAGGTGCGAAGGGCGTGCACTTTACCTAGTTGCGGATGGTGGAATACACCAACGAGCGACTTAGGGAGTGCAAGCGAAAAGCACCCGCGGCCACGTGCGTTCCTCACGATAGGCCGCCAACTCGGCACGCGTGACACGCGACACGTGCCCGTGAGCCTCGAAAGGACCGCGTGGTGGCGGAGACCATTACCACGTGGTTAGCAAACGAGCACACGTACATTATGTGGGTCATGCCCATAGCCGATACCCTGTAAACGACCCATTGAGGTCTGACCTGCTAGTAACCTCTTTACTAAAGTCATAGAAAGTCCTAGTATTTATAAATTTTCTGTAAAGACCCTGGCTAGACTGAGATATGTACCCCAGCCTGAGAAAGCATCCTTACAGCGCGTTGCATCATGGTTCGTAACTCCAGGGTGTAATCGCGGAACGGCTCGCCTTGTCGTTGTACGCGACTTCGTATCCCGTCCTCCAGTTGTTGGAAATAACGCGGGGGTAAGAAAAAATCCATGAATTCTTGTTTGAATTCTTTCCACGTGGCTCGGTAAAGGCGGTTCACTCGGAACCAGTCCTCGGCCTGTCCCGACAGCGTGTTCGCGATCTTCTGTGGCAGCTGTTGTACGTTGATTTGGTACATTTCAGCCTTCTCTTCCAGATGCTCAATGAACCGCCACGGATCCGCTGCCGCCCCACTAAACGACACGCCCCTGCGGTGCACACGGTCTGCCAGTTCATAAGGCTCCATCCTCCTGTAGCCGGCTCCAGTCATACCGCTCGTGGCCGAGGCTCTCGCCGCGAAGTTTAGAACGGGCAACGTGGTTACGGCCGCTGTGTTTGTAGCGCGGCGCGTATCCGCTCCGGGCATCGGGGATACGTCCTCTGTGTTTGGGTCCTTGGGCACTGGTGACGGGCCACGGGACCGAACCTCCTTGACGTCAGGGGTGGGCGCGGTGCCTAGGCTAGTCTCCAGGTCTAGCATACGCTGCAGCTGCTCCTTTGACAAGTCGCCCTGGTTTATGACTGCTACCAGGCGACTGCGCATCTCCTCCACTGTACCGCTGTTGTCCAATCCTAGTTCCTTTAAGATTGCCTGCAGCTCACTCTTGCGACGAAAGGCGATCCACTGTGTTCCCATGTCGTTTTTTTTTTCGAAAAAATGTTTATTTTGCACGTTGCTCGAGAAGTTTTATTTAAAAATTTTTATGTAAGCAATGAAGAAATCCTTTTGAATTTCTTTTAAGGATTCTTCCCTTGCTTTACTTTAAGTCGCGACCGATGTTACTCGTTCGAGTGTCCGCACTCAACTGACATCCTCGGTATTCGGCACCGAGTCTTATAGTACCTGGTCTCGGTGGTGTCACCAGCCAGGTTGCGCCGTCGCAAGGAAAAAACGTCAAGCAGTGAGAAAAAAATTACAGCTAAAGTTGGCGCAAACGCCCGCGTGCGCAGTAGTTTATAAAACGTGTACCGTCTGTACCCCAGACTTTAAGAAATTATCTACGTTCCCTATGCTTGCTTCGTTGTACTAGTTTTCTAGAAAACACGTGTACAGCCTGTCCTACAAACTTTTTAAAAAATCAATGTTCCCTATGCTTGCCATGATACCCTATTTAAAACATGCTCTACCCCTTGCCTAGTTCTGCGGTTCTCTGTGCTTGTCTGATATAATCTGCCAATTTACTTATGTGGGTCTTTAATCCACTTAAAGATGTTAAAATTTCCCATTTCAAAATGTCTAGTCTTAGTAGTCCCTGCTCGGGCGCCATCTGTTAAGATGTTTTCTCGGGCTAGGGTACAACTCTCAGTCTAGCCAGGGTCTTTACAGCAAAATTTATAAATGACTAGGACCACTAAGACGTTTAGAAAGAGAGAGAGAGAGGGGGTCACTGGCAGATTAGAAAAGCTGAGACAAATGTCGGACACAGCGAACACGCCCTTTTCACGCGTACACGTGGCCCGTGTCTTCCACGTCTACTCGTGAACGACGCAGAAGAGTGTTTTCACCGTACCTGACACTTTGGCCGCGTTTTCGCATCTGGTCGGCTGCAGGCCGTGGGGGGAACGCTCGTGAGTACGGGTACTGCCGCCTGCACTCTCACAAATCGCTCGGTGGTGTATTGCACCACGCCACACTTGTGAACGCACGCTCCTGTACCCCGCGTCAACTATCGTTCACTCACGACACGACCTGCGACTGACCGTTCATCGTACGGAACGTCCGTGACCGCAGGTACTTTCGCTTATGTTCCCACAGGTCGCTCGGTGGTGAATTGCACCAGCCCGCAGCCCGTTAGAACACGCTCTTTTACCCGCTTGTCAACTAACGTCCACTCTCGCCCACGATTGGTCGTTTCCGCCGTTACGGAACGCCCGTGACCGCAAATACCTTCGCCTGTGCTCCCACAAGTCGCCTCGGTGGTGTATTGCACCACACCGCAACTCGTCTCTGAACACAAGTTCCCGTATACGCTTGTCAACTAGCGATCACTCACAGCACACAGACACATACGGGCGCACACTCGAAATTTCCTGCGAACACGTTTTCGAAGGAAAGTTTCCAAAAATATTGAACGCGAGTTTTAGTTAAAACGCCTATGCATTATTGATTGTTTATTTCCTTTTCTTCACAAGTTTCGTTTCCTTATTCTATTACAAAATATTCACTTAACTGTCCCTGCCTCTCTGTGTCCCTACCTACTTCGCACCATACGTTGCTTCTTTTTACTTTGCTTTCTTCTTTTGTTTCTTTGCACTGCCTACCTCGTTTCTTCTTCTACAGAGTCCCTGTCCATTGTCCTTTATTTGTATCCTTGCTTCCTGGTTTTAACTTTTTACAGGTCCTTTTCACTTTTTTTTAACTTTGGTCACTTTTATTTTCTTCCTTTTTTTTGCTTAAGAGATGTTCTGACTGGCCTCGTCCAGTCGCCTGGCACTTCTGTGTCGTGGCCTAATTTTGCAGCCTCGATTTCGACGCTTTCCGTCCGCTGCTGCCCGGCGCTGTCCGCGGTCGCTGCCTATGCTCGGCCGATCATGCTTCGGCTCGTGTCGCTTTGCTTGCGAACTTGCCGTTTTGCCTAGCCTGGCGCCCTGCATGCCTAGATCGGCACGCGACTTGTAGCTTTGCCTAGTTCGGCTTGCGACTTGTCGCCTGCATCGATCTGTTCGTGCGTTTCTGCTGCGTCGGCTTCGTGCTGCCTGCATGCTTCTGCTCGCTTCGCTCTGCTCGCTTCGCTCTGCTCGCTTCGCTCTGCTCGTCTGCTTTTGCTCGCTTCGGTCTGCTTCTGGAATTTTTCGGGCGCCGTTACACATGCGTCGCAAAATTTGTCGAGACGCCGTTACTTGTGTGCATGGGCGCCGACCAACGGGCGTTTGCGTGTAGTCTGCACCCTGCGGGCTTGCACTTGCCTATGCCCCTGCCTATGTCTCGCCTATGCTTTGTCTATGTCTTTGCCTACGTCTATGTCTTGCTACCCATTATATGGAAACCCATGCGGTATTATAAACTTAAAGGTATTTTATTTCATTTTAAACTTAACTAAATAACTATTGTGACGCGTTTCATACGTCGTCACAACACTATTTCGTTCATCAAGATGTTCAGCAAGTTCATCAATTATACTGCCGCGTTGTGCTATTCCAAACAAAAGTACCGAAGGTGTATTTTTAGTCGTAGTTTGAATTGTATTGTTTAAAATATATTCTGTGTTTCTTATCGTTTCTGTCCAGTCTAAATGATTCGCGCTGTCACACAATTTCCCCATCATAGGCGTAAGTACACGATTAATACGCTCTACTTGCCCATTTGCTTGTGGCGAACTAGTGGCATTCAGGATATGCTGAATATTTCTCTCTTTCAAGAACTTTTCAAATTCTTCTGAAGTTCTGAAGCTCTTCTGAAGATTGAGGTTCCACGGTCACTTATTAACCGACGGGGGCGACTGTAATGGTCAAAGTAATGCTGAAGGGCTACACAAGACTCTTTAGAACTTGTTGAATTTGTCGGGTATAATTTAACAAATTTTGTGAACGCGTCAATAATAACTAGCAAATGTTTATTTTTCGACAAAAGGGAAGGCAGCGGGCCTAAATGGTCAATATGAATCGTATCAAAAGGCACAGGTAGCTTCGGGATACTGTACATATTACGTTTATTCGTGCGCGCTGGGGCTGAATATACTATACACTTCAAACAGTTACGTATGAAATTATGTACACGTGTCTTCATCAATGGGAACCAATAATGTTTTTTAATTTCCGAACAACACTTATCAACCCCTAAGTGACCGATTTTTTCATGCGTCCATCGAATCAGATTATTGATCATCTCTTTGGGCACATACATTCGTCTGTTACCCGAAGGCGATTTTTGATACACTACCTCACCACTCAGTTCATAATCATCATTATCCGCTGTTTCTAATTGCTCTCTAAGGTCCCAGATTTCTTTGTCCCGGCTTTGTGCCACTCGAAGTTGGAAGTCTATATCTAAGTCACTAACCGCACCCACATGCTCTATTCGACTAAGTGCATCTACATGGCTCATAAGTTTCCCAGGCCGATGTTGTATCGTGTAATTGAACTTCTCGAATGATAATGCCCAATGCTCAATTTTGTCTGATCCATTTTCATTGGCCAAGGTTCGTGCTAACGCATCACAATCAGTTATAATCTTAAAGGGTCTGCGATATAAGTAAGTACGGAAGCGCCGAAGGGCATAATAAACAGCAAGCGTCTCCAGTTCGTAACTATGTAACCTCTTCTCAGTGTCCGCAGTTGAATTCGAAAAGTACGCTACAGGGTGGAATTTAGAATCATTTTGTTTCCGCGTGCACTTGCATCACAATGTAATTCAGTCTTTCGCTCTGGATCAAAAATGGCTAATACCGGAGCTTGTATTAGACTCTGGCGTAAAGTAAGGAAAACCTCATGACACTCATCAGAGAAGTCAAACGGTTTATCACCCCTCAACAACTGACTTAATAGGAATGCTATCTTCGAGAACGACGGTACAAATCGGCGGAAGAATGAGAACAGTCCAAGACAAGATTCCAATTGCTTTCGGTTCGTAGGGACCGGGTATCTCTGTATAGCTTCAATGTGGCGGTCACTGGGACATATACCCTTTTCACTTGCTTTAAAACCTAAATATTCTAGCTCAGTTTGCGCAAATTTACATTTTTTGATATTCAACTCAAGTCCACATGATCGTAATCGTTTGATAGCTTCCAAAATAGTTTTAATATGGCTTGAAAGGTCAGGCGAAGCTATTAAAATATCGTCCATATACACAACTACAAGTCTCGCTTCGATCAAATCTCGTAACACCTTATTCACAAATCGCTGAAATACAGCAGGCCCATTTTTTTGTCCATAAGGTACGCGTAAGTATTGGTATTGTCCGTCAGGTGTAACAAAGGCAGTTAATTTAACCGAATCTTCATGCATCTTTATATGATTAAAGCCGCTCTTAAGGTTCATCAATGTAAAATATTTGTTATTTCCTAAATGTTCTAAACAGTCATCAGTTAAGGGCATCGGGTGGTTATCACGCAAAGTGATTTTGTTCAAAGGCCTATAGTCTACACATTTACGCATTTCTCCTCATTTCTTGCGTACTGGTGCAATGGCGGAAGCGTAAGGCGAAGTACTAGGTCTGATAATATTTCTCGTCAATAAGTCATTTATTATTTCTCGAACTTCAATTCTCTCTTGGTATGGTAGGCGTCTGGGTCGTCGGTAAATAGGAATCGTATTTGTCGTTTCTATTTTCATACAGTAGTCGTCAGGATAAGGCGCAAGTGGCGTATTGTAATAAGCCTCACAAATAGATGACAGAAGCGTGTTATATTCATCGGCAGGAAGAGCAGTGTTAATGTTAAACAATTCCTCAGTTTCTGAAGTGACATCAATCCCACATAACTCATTAATACAATTATCAACATTTCCGATCGGCGGTACAGAAGTCTGGCTATCAATTGTTAGGCCGCATTTAGCCGCAATACTCTTGGCAGGTATGTCAGAATTGCTTAAATGATTATCAAGGGACCGAAGTATGCCAAGGTTCACTAATTTACATCTTAACATATTACTTATTGTTCCTGGTTTATTACAATATAACAAATCTTTATTAATATAACGCTTTTTAACGCAAAACAACTTAATATCTGCTTTTTCAAGTAAGTCTCTACCAATGATCATAGGTACAAAAATAGATTCATCGGGGACTACAATAAACTCGTGTGTAATGATTTTATCGTTAAGCTTAATAATGCTGGTAACTTCTCCGAATGACATCAAACGTTTCTTTCCTATTCCGCAATACTGACTCTTCGTTTATGGCCTATTGACAAAATTAGCTACACGCGCTCGCTGCACAAAACTTCTAGGGCTACCGAAGTCAAAGAGAGATAAAATATTCTCAAACTTGCCATACTTCAAGTCATCCATAAAAGAAACACTTACCAATTGAAATGGCTCTGTCTTCGCAAATTCGGAACTATCAAGACAAGCGTCATCACAAGCATCAACGCTAGCAACACTAGCAACACTACGGCCAGCAGGCGTCCCCTCCTTTTGACGGTACGGACAGTTCTTAAAAATATGAGACAGCTCGCCGCATTTGAAACAAGATCCAGCAGGGCGTCTGGGCTTCGGACAAGCACCTTGGTAATGCCCGTAACCCGAGCAGTTGAAGCAGCGGACCGAAGTGTCTGGACTGGACGCAGTAGTCATCATTCTAGTTGCTATCGTAGGCCGGGCCACAGGAGCCCTAGCAGCAGGCATCTTGGGAGCGGCAGCCACCAGTGTTCGAGAACGCACGCTCTCATAACGAATAAGCAGTGTCTTCAGTTCACGCATCGTCTTGGCAGCAAATAAAATGAATCTCGCGCTGGATTGATCTCCGAGGCCTTCAATGACAATGTCAATCAGTTCGCTCTCAGCTACACGGCCGCGCGCCGCAATTTCCTGCATCGTCAACACGTACCGATGCACTGTCTCGTCTGGCCGCAAACGTCTGGCACGTAGTTGAAGAAAGACTTCGTCCGCAGAATATTGGCAGCTAAACTCCTCCGTTAATGCGTTGCGCAACATGTCATACGTGTGAGCATGCACCGTTCGCGCAAACAGCTTAGCAGTTCCACTTAACATGCGCCGCATTCCAACGAAGCGTGCGCGGTCTTCGAATTGCAACATACCGAAGGCATCCTCTAAGTCCTCAATCCACTTCATCACGTCGTAGCTGTCGTCACCCGTGAACATCGGCACCATTGATTCGATGGTGTTGACGTCCATTCTCAGCGGCGGTGGTTCCTGCTCCTTTCGGTGAGACAACGCGCGTAGTTCCTCTACTTCTCGCCGCTGTAACAGCAGCTCCCTCTCCTGGCGCAATAGCGTAAGCTGCGCTTCCATATCCCTGGTACCATCAGGGGCAGAAGCACTGGGTGCAGCAGGCGCCACTGCCGCAGTTGCATTGTCGCCTGGCGACAACTGTCTTCGTACAGAAGGTACAGATGGTACGGATGGTACAGATGGCACAGATGGTGCAGAAAATGCAGATGATATAGATGGTGCAGAAGGTACAGATGGTGCAGATGGTGCAGAAGCTACCGATGGTGCAAAAGGTACAGATGGTGCAGAAGATACAGATGATATAGATGGTGCAGAAGGTACAGATGGTGCAGAAGGTACCGATGGTGCAAAAGGTACAGATGGTGCAGAAGATACAGATGATATAGATGGTGCAGAAGGTACAGATGGTGCAGAAGATACCGATGTTGCATAAGGTACAGATGGTGCAGAAGGTACCAATACATTGGTATTGGTGATTTCCTCAGCACCAGAGGGCGGCCGACTAACGGCTTGACTATCCGTTATAACGGCACCTGGTGCCGCTAAATTTTTTCCTGCCATTTCCGTTCCCGCCTTTTCCCGCGTCTTCCTCGGTGTAGCATCGAGTTTTTTGATGGCCGCATCTTGGCAATTGTTTCCAATTTCGAGGTATCCTACTTCTGAGATGTAGTCGCCGGGCTTATCGGTGATGAATATGTATATTAAAAGGCACAGCTTTAAATATTATAATCACTTTTTATTAGATCAAGTTCTTTTCCTTGTGCACGGGCGCAGCGTCAGGTTAAGAATGACATGTTCACTAACATCAGCTGTTAATGTTAAGCTGTGTCCGTATACATGTGAATGGAAATGTACAACACTAGAGCTAGACCGGCACACTACAGTTCGGCCTTCCTGACACTCAAATTGCCCTCAATTTGCCGACAGTATTAACTAATTTAAGGTATACAATATTTTCTAAGTAAAAGAAAATTCTAAAATACAAAATCTTATTCTAGATACTCAACATCAGTGTTCAAAGGTTCAATTTCTAATCTTATCAGTGTTTCTTCAGGATTCTCATCAATAATTAAATCCGCAGATTCTGACACCCATTTTTTAGGTTTACTAGCCTCGAGTATTCCATTATACGGCATTTATGTAATTTGACAACCATCCACATCACGCACAACATATAGGTCATGGGGCAATACTTTATCAATAACAAATGGCCCACGATATTTCGGTTTTAATTTTTTGTTCATTCCTGGAGTTGTGCTGATATGTCTTATTGCAACGTACTCCCCTTTTTCAAAGGTTTCCGCAGGTGAATTATACTTCAGAAACTGAGTCATATTTTGCTCTTGTGATTTTAAAATATTCTTCGACGCTTGTTCCCTAACCTTTTCAAGGTCCCGATCAACCACACTATTTCGTTCATCAAGATGTTCAGCAAGTTCATCAATTATATTGCCGCGTTGTGCTATTCCAAACAAAAGTACCGAAGGTGTATTTTTAGTCGTAGTTTGAATTGTATTGTTTAAAATATATTCTGTGTTTCTTATCGTTTCTGTCCAGACTAAATGATTCGCACTGTCACACAATTTCCCCATCATAGGCGTAAGTACACGATTAATACGCTCTACTTGCCCATTTGCTTGTGGCGAACTAGTGGCATTCAGGATATGCTGAATATTTCTCTCTTTCAAGAACTTTTCAAATTCTTCTGAAGTTCTGAAGCTCTTCTGAAGATTGAGGTTCCACGGTCACTTATTAACCGACGGGGGTGACTGTAATGGTCAAAGTAATGCTGAAGGGCTACACAAGACTCTTTAGAACTTGTTGAATTTGTCGGGTATAATTTAACAAATTTTGTGAACGCATCAATAATAACTAGCAAATGTTTCTTTTTCGACAAAAGGGAAGGCAGCGGGCCTAAATGGTCAATATGAATCGTATCAAAAAGGCACAGGTAGCTTCGGGATACTGTACATATTACGTTTATTCGTGCGCGCTGGGGCTGAATATACTATACACTTCAAACAGTTACGTATGAAATTATGTACACGTGTCTTCATCAATGGGAACCAATAATGTTTCTTAATTTCCGAACAACACTTATCAACTCCTAAGTGACCGATTTTTTCATGCGTCCATCGAATCAGATTATTGATCATCTCTTTGGGCACATACATTCGTCTGTTACCCGAAGGCGATTTTTGATACACTACCTCACCACTCAGTTCATAATCATCATTATCCGCTGTTTCTAATTGCTCTCTAAGGTCCCAGATTTCTTTGTCCCGGCTTTGTGCCACCCGAAGTTAAAAGTCTATATCTAAGTCACTAACCACAGTTGAATTCGAAAAGTACGCTACAGGGTGGAATTTAGAAATATTTTGTTTCTGCATAAGTACAGCACCAAACCCGCGTGCACTTGCATCACAATGTAATTCAGTCTCTCGCTCTGGATCAAAAATGGCTAATACCGGAACTTGTATTAGACTCTGGCGTAAAGTAAGGAAAACCTCATGACACTCATCAGAGAAGTCAAACGGTTTATCACCCCTAAACAACTGACTT
Source organism: Zaprionus kolodkinae (assembly GCA_018901885.1). Classification (NCBI taxonomy): domain Eukaryota; kingdom Metazoa; phylum Arthropoda; class Insecta; order Diptera; family Drosophilidae; genus Zaprionus; species Zaprionus kolodkinae. The sequence goes on along the minus strand of JAEIFM010000456.1, from coordinate 306,314 downwards.
AATGGGAATGCTATCTTCGAGAACGACGGTACAAATCGGCGGAAGAATGAGAACAGTCCAAGACAAGATTCCAATTGCTTTCGGTTCGTAGGGACCGGGTATCTCTGTATAGCTTCAATGTGGCGGTCACTGGGACATATACCCTTTTCACTGGCTTTAAAACCTAAATATTCTAGCTCAGTTTGCGCAAATTTACATTTTTTGATATTCAACTCAAGTCCACATGATCGTAATCGTTTGATAGCTTCCAAAATAGTTTTAATATGGCTTGAAAGGTCAGGCGAAGCTATTAAAATATCGTCCATATACACAACTACAAGTCTCGCTTCGATCAAATCTCGTAACACCTTATTCACAAATCGCTGAAATACAGCAGGCCCATTTTTTTGTCCATAAGGTACGCGTAAGTATTCGTATTGTCCGTCAGGTGTAACAAAGGCAGTTAATTTAACCGAATCTTCATGCATCTTTATTTGATTAAAGCCGCTCTTAAGGTCCATCAATGTAAAATATTTGTTATTTCCTAAATGTTCTAAACAGTAATCAGTTAAGGGCATTGGGTGGTTATCACGCAAAGTGATTTTGTTCAAAGGCCTATAGTCTACACATTTACGCATTTCTCCTCATTTCTTGCGTACTGGTGCAATGGCGGAAGCGTAAGGCGAAGTACTAGGTCTGATAATATTTCTCTTCAATAAGTCATTTATTATTTCTCGAACTTCAATTCTCTCTTGGTATGGTAGGCGTCTGGGTCGTCGGTATATAGGAATCGTATTTGTCGTTTCTATTTTCATACAATAGTCGTCAGGATAAGGCGCAAGTGGCGTATTGTAATAAGTCTCACAAATAGATAACAGAAGCGTGTTATATTCATCGGCAGGAAGAGCAGTGTTAATGCTAAACAATTCCTCAGTTTTTGAAGTGACATCAATCGCACATAACTCATTAATACAATTATCAACATTTCCGATCGGCGGTACAGAAGTCTGGCTATCAATTGTTAGGCCGCATTTAGCCGCAATACTCTTGGCAGGTATGTCAGAATTGCTTAAATGATTATCAAGGGACCGAAGTATGCCAAGGTTCACTAATTTACATCTTAACATATTACTTATTGTTCCGGGTTTATTACAATATAACAAATCTTTATTAATATAACGCATTTTAACGCAAAACAACTTAATATCTGCTTTTTCAAGTAAGTCTCTACCAATGACTTCTTGAGTAACTTTTCTGGTGATCGGTTGTGTTCTGCATAGCTCCTGGTATTTTTACTTCTTTTTGTACATTTTAATTTATACACTTATACTAAGTTTGGTGAACTTATTGCTCTAACCCTGTGCCTATTAACAAGTGCTATTAACTCGGTGCTAGTGCTTATATTTTTCACACAATTAAATCATTTACTTTGGTGATTTAATTTTTCTTGCGCTTCTTTGGCGTCATTGTTGTTTTTGTTTGAGTACTTACTCTTACTCTCTTGTACTCCCACGCTCTCTTGCTCTCACGCTGTTTACGCTCTCGCTCTGCTTACCCTCTGTTGTTGTTTTGTTTGAGTGCATTCTCTCTCATTCTCAACCGCTCAGATCGTAACAGCTGAGCTTGTATTTCTAGCTTGTGCACTTGCGTTGGGTACAAACTAACAAACTAACTGTTTCTCTCATTTATTGTTCTGCCTATTCCTATTTTCTTTTCTTTGCATTTTTTGGAGTTCCCTACGTTTGTTCGGGTACATCAATTTATAGAAATAGTTAACGTTCGGTTTTAAATCTTTAAATCTTTATTTTTTATTTCATTTTTCTTGTTATCTCATTTATTCTTTTTATTTTTTAAACATTTCAAAAATGCTGCCTTGCTGTGCATCAAATTGCAAATGCGCTGCTGATCCCAATGCCGATTACATTGGCTGCTGGCTGTGCGATAATTTCATGCACGTAAAATGCGCTGGCCTCTCTTTAAAGATCAGAGATGCAATTAATAAAAACATCGGCCTTAAATGGTCGTGTGATAATTGTCGTGTGGGCGAACTAGAGCTTCGTAAAGTTTTTACAAAAACTTCTCTCGGTTTTTCCCGTATTCGCTCTCTTTTCACGAATCTCATGTCCGAGTTTACGGATCTTGAGACTCATCATAACGCCTTTAATGCCAAAAAAAAAATTTCTCCTACACCAGTGGCAGTTGATCACTCAAATGTTCCTCTTCAAGCAACATCTGAAACATCTTCAGTCCCTCTTCTTCCCACGAACGACCCTCTTTTGATGAGTTTTAACTCTCCACTCCCGTCCTGCTCTGGGAAAACCATTGGAAGGGATATTTCTGTCTTGCCAACTTCAAATAAAACAAGTCGGAGAGGCTTCAGTCACGCGGTGACTGTAAGAGGCCATGGATTTTCAGTTTATTTTTATGTACCATAAAAAATATATATTGAAATAAAATGTTTAATATAATAAATACAAAAATTAAAATAACGAAAAAGCAAGAGTCTATGGCATAAGTTAGAACGAGAGAGATATGTGAATTTTGGGCGCGTGCCAAAATTCGTTACATACACACACAGCAGCGTCAACTGCTTCTTCTTTAATTTAGACGTCCGTTAACAATTACACATACCCGCCTTATGTTTTGTGTATTGCCACACACGCATATACATATGAATGCATGTGTGAGCTTCGTGTGCATGTATTGTATGCATGCACGCATAAGTACAGCATGCAAAACATCTTAAAGGGCAAAATGTAACACTTAATATATAAATTATTAGATAAATATAAATAAATGGCAAATAATTAAAAAATGCATATTCTTTATAAATATAAATGTAAACAAATATGAAATACAGCACATAAAAAATTAAAATAGCTAAATTCTCTTTTCACCGTGGGGAATCGAACCCTGGCCGTTTGCATAGGAGTTTGTCATCCTAACAACTAGACCACCGTCGCTGCGCTCCGCGCCCGTTAAAATGTCATTTTTAGACCAGTTGCTCATAAATGTCAACTATGTCATGCACAACAATAACACTACTACAAGATTGAATGACCACAAGCAAGCCAAATGTTATTTATTAATATTTAATAAGGTTATTTGTTGTAATTTGATAAATCAAATCAAATTTTATAATGATGAAAAAAAGAAAATAAAATATTAACTTCTAAATAGTAAAAAATAAAATCAAACCGGTGGCTTCCCGAGGGATTGAACCTCCAATCTTTTGTTTGATTGCCTGCTGCTCTACACATTTGATCATCGCCGCACTGACTCGCCGTGCGGCTAAGTAACTATTTCGTTCTCATACACACATAACCATTTTCGCATTAAAAAGATCGAAAAAGCACGTGGCTGGCATCAGCTTGCAGACAAGCATCACAAATCTATAGAAAATGTTAACTCACTTAACTTCTATATTTATTATCCGATCGGGTTGCAATTTATAAAATAAGTTTACATCGCATTTATCCATATGTATGCCAAAGCAGAAAGTTAAGACTTCAATACTTCGCTTAATAATCACAAATTACTGATTTAAAGGGGCGGTGGGCGTGGTACCCAAAATTTGAAAACGGCGTTTACTGCCTAGGATATACAGTAATCTTCATGCCAAATTTGGAGGGTCTAGCTTTATTAATAGCTGAGAATCAGACGCTCATACAGACGGACAGACAGACAGACGGACAGACGGACAGACAGACATGGCTAGATCGACTCGGCTAGTGATCCTGAGCAAGAATATATATACTTTATGGGGTCGCAAATGTCCCCTTCTGCCTGTTACGCACATTCCGACAAACCTAATAGACCATGTATTTTTTTAAAATCCATGGCCTAAAAAAAGACAAGACAACTTTAGGGGTTGACCCTCTTCCGTTGCCTATCTTGCCTAGCTCTAGTCAGAGCAAAAACAAGATAGCCACGACCAACTTACCGGCAAACACTATACAGAGTGTAAAACCTCTTGTTGCGGTGAAGCCGAAGAAAGTAGTGTTTGTCTCCCGATTGGCCCCTGATACTACTAGTGAGGATGTACAATCGTATATCCTTTCAAAATCACATATACCAAATATGTTGGTTGAGAAGTTTAACTTCAAATTTTCGCGGGACATATCTTCATTCAAGATAAGTCTCCCAGCAGAGCATTTCCCAGCTGTTTGCTGTGGTACTTTTTGGCCGCCCGACCTAATTGTTAAGGAGTTCACTCCAAAACAAAGTAGCCGAACCGCCGTATCCCTGCCAACGTTATCAATTTCATCCCCAAGACCTCCAGAACTCCAAAAGATGGAATGCATGCAAAAAACGAATATCGCATCTTTCTATTGCCTATCAAAACGTTAGAGGTGTTAACACTAAGATTTCTAATCTTTTTGTTGATAGCTCATCTTTTGATTTCAAAATACTAATACTTACTGAAACCTGGTTAAAGCCTACCATAAGTAACTTAGAACTTTTTCCCAATAAATACACTACCTTCAGATGTGACCGTCTATCACGATCTGGTGGTGGTGTTCTTATTGCTGTTGAATCAGACATGTCGTCAGAAATTGTTTTGACGCTTTGTCCACCTCACGTTGAATTTGTGTGTGTAAAAATAAGCGTGAATCAAATTTCAATTTATATAACTTGCTCCTATATTCCTCCTTCTTCTGAACTTTCTTTGTATACATCTTTCCTGCATTCAATCTATTGAATCTAAACTTTTGGACAGAGATTACCTCTTGGTTTTTGGCGACTTTAACTTGCCCCAAGTCTCATGGTCCTCTCAAGCCAATTGTTTAATTCCCTCAGTGTATAATTCATTTATTAATAGCCTTTATGAATTATGCTTGTCTCAAATTAACCCTTTTCGTAACATCAGTGACAATACTCTTGACTTGATTTTTGTCTCTGATTCTTTATCTAACACGATTTTTAGAATCGATCCTCTAGTTCTTCCTGAAGATCCTTATCACCCCACACTTAATATATTACTAGAATTGTTTACTCCAGTGCAAACGTCAATAGTTATACCTAACTTAAAATCGCGTTGCTTTCGCAAAACTGATTTTGTTAAGCTTAACTATCTTATTTCAACTCATGATTGGTCTTTATTTTATTCATGTTCAAATTTAAATTCTTGCATCGCATATTTTTATAAAGCCTTAAATTCATTTTTTGATGTTTGTGTTCCGTGTGCATATCCGGCAAAGTCTAACTGGCTTCCGTGGTATACACTTGAACTACTAAGGTTAAAAAATGTTAAATCCCGGCTTTATAAAAAATTTACTTCTTCGGGTAATCCCTCTGATTATACCCGATACATAGTTGCAAAGACAAATTTAAGCACTTGCAACAGTTTATCTTACAAAAAATATTTAAATCGTTGTCGACTTGAATTTGCACGTAACCCTAAACAATTCTATAACTTTGTTAACATTAAACGAAAATCCAATAGTTTCTCACCTTATTTTTTATATGAAAACAAGAAAGCAACCAGTGATCAAGACGCTGCTGTTTGCAGACATTTTTCAATCTACCTATTCCTCAATCTACCTATTATTCCGTATTTAACTCAGAGATCAAATTCCATTTCTTGTGATATGATCGATGAGGAATCATTACGGACTAATCTATGCTCTATTAATCCAATCTTCTCTCCCGGCCCTGACGGAGTACCAGGATGCGTACTTAGATTTTGTGCCAATAGCTTATTTAGACCCATTTTCAAGTTATTTAACTTGTCTTTAGCATCTTGTACGTTTCCTCCAATCTGGAAATAATCTTTTTCTATCCCTCTTCATAAAAACGGGTCTAAGTCTGAAGTATTGAATTATAGGTGCATTTCCAAATTATCCTCTATTCCAAAGTTGTTGGAAAAAATTATTACTGTGGAGTTAACACATAAGTGCAAGTCACTTATTTCGCCACATCAACATGGCTTTGTAAAATCTCGATCTACTACCACGAATCTTCTGAAATTAACCTCAATAATTAATAAAGGTTTTCAGAAGAAAATGCAAACTGATGTGGTCTACACAGACTTCAGCAAAGCATTTGATTCAGTAAATCACTTACTTCTTCTTCATAAGCTTAATCTTATTGGTTTTTCCTACCCATTGCTCCTTTGGATCTCCAATTACTTAACTTGTAGGTCCCAAAGGGTACTTTTCAAATGTTTGCTATCTAAGCCTATCTCTGTATCCTCTGGTGTTCCTCAGGGCAGTCATCTTGGCCTCTACTCCTTAACCTATTTATAAATGATCTTCCCTCTGTTCTACACTATTCTAATATTCTAATGTATGCTGATGATGTGAAACTTTGCTTAACATACAATGAACTGACCGCTAATTCACTTCAAGTCGATATTGACTCATTTTTTACTTGGTGTAGCCGTAATTTGCTATATTTAAACTGTTCGAAGTGCAAGGTCATGTCATTTTATAGAAGTAATTTTCACGTTATCAACTATACCCTTGATCAATTTCCACTTAACAGAATTTTTGAGGTAATGGATCTTGGAATTCTTTTTGATCATAAGTTGAAATTTGATTGTCATATAACACACATTATCAATAAGGCGTATCGGGCTCTTGGCTTCATTAAAAGATGGGCTAAAGAATTTGAAGACCCTTATACGACAAAATTGTTATATACTTCTCTTGTTCGCCCGATTTTGGAATATGGATCCTGTGTATGGTCTCCGCAATACCAGGTCCATCAAGACAGAATTGAGTCTGTCCAAAAACAATTTTTGCTCTTTGCTTTGCGTCGCTTTAACTGGGTTTCTAGCGTAGATTTACCACCTTACTCAAGCAGACTCCTGCTAATTAACCTACCCTCCTTAACTAACCGTCGTATTATGCTAGGTGTTATGGTCATAATAAAACTAATAAAATACGACATCGACTCTCCTTTCCTGCTTAACCAACTAAACTTTTGTGTTCCTTCTAGGGTTACACGAAATTTTTTACCACTTTCTTTGAGCTTTTGTACTAATAACTATAGCTTGCATGATTCTTTTAGAGTTCTCTGTGCCGATTACAATAAGCTTTTTAGAATAATCAACATGGAATCCTCCCTCTCATCTATCAAATTATCTATATTAAATTACCTAACCTTTTCACCTAACAACAATTAACTATACATCCTAACAACTAATACTAATCTACCGATCTGATTGGGTTTTACTGGGTTTTCCCCAATCCTTTGCAGCAAATGCTGGATCGTTTTTTTATACCCTTGCAGAGGGTATATTAATTTTAGCCAGAAGTTTGCAACGCACCTTAGGAGACATCTCCGACCCTATAAAGTATATATATTCTGAATCAGCATCACCAGAGGAGTCGGAAAATGGATGTCCGTCTGTCCGTCCGTCCGTCCGTCTGTTGCAACGCAAACTAGTCTCTCAGTTTTTGAGCTATCTTCATGAAACTTGGCACACAAGCTTCTTATTGCTGTAGGTTGTAAATAAGTCGGAACGAGCCAGATCGGACCGATATATCGTATAGCTGTCATAGAAACTATCGGCCGATTTTTGTTGTTTTTCAAGATATTGCAACAAGATTTGGCAAATCTTATTCTTATTACGTTCTTAATGTGCTGTCAAAATTGTATCAAAATCGGACCACTATAACATATAGCTGCAATAGGAACAATCGGCTGAAATCAGGGTTTTTGTATGCAAACCTGCTTTATTTTTGCAAATACCGCACTTTATCAATACTTATTAATGTTACACAGTAACCCGCCCTTAGTGTTTCCATTTAAATATCTCAGACGTTTATATTATGTAGCTGTTATAGGAACAATCAGTCAGTCCGTATGTCTGTTGCAACGCAAATTAGTCCCCCAGTTATTGAGCTATCTTCATGAAACTTTGCTCACAAGCTTCTTATTTCTGCCCTCTGCAAATATGTCGGAACGGGCCAGATCGGACTGATATATCGTATAGCTGTCATGGAGCCTATCGGCCGATTTTCGTTATATTTCAAGATATAGCTATCAGGCTTACCACATCCAAATCTAAGTGTGTCCCTAATAATAAAGTTCGAAATCGAACTTTTATAACTTATAACGATCAACGATCGGCCCAATGAAAGGTTCATGTTGCAATTTTATGGAAATCTGAGTATTATTACATGTAGCTGTTAAACAAAAAATCATATAGCTGTTATTCAAACGCATTTTTGAAAGAGAACTTTCCAAATTTAGATTTTATGACCAACAGATCCTTTACAACACAAAGACATTCGACCAAATGCTGTTTCTAAGAATTGTATACTGATATATGCAAAACAAAATATATCGGAAAACATAACATTCTTATATGAAACAGTTACAGTTGATAATGTAAGAAATATATACCAGTCCATAACATTTAAATACTTGCATACAATAGTCATAGTTGTTTATAGGAATCCAGCTTTTCCTATTACAAGGTTTCGAAATAAAATCAGAAATGATGTTGAAAGGCTAACGTTAGCTGAAAATAATACAAAATTGGGAGATTTTAACATTTGCCGATCAATAACCACTGATCAGCTCGAGTCTACTTTAAATAATAACAACAAAATGTGCCAACAACAAAACATTTAACTCAAATTGATTGGATATTTTGTGATAACACAGTAAGCGGTGCTGCCGCAATCACTTATCAAACTCCATATAGTCACCATGACGGCGTGTTCCTTAGCTATAATCACTAATTTAATAATTTATTTTTAAATATTTAGTTAATTAATTTATTTTATTATTGTAAATAAAGAATATATGTGCAATGTTGTTTAATGTATTGTAAATATTCCTCCTCGAGGATTGCGACCTTGCCGTGGTGAGGAGGCTGAGTATTCGAAATTATAAGAGGTTGATTATCGATTAGATGTACTGTTATAATTCTTCAATAAATACCACAGAAACCAGCAGCAATCCAAAGATATTTTATATTTTGTATAACTGCAAGGGTATGAAACCTTCGGCAAGCCGAAGGTAGCCTTGCTTTCTTTTGTTTTTTATATATTCCCAGCCTAAATTTTAAAATATAAATATATTTTTAATTAATTTATACTGTTTTTTAAAAAATTTAATTCATAATTTTCTTTTTTTAATTTTAATTATAACTAATTTTAATTTAAACTTAAAAATTAATTCTAATTTCAAGTCGACTGCCTTAGTTGACGTTAAATAAATAAATAAATAAAAAATAAATAAAACAAGAAAGCAAGGCTACCTTCGGCTTGCCGAAGGTTTCATACCCTTGCAGTTATACAAAATATAAAATATCTTTGGATTGCTGCTGGTTTCTGTGGTATTTATTGAAGAATTATAACAGTACATCTAATCGATAATCAACCTCTTATAATTTCGAATACTCAGCCTCCTCACCACGGCAAGGTCGCAATCCTCGAGGAGGAATATTTACAATACATTAAACAACATTGCACATATATTCTTTATTTACAATAATAAAATAAATTAATTAACTAAATATTTAAAAATAAATTATTAAATTAGTGATTATAGCTAAGGAACACGCCGTCATGGTGACTATATGGAGTTTGATAAGTGATTGCGGCAGCACCGCTTACTGTGTTATCACAAAATATCCAATCAATTTGAGTTAAATGTTTTGTTGTTGGCACATTTTGTTGTTATTATTTAAAGTAGACTCGAGCTGATCAGTGGTTATTGATCGGCAAATGTTAAAATCTCCCAATTTTGTATTATTTTCAGCTAACGTTAGCCTTTCAACATCATTTCTGATTTTATTTCGAAACCTTGTAATAGGAAAAGCTGGATTCCTATAAACAACTATGACTATTGTATGCAAGTATTTAAATGTTATGGACTGGTATATATTTCTTACATTATCAACTGTAACTGTTTCATATAAGAATGTTATGTTTTCCGATATATTTTGTTTTGCATATATCAGTATACAATTCTTAGAAACAGCATTTGGTCGAATGTCTTTGTGTTGTAAAGGATCTGTTGGTCATAAAATCTAAATTTGGAAAGTTCTCTTTCAAAAATGCGTTTGAATAACAGCTATATGATTTTTTGTTTAACAGCTACATGTAATAATACTCAGATTTCCATAAAATTGCAACATGAACCTTCATTGGGCCGATCGTTGATCGTTATAAGTTATAAAAGTTCGATTTCGAACTTTATTATTAGGGACACACTTAGATTTGGATGTGGTAAGCCTGATAGCTATATCTTGAAATATAACGAAAATCGGCCGATAGGCTCCATGACAGCTATACGATATATCAGTCCGATCTGGCCCGTTCCGACATATTTGCAGAGGGCAGAAATAAGAAGCTTGTGAGCAAAGTTTCATGAAGATAGCTCAATAACTGGGGGACTAATTTGCGTTGCAACAGACATACGGACTGACTGATTGTTCCTATAACAGCTACATAATATAAACGTCTGAGATATTTAAATGGAAACACTAAGGGCGGGTTACTGTGTAACATTAATAAGTATTGATAAAGTGCGGTATTTGCAAAAATAAAGCAGGTTTGCATACAAAAACCCTGATTTCAGCCGATTGTTCCTATGGCAGCTATATGTTATAGTGGTCCGATTTTGATACAATTTTGACAGCACATTAAGAACGTAATAAGAATAAGATTTGCCAAATCTTGTTGCAATATCTTGAAAAACAACAAAAATCGGCCGATAGTTTCTATGACAGCTATACGATATATCGGTCCGATCTGGCTCGTTCCGACTTATTTACAACCTACAGCAATAAGAAGCTTGTGTGCCAAGTTTCATGAAGATAGCTCAAAAACTGAGAGACTAGTTTGCGTTGCAACAGACGGACGGACGGACGGACGGACGGACGGACGGACGGACAGACGGACATCCATTTTCCGACTCCTCTGGTGATGCTGATTCAGAATATATATACTTTATAGGGTCGGAGATGTCTCCTAAGGTGCGTTGCAAACTTCTGGCTAAAATTAATATACCCTCTGCAAGGGTATAAAAATAAAAAAAATGATCATAGGTACAAAAATAGATTCATCGGGGACTACAATAAACTCGTGTGTAATGATTTTATCGTTAAGCTTAATAATGCTGATAACTTCTCCGAATGACATCAAACGTTTCTTTCCTATTCCGCAATACTGACTCTTCGTTAATGGCCTATTGACAAAATTAGCTACACGCGCTCGCTGCACAAAACTTCTAGGGCTTCCGGAGTCAAAGAGAGATAAAATATTCTCAAACTTGGCATACTTCAAGTCATCCATAAAAGAAACACTTACCAATTGAAATGGCTCTGTCTTCGCAAATTCGGAACTATCAAGACAAGCGTCATCACAAGCATCAACGCTAGCAACACTAGCAACACTACGGCCAGCAGGCGTCCCCTCCTTTTGACGGTACGGACAGTTCTTAAAAAATTGAGACAGCTCGCCGCATTTGAAACAAGATCCAGCAGGGCGTCTGGGCTTCGGACAAGCACCTTGGTAATGCCCGTAACCCGAGCAGTTGAAGCAGCGGACCGAAGTGTCTGGACTGGACGCAGTAGTCATCATTCTAGTTGCTATCGTAGGCCGGGCCACAGGAGCCCTAGCAGCAGGCATTTTGGGAGCGGCAGCCACCAGTGTTCGAGGACGCACGCTCTCATAACGAATAAGCAGTGTCTTCAGTTCACGCATCGTCTTGGCAGCAAATAAAATGAATCTCGCGCTGGATTGATCTCCGAGGCCTTCAATGACAATGTCAATCAGTTCGCTCTCAGCTACACGGCCGCGCGCCGCAATTTCCTGCATCGTCAACACGTACCGATGCACTGTCTCGTCTGGCCGCAAACGTCTGGCACGTAGTTGAAGAAAGACTTCGTCCGCAGAATATTGGCGGCTAAACTCCTCCGTTAATGCGTTGCGCAATATGTCATACGTGTGAGCATGCACCGTTCGCGCAAACAGCTTAGCCGTTCCACTTAACATGCACCGCATTCCAACGAAGCGTGCGCGGTCTTCGAATTGCAACATACCGAAGGCATCCTCTAAGTCCTCAATCCACTTCATCACGTCGTAGCTGTCGTCACCCGTGAACATCGGCACCATTGATTCGATGGTGTTGACGTCCATTCTCAGCGGCGGTGGTTCCTGCTCCTTTCGGTGAGACAACGCGCGTAGTTCCTCTACTTCTCGCCGCAGTAACAGCAGCTCCCTCTCCTGGCGCAATAGCGTAAGCTGCGCTTCCATATCCCTGGTACCATCAGGGGCAGAAGCACTGCCGCAGTTGCATTGTCGCCTGGCGACAACTGTCTTCTTACAGAAGGTACAGATGGTACGGATGGTACAGATGGCACAGATGGTGCAGAAGATGCAGATGATATAGATGGTGCAGAAGGTACAGATGGTGCAGATGGTGCAGAAGCTACTGATGGTGCAAAAGGTACAGATGGTGCAGAAGATACAGATGATATAGATGGTGCAGAAGGTACAAATGGTGCAGAAGGTACCGATGGTGCAAAAGGTACAGATGGTGCAGAAGATACAGATGATATAGATGGTGCAGAAGGTACAGATGGTGCAGATGGTGCAGAAGGTACCGATGATGCAAAAGGTACAGATGGTGCAGAAGATACCGATGGTGCAAAAGGTACAGATGGTGCAGAATGTACCAATACATTGGTATTGGTGATTTCCTCAGCAGCAGAGGGCGGCCGACTAACGGCTTGACTATCCGTTATAACGGCACATGGTGCCGCTAAATTTTTCACGCCATTTCCGTTTCCGCCTTTACCCGCGTCTTCCTCGGTGTAGCATCGAGTTTTTTGATGGCCGCATCTTGGCAATTGTTTCCAATTTCGAGGTATCCCACTTCTGAGATGTAGTCGCCGGGCTTATCGGTGATGAATATGTATATTAAAAGGCACAGCTTTAAATATTATAATCACTTTTTATTAGATCAAGTTCTTTTCCTTGTGCACGGGCGCAGCGTCAGGTTAAGAATGACATGTTCACTAACATCAGCTGTTAATGTTAAGCTGTGTCCGTATACATGTGAATGGCAATGTACAACACTAGAGCTAGACCGGCACACTACAGTTCGGCCGTCCTGACACTCAAATTGCCCTCAATTTGCCGACAGTATTAACTAATTTAAGGTATACAATATTTTCTAAGTAAAAGAAAATTCTAAAATACAAAATCTTATTCTAAATACTCAACATCAGTGTTCAAAGGTTCAATTTCTAATCGTATCAGTGTTTTTTCAGGATTCTCATCAATAATTAAATCCGCAGATTCTGACTCCCATTTTTTAGGTTTACTAGCCTCGAGTATTCCATTATACGGCATTTGCGTAATTTGACAACCATCCACATCACGCACTACATATCGGTCATGGGGCAATACTTTATCAATAACAAATGGCCCACGATATTTCGGTTCTAATTTTTTGTTCATTCCTGGAGTTGTGCTGATATGTCTTATTGCAACGTACTCCCCTTTTTCAAAGGTTTCCGCAGGTGAATTATACTTTAGAAACTGAGTCATATTTTGCTCTTGTGATTTTAAAATATTCTTCGACGCTTGTTCCCTAACCTTTTCAAGGTCCCGATCAACCACACTATTTCGTTCATCAAGATGTTCAGCAAGTTCATCAATTATATTGCCGCGTTGTGCTATTCCAAACAAAAGTACCGAAGGTGTATTTTTAGTCGTAGTTTGAATTGTATTGTTTAAAATATATTCTGTGTTTCTTATCGTTTCTGTCCAGTCTAAATGATTCGCACTGTCACACAATTTCCCCATCATAGGCGTAAGTACACGATTAATACGGTCTACTTGCCCATTTGCTTGTGGCGAACTGGTGGCATTCAGGATATGCTAAATATTTCTCTCTTTCAAGAACTTTTCAAATTCTTCTGAAGTAAATGAGGTTCCACGGTCACTTATTAACCGACGGGGGCGACTGTAATGGTCAAAGTAATGCTGAAGGGCTACACAAGACTCTTTAGAACTTGTTGAATTTGTCGGGTATAATTTAACAAATTTTGTGAACGCATCAATAATAACTAGCAAATGTTTCTTTTTCGACAAAAGGGAAGGCAGCGGGCCTAAATGGTCAATATGAATCGTATCAAAAGGCACAGGTAGCTTCGGGATACTGTACATATTACGTTTATTCGTGCACGCTGGGGCTGAATATACTATACACTTCAAACAGTTACGTATGAAACTATTTACACGTGTCTTCATCAATGGGAACCAATAATGTTTCTTAATTTCCGAACAACACTTATCAACCCCTAAGTGACCGATTTTTTCATGCGTCCATCGAATCAGATTATTGATCATCTCTTTGGGCACATACATTCGTCTGTTACCCGAAGGCGATTTTTGATACACTACCTCACCACTCAGTTCATAATCATCATTATCCGCTGTTTCTAATTGCTCTCTAAGGTCCCAGATTTCTTTGTCCCGGCTTTGTGCCACCCGAAGTTGGAAGTCTATATCTAAGTCACTAACCGCACCCACATGCTCTATTCGACTAAGTGCATCTACATGGCTCATAAGTTTCCCAGGCCGATGTTGTATCGTGTAATTGAACTTCTCGAATGATAATGCCCAACGCTCAATTTTGTCTGATCCATTTTCATTGGCCAAGGTTCGTGCTAACGCATCACAATCAGTTATAATCTTAAAGGGTCTGCGATGTAAGTAAGTACGGAAGCGCCGAAGGGCATAATAAACAGCAAGCGTCTCCAGTTCGTAACTATGTAACCTCTTCTCAGTGTCCGCAGTTGAATTCGAAAAGTACGCTACAGGGTGGAATTTAGAATCATTTTGTTTCTGCATAAGTACAGCACCAAACCCGCGTGCACTTGCATCACAATGTAATTCAGTCTCTCGCTCTGGATCAAAAATGGCTAATACCGGAGCTTGTATTAGACTCTGGCGTAAAGTAAGGAAAACCTCATGACACTCATCAGAGAAGTCAAACGGTTTATCACCCCTCAACAACTGACTTAATGGGAATGCTATCTTCGAGAACGACGGTACAAATCAGCGGAAGAATGAGAATAGTCCAAGACAAGATTCCAATTGCTTTCGGTTCGTAGGGACCGGGTATCTCTGTATAGCTTCAATGTGGCGGTCACTGGGACATATACCCTTTACACTTGCTTTAAAACCTAAATATTCTAGCTCAGTTTGCGCAAATTTACATTTACATGTTAAACAATTCCTCAGTTTCTGAAGTGACATCAATCGCACATAACTCATTAATACAATTATCAACATTTCCGATCGGCGGTACAGAAGTCTGGCTATCAATTGTTAGGCCGCATTTAGCCGCAATACTCTTGGCAGGTATGTCAGAATTGCTTAAATGATTATCAAGGGACCGAAGTATGCCAAGGTTCACTAATTTACATCTTAACATATTACTTATTGTTCCGGGTTTATTACAATATAACAAATCTTTATTAATATAACGCTTTTTAACGCAAAACAACTTAATATCTGCTTTTTCAAGTAAGTCTCTACCAATGATCATAGGTACAAAAATATATTTATCGGGGACTACAATAAACTCGAGTGTAATGATTTTATCGTTAAGCTTAATAATGCTGGTAACTTCTCCGAATGACATCAAACGTTTCTTTCCTATTCCGCAATACCGACTCTTCGTTAATGGCCTATTGACAAAATGAGCTACACGCGCTCGCTGCACAAAACATCTAGGGCTACCGGAGTTAAAGAGAGATAAAATATTCTCAAACTTGGCATACTTCAAGTCATCCATAAAAGAAACACTTACCAATTGGAATAGCTCTGTCTTCGCAAATTCGGAACTATCAAGACAATCGTCATCACAAGCATCAACGCTAGCAACACTAGCAACACAAGCAACACTACGGCCAGCAGGCGTCCCCTCCTTTTGACGGTACGGGCAGTTCTTAAAAATATGAGACAGCTCGCCGCATTTGAAACAAGATCCAGCAGGGCGTCTGGGCTTCGGACAAGCACCTTGGTAATGCCCGTAACCCGAGCAGTTGAAGCAGCGGACCGAAGTGTCTGGACTGGACGCAGTAGTCATCATTCTAGTTGCTGGAGCCGTCGACACCATCGTAGGCCGGGCCACAGGAGCCCTAGCAGCAGGCATCTTGGGAGCGGCAGCCACCAGTGTTCGAGGACGCACGCTCTCATAACGAATAAGCAGTGTCTTCAGTTCACGCATCGTCTTGGCAGCAAATAAAATGAATCTCGCGCTGGATTGATCTCCGAGGCCTTCATTGACAATGTCAATCAGTTCGCTCTCAGCTACACGGCCGCGCGCCGCAATTTCCTGCATCGTCAACACGTACCGATGCACTGTCTCGTCTGGCCGCAAACGTCTGGCACGTAGTTGAAGAAAGACTTCGTCCGCAGAATATTGGCGGCTAAACTCCTCCGTTAATGCGTTGCGCAACATGTCATACGTGTGAGCATGCACCGTTCGCGCAAACAGCTTAGCCGTTCCACTTAACATGCACCGCATTCCAACGAAGCGTGCGCGGTCTTCGAATTGCAACATACCGAAGGCATCCTCTAAGTCCTCAATCCACTTCATCACGTCGTAGCTGTCGTCACCCGTGAACATCGGCACCATTGATTCGATGGTGTTGACGTCCATTCTCAGCGGCGGTGGTTCCTGCTCCGTTCGGTGAGACAACGCGCGTAGTTCCTCTACTTCTCGCCGCTGTAACAGCAGCTCCCTCTCCTGGCGCAATAGCGTAAGCTGCGCTTCCATATCCCTGGTACCATCAGGGGCAGAAGCACTGGGTGCAGCAGGCGCCACTGCCGCAGTTGCATTGTCGCCTGGCGACAACTGTCTTTTTACAGAAGGTACAGATGGTACGGATGGTACAGATGGCACAAATGGTGCAGAAGATGCAGATTATATAGATGGTGCAAAAGGTACAGATGGTGAAGAAGATACAGATGATATAGATGGTGCAGAAGGTACAGATGGTGCAGAAGGTACCGATGGTGCAAAAGGTACAGATGGTGCAGAAGATACAGATGATATAGATGGTGCAGAAGGTACAGATGGTGCAGATGGTGCAGAAGATACCGATGGTGCAAAAGGTACAGATGGTGCAGAATGTACCAATACATTGGTATTGGTGATTTCCTCAGCAGCAGAGGGCGGCCGACTAACGGCTTGACTATCCGTTATAACGGCACATGGTGCCGCTAAATTTTTTCACGCCATTTCCGTTTCCGCCTTTACCCGCGTCTTCCTCGGTGTAGCATCGAGTTTTTTGATGGCCGCATCTTGGCAATTGTTTCCAATTTCGAGGTATCCCACTTCTGAGATGTAGTCGCCGGGCTTATCGGCGATTATATGTATATTAAAAGGCACAGCTTTAATATTATAATATAATATAATATAATATTATAATCACTTTTTATTAGATCAAGTTCTTTTCCTTGTGCACGGGCGCAGCGTCAGGTTAAGAATGACATGTTCACTAACATCAGCTGTTAATGTTAAGCTGTGTCCGTATACATGTGAATGGCAATGTACAACACCAGAGCCAGACCGGCACACTACACAAACAAAAGATACTCGATATTCATCATAATCGATATTCAACAGATTTAATCGGATTGTCCGAAAAACTAATTAATTGTTAAAACAAGAAAGCAAGGCTACCTTCGGCTTGCCGAAGGTTTCATACCCTTGCAGTTATACAAAATATAAAATATCTTTGGATTGCTGCTGGTTTCTGTGGTATTTATTGAAGAATTATAACAGTACATCTAATCGATAATCAACCTCTTATAATTTCGAATACTCAGCCTCCTCACCACGGCAAGGTCGCAATCCTCGAGGAGGAATATTTACAATACATTAAACAACATTGCACATATATTCTTTATTTACAATAATAAAATAAATTAATTAACTAAATATTTAAAAATAAATTATTAAATTAGTGATTATAGCTAAGGAACACGCCGTCATGGTGACTATATGGAGTTTGATAAGTGATTGCGGCAGCACCGCTTACTGTGTTATCACAAAATATCCAATCAATTTGAGTTAAATGTTTTGTTGTTGGCACATTTTGTTGTTATTATTTAAAGTAGACTCGAGCTGATCAGTGGTTATTGATCGGCAAATGTTAAAATCTCCCAATTTTGTATTATTTTCAGCTAACGTTAGCCTTTCAACATCATTTCTGATTTTATTTCGAAACCTTGTAATAGGAAAAGCTGGATTCCTATAAACAACTATGACTATTGTATGCAAGTATTTAAATGTTATGGACTGGTATATATTTCTTACATTATCAACTGTAACTGTTTCATATAAGAATGTTATGTTTTCCGATATATTTTGTTTTGCATATATCAGTATACAATTCTTAGAAACAGCATTTGGTCGAATGTCTTTGTGTTGTAAAGGATCTGTTGGTCATAAAATCTAAATTTGGAAAGTTCTCTTTCAAAAATGCGTTTGAATAACAGCTATATGATTTTTTGTTTAACAGCTACATGTAATAATACTCAGATTTCCATAAAATTGCAACATGAACCTTCATTGGGCCGATCGTTGATCGTTATAAGTTATAAAAGTTCGATTTCGAACTTTATTATTAGGGACACACTTAGATTTGGATGTGGTAAGCCTGATAGCTATATCTTGAAATATAACGAAAATCGGCCGATAGGCTCCATGACAGCTATACGATATATCAGTCCGATCTGGCCCGTTCCGACATATTTGCAGAGGGCAGAAATAAGAAGCTTGTGAGCAAAGTTTCATGAAGATAGCTCAATAACTGGGGGACTAATTTGCGTTGCAACAGACATACGGACTGACTGATTGTTCCTATAACAGCTACATAATATAAACGTCTGAGATATTTAAATGGAAACACTAAGGGCGGGTTACTATGTAACATTAATAAGTATTGATAAAGTGCGGTATTTGCAAAAATAAAGCAGGTTTGCATACAAAAACCCTGATTTCAGCCGATTGTTCCTATGGCAGCTATATGTTATAGTGGTCCGATTTTGATACAATTTTGACAGCACATTAAGAACGTAATAAGAATAAGATTTGCCAAATCTTGTTGCAATATCTTGAAAAACAACAAAAATCGGCCGATAGTTTCTATGACAGCTATACGATATATCGGTCCGATCTGGCTCGTTCCGACTTATTTACAACCTACAGCAATAAGAAGCTTGTGTGCCAAGTTTCATGAAGATAGCTCAAAAACTGAGAGACTAGTTTGCGTTGCAACAGACGGACGGACGGACGGACGGACGGACGGACGGACGGACGGACGGACGGACAGACGGACATCCATTTTCCGACTCCTCTGGTGATGCTGATTCAGAATATATATACTTTATAGGGTCGGAGATGTCTCCTAAGGTGCGTTGCAAACTTCTGGCTAAAATTAATATACCCTCTGCAAGGGTATAAAAATACAAATAATATTTTCAAAAGGCGCGAACAGTATAAACCGAGAAAATTATTTCAAAAAACAAATCACGTACATTTCCTATGAAGATATGACTCTGCAAAGCTCTGCCGCGTCGCTGCCGAACACCCACAGCTATCTTATGGTATTCTTAAATCTTTTCTATTCAGTCACAGTTTGGAGTTGAATAAAGCCACATCAATATAATGTTTCTAAGTTTTAATAAAACGGAAATTAATTTGCATGCCTGCAGAACAAGACACTCGAAAATAAATGAGTTTTTTGCAACTTGATCTTCATTTTGCACAGCTCACATTTTGAAGCTTTTCGCACATGCTTCACATCGCACAAGCCGCAGATCGCATAAGCCTCTGTTTATACCCTTCGACCATTGAAAATGGTCAAAAAGGGTATACTAACTTTGTGCAAAATGTATGTAACAGGCATAAGGAGGCGTGGCAGACCCCATAAAGTATATATATTCTTGCTCAGGATCACTAGCCGAGTCGATTGAGACATGTCCGTCTGTCTGTCCGTCTGTCCGTCTGTCCTGCTGTCCGTCTGTCCGTCTGTCCGTCTGTTTGTTTGAGACAACAGATCTCAGCTATTAAAAAAGCTAGAGACACCAAATTTGGTATGAAGGTTCCTATATATTCGGGGCAGGTGAAGTTTATGTCAAATGTTTGATGCCACGCCCACCGCCCCCGCAAATCGGTTATTTACGATTATTAAGCAAAGTAATGGACCTATAAAGTTATGCTTTGGTATGTATAAAGCTGAATGCAATCTGAACATATCCTCCAAATTACAATACGATCGGACCAATAACACAAAAGTTATTAACGTCGACGTTTTCAGTACAAATGCGCGGTACGAGCGGCAGCCGACGCGCTGCTTTGAGCAGTTGACGCCGACGTCGACGTTGCGTGTCGCTTTACTCTTTACGCGCGTCGCTGTGTGAGTGCGAGCGAGTAAGCTATATGTATTTAATGTTTTTGTGCAGAAATTTCTGCTTGGAATTATTAGTGTGGTTCCACGTTTGTAACGTATTTGGAAAATTGGGAGAAGGGTATCTTACTGTCGGGCGCCCGACTGTAGCCTTACCTACTTGTTTTGTTTTAAATTGTTAAAGTCCATTAACAACGCATTATTTTACGTTTTAAATTCCATATGAATTTATTGTATAATCATTTTCTGATAACATCCCTCATTGTTTAGTACATTCATTAAATTTATTTCTATTACTTAAGGTTAAATTAATTTTTTGTTTTCTTTTTTTTTTTTTTAAATTAATTTTACTTAAATTCCTTCTAATTTATCGGAGTTTATGCCAAATTAATTAATCTATACAAAATCTTGAAGCTATGGAAGTATGCTGAGAACAACGAGGAAGACTTATGGTCTGGGACAGACGATGATGAGCAGGATGGCCGAATGTAAACAATAGAGATGATGGCAGAGTGAGGGTACGGGTGGCAACGCTGCAGGAGCCTATCGATAGAAACAGAGTTGCAGTAGAGAATATCACAGCCCCACAAACATTTTTTTTTGTCATCATCTGGGCATGTGGCATTTGCAGTTATATGTATTTTGGGTCGCTTAATCTGAATCCGAAGTCAGAATTACGTCATCACGTCTGGATTTCAACAAAACCTCACAAAACTGAAAAATTTTAAAATTTTCCCAAAAAGATATAGAAACATTATCTGGTCATGCGATATATGTTTATTAATGTATTTTGACCTTCTTAATCAGATTATTCAATCAAAATGTATCCTCCACATCTATGTTTCAACTTAAACTCAAAAAACATAAAAAATCTTCAAAGCGCCAAAAAATAATTGGGGGGGGGGTCATGATATGGTTATATGATATATGTTTTAATATGGCTTTGGACCTCCTTAATCCGAATCCGGAGTCAAATGTTTTCCAGGATGTATACTTTTCGACATAACCTAAACATTTTTTCAAAAATGTTTCAAAAACTTAAAAGTTTTTTGTGGGGCTGTGTAATCGAAGAATCAGTTGTTAGAGTTGAAGTCAAGAAGTCGCAAGAGAGAGTTGTTGATAGAGTCGTGAATTAAGTTTTTGTAAAAGGCAATCGAGTCTGTTTGTTTTTTAACAAAGAGTTGTTGTAAAGTTGCGAAAGATAATTTGTAAAAGGCATATAAGTCGGTTTGTTTTGTAACAAAGACGTCGGTCGGTCAATGTTGTTAAAGAAGAACTAAGAAGAACTACACTAAACATATTATTTGTACTTTCTAATGTTTCAATAAATATTATATATATATAGTCACATATTATTATATTTCACAATATATAATTTTTATACCCTTCAACCATTGAAAATGGTCAAAAAGGGTATACTAATTATGTGCAAAATGTATGTATTAGGCATAAGGAGGCGTGGCAGACCCCATAAAGTATATACTTTCTTTGAGCTTTTGTACTAATAACTATAGCTTGCATGATTCTTTTAGAGTTCTCTGTGCCGATTACAATAAGCTTTTTTAGAATAATCAACATGGAATCCTCCCTCTCATCTATCAAATTATCTATATTAAATTACCTAACCTTTTCACCTAACAACAATTAACTATACATCCTAACAACTAATACTAATCTACCGATCTGATTGGGTTTTACTGGGTTTTCCCCAATCCTTTGCAGCAAATGCTGGATCGTTTTTTTTTTTTTATATATTTCCCAGCCTAAATTTTAAAATATAAATATATTTTTAATTAATTTATACTGTTTTTTAAAAAATTCAATTCATAATTTTCTTTTTTTAATTTTAATTATAACTAATTTTAATTTAAACTTAAAAATTAATTCTAATTTCAAGTCGACTGCCTTAGTTGACGTTAAATAAATAAATAAATAAAAAATAAATAAATAAATAAAAAAATGATCATAGGTACAAAAAATAGATTCATCGGGGACTACAATAAACTCGTGTGTAATGATTTTATCGTTAAGCTTAATAATGCTGGTAACTTCTCCGAATGACATCAAACGTTTCTTTCCTATTCCGCAATACTGACTCTTCGTTAATGGCCTATTGACAAAATTAGCTACACGCGCTCGCTGCACAAAACTTCTAGGGCTTCCGGAGTCAAAGAGAGATAAAATATTCTCAAACTTGGCATACTTCAAGTCATCCATAAAAGAAACACTTACCAATTGAAATGGCTCTGTCTTCGCAAATTCGGAACTATCAAGACAAGCGTCATCACAAGCATCAACGCTAGCAACACTAGCAACACTACGGCCAGCAGGCGTCCCCTCCTTTTGACGGTACGGACAGTTCTTAAAAATATGAGACAGCTCGCCGCATTTGAAACAAGATCCAGCAGGGCGTCTGGGCTTCGGACAAGCACCTTGGTAATGCCCGTAACCCGAGCAGTTGAAGCAGCGGACCGAAGTGTCTGGACTGGACGCAGTAGTCATCATTCTAGTTGCTATCGTAGGCCGGGCCACAGGAGCCCTAGCAGCAGGCATCTTGGGAGCGGCAGCCACCAGTGTTCGAGGACGCACGCTCTCATAACGAATAAGCAGTGTCTTCAGTTCACGCATCGTCTTGGCAGCAAATAAAATGAATCTCGCGCTGGATTGATCTCCGAGGCCTTCAATGACAATGTCAATCAGTTCGCTCTCAGCTACACGGCCGCGCGCCGCAATTTCCTGCATCGTCAACACGTACCGATGCACTGTCTCGTCTGGCCGCAAACGTCTGGCACGTAGTTGAAGAAAGACTTCGTCCGCAGAATATTGGCGGCTAAACTCCTCCGTTAATGCGTTGCGCAACATGTCATACGTGTGAGCATGCACCGTTCGCGCAAACAGCTTAGCAGTTCCACTTAACATGCACCGCATTCCAACGAAGCGTGCGCGGTCTTCGAATTGCAACATACCGAAGGCATCCTCTAAGTCCTCAATCCACTTCATCACGTCGTAGCTGTCGTCACCCGTGAACATCGGCACCATTGATTCGATGGTGTTGACGTCCATTCTCAGCGGCGGTGGTTCCTGCTCCTTTCGGTGAGACAACGCGCGTAGTTCCTCTACTTCTCGCCGCAGTAACAGCAGCTCCCTCTCCTGGCGCAATAGCGTAAGCTGCGCTTCCATATCCCTGGTACCATCAGGGGCAGAAGCACTGCCGCAGTTGCATTGTCGCCTGGCGACAACTGTCTTCTTACAGAAGGTACAGATGGTACGGAAGGTACAGATGGCACAGATGGTGCAGAAGATGCAGATGATATACATGGTGCAGAAGGTACAGATGGTGCAGATGGTGCAGAAGCTACTGATGGTGCAAAAGGTACAGATGGTGCAGAAGATACAGATGATATAGATGGTGCAGAAGGTACAAATGGTGCAGAAGGTACCGATGGTGCAAAAGGTACAGATGGTGCAGAAGATACAGATGATATAGATGGTGCAGAAGGTACAGATGGTGCAGATGGTGCAGAAGGTACCGATGGTGCAAAAGGTACAGATGGTGCAGAAGATACCGATGGTGCAAAAGGTACAGATGGTGCAGAATGTACCAATACATTGGTATTGGTGATTTCCTCAGCAGCAGAGGGCGGCCGACTAACGGCTTGACTATCCGTTATAACGGCACATGGTGCCGCTAAATTTTTTCACGCCATTTCCGTTTCCGCCTTTACCCGCGTCTTCCTCGGTGTAGCATCGAGTTTTTTGATGGCCGCATCTTGGCAATTGTTTCCAATTTCGAGGTATCCCACTTCTGAGATGTAGTCGCCGGGCTTATCGGTGATGAATATGTATATTAAAAGGCACAGCTTTAAATATTATAATCACTTTTTATTAGATCAAGTTCTTTTCCTTGTGCACGGGCGCAGCGTCAGGTTAAGAATGACATGTTCACTAACATCAGCTGTTAATGTTAAGCTGTGTCCGTATACATGTGAATGGAAATGTACAACACTAGAGCTAGACCGGCACACTACAGTTCGGCCGTCCTGACACTCAAATTGCCCTCAATTTGCCGACAGTATTAACTAATTTAAGGTATACAATATTTTCTAAGTAAAAGAAAATTCTAAAATACAAAATCTTATTCTAAATACTCAACATCAGTGTTCAAAGGTTCAATTTCTAATCGTATCAGTGTTTCTTCAGGATTCTCATCAATAATTAAATCCGCAGATTCTGACTCCCATTTTTTAGGTTTACTAGCCTCGAGTATTCCATTATACGGCATTTGCGTAATTTGACAACCATCCACATCACGCACTACATATCGGTCATGGGGCAATACTTTATCAATAACAAATGGCCCACGATATTTCGGTTCTAATTTTTTGTTCATTCCTGGAGTTGTGCTGATATGTCTTATTGCAACGTACTCCCCTTTTTCAAAGGTTTCCGCAGGTGAATTATACTTTAGAAACTGAGTCATATTTTGCTCTTGTGATTTTAAAATATTCTTCGACGCTTGTTCCCTAACCTTTTCAAGGTCCCGATCAACCACACTATTTCGTTCATCAAGATGTTCAGCAAGTTCATCAATTATATTGCCGCGTTGTGCTATTCCAAACAAAAGTACCGAAGGTGTATTTTTAGTCGTAGTTTGAATTGTATTGTTTAAAATATATTCTGTGTTTCTTATCGTTTCTGTCCAGTCTAAATGATTCGCACTGTCACACAATTTCCCCATCATAGGCGTAAGTACACGATTAATACGGTCTACTTGCCCATTTGCTTGTGGCGAACTGGTGGCATTCAGGATATGCTGACTATTTCTCTCTTTCAAGAACTTTTCAAATTCTTCTGAAGTAAATGAGGTTCCACGGTCACTTATTAACCGACGGGGGCGACTGTAATGGTCAAAGTAATGCTGAAGGGCTACACAAGACTCTTTAGAACTTGTTGAATTTGTCGGGTATAATTTAACAAATTTTGTGAACGCATCAATAATAACTAGCAAATGTTTCTTTTTCGACAAAAGGGAAGGCAGCGGGCTTAAATGGTCAATATGAATCGTATCAAAAGGCACAGGTAGCTTCGGGATACTGTACATATTACGTTTATTCGTGCACGCTGGGGCTGAATATACTATACACTTCAAACAGTTACGTATGAAACTATGTACACGTGTCTTCATCAATGGGAACCAATAATGTTTCTTAATTTCCGAACAACACTTATCAACCCCTAAGTGACCGATTTTTTCATGCGTCCATCGAATCAGATTATTGATCATCTCTTTGGGCACATACATTCGTCTGTTACCCGAAGGCGATTTTTGATACACTACCTCACCACTCAGTTCATAATCATCATTATCCGCTGTTTCTAATTGCTCTCTAAGGTCCCAGATTTCTTTGTCCCGGCTTTGTGCCACCCGAAGTTGGAAGTCTATATCTAAGTCACTAACCGCACCCACATGCTCTATTCGACTAAGTGCATCTACATGGCTCATAAGTTTCCCAGGCCGATGTTGTATCGTGTAATTGAACTTCTCGAATGATAATGCCCAACGCTCAATTTTGTCTGATCCATTTTCATTGGCCAAGGTTCGTGCTAACGCATCACAATCAGTTATAATCTTAAAGGGTCTGCGATCTAAGTAAGTACGGAAGCGCCGAAGGGCATAATAAACAGCAAGCGTCTCCAGTTCGTAACTATGTAACCTCTTCTCAGTGTCCGCAGTTGAATTCGAAAAGTACGCTACAGGGTGGAATTTAGAATCATTTTGTTTCTGCATAAGTACAGCACCAAACCCGCGTGCACTTGCATCACAATGTAATTCAGTCTCTCGCTCTGGATCAAAAATGGCTAATACCGGAGCTTGTATTAGACTCTGGCGTAAAGTAAGGAAAACCTCATGACACTCATCAGAGAAGTCAAACGGTTTATCACCCCTCAACAACTGACTTAATGGGAATGCTATCTTCGAGAACGACGGTACAAATCAGCGGAAGAATGAGAATAGTCCAAGACAAGATTCCAATTGCTTTCGGTTCGTAGGGACCGGGTATCTCTGTATAGTTTCAATGTGGCGGTCACTGGGACATATACCCTTTACACTTGCTTTAAAACCTAAATATTCTAGCTCAGTTTGCGCAAATTTACATTTACATGTTAAACAATTCCTCAGTTTCTGAAGTGACATCAATCCCACATAACTCATTAATACAATTATCAACATTTCCGATCGGCGGTACAGAAGTCTGGCTATCAATTGTTAGGCCGCAATACTCTTGGCAGGTATGTCAGAATTGCTTAAATGATTATCAAGGGACCGAAGTATGCCAAGGTTCACTAATTTACATCTTAACATATTACTTATTGTTCCGGGTTTATTACAATATAACAAATCTTTATTAATATAACGCTTTTTAGCGCAAAACAACTTAATATCTGCTTTTTCAAGTAAGTCTCTACCAATGATCATAGGTACAAAAATATATTTATCGGGGACTACAATAAACTCGAGTGTAATGATTTTATCGTTAAGCTTAATAATGCTGGTAACTTCTCCGAATGACATCAAACGTTTCTTTCCTATTCCGCAATACCGACTCTTCGTTAATGGCCTATTGACAAAATGAGCTACACGCGCTCGCTGCACAAAACATCTAGGGCTACCGGAGTTAAAGAGAGATAAAATATTCTCAAACTTGGCATACTTCAAGTCATCCATAAAAGAAACACTTACCAATTGGAATGGCTCTGTCTTCGCAAATTCGGAACTATCAAGACAATCGTCATCACAAGCATCAACGCTAGCAACACTAGCAACACAAGCAACACTACGGCCAGCAGGCGTCCCCTCCTTTTGACGGTACGGGCAGTTCTTAAAAATATGAGACAGCTCGCCGCATTTGAAACAAGATCCAGCAGGGCGTCTGGGCTTCGGACAAGCACCTTGGTAATGCCCGTAACCCGAGCAGTTGAAGCAGCGGACCGAAGTGTCTGGACTGGACGCAGTAGTCATCATTCTAGTTGCTGGAGCCGTCGACACCATCGTAGGCCGGGCCACAGGAGCCCTAGCAGCAGGCATCTTGGGAGCGGCAGCCACCAGTGTTCGAGGACGCACGCTCTCATAACGAATAAGCAGTGTCTTCAGTTCACGCATCGTCTTGGCAGCAAATAAAATGAATCTCGCGCTGGATTGATCTCCGAGGCCTTCAATGACAATGTCAATCAGTTCGCTCTCAGCTACACGGCCGCGCGCCGCAATTTCCTGCATCGTCAACACGTACCGATGCACTGTCTCGTCTGGCCGCAAACGTCTGGCACGTAGTTGAAGAAAGACTTCGTCCGCAGAATATTGGCGGCTAAACTCCTCCGTTAATGCGTTGCGCAACATGTCATACGTGTGAGCATGCACCGTTCGCGCAAACAGCTTAGCCGTTCCACTTAACATGCGCCGCATTCCAACGAAGCGTGCGCGGTCTTCGAATTGCAACATACCGAAGGCATCCTCTAAGTCCTCAATCCACTTCATCACGTCGTAGCTGTCGTCACCCGTGAACATCGGCACCATTGATTCGATGGTGTTGACGTCCATTCTCAGCGGCGGTGGTTCCTGCTCCGTTCGGTGAGACAACGCGCGTAGTTCCTCTACTTCTCGCCGCTGTAACAGCAGCTCCCTCTCCTGGCGCAATAGCGTAAGCTGCGCTTCCATATCCCTGGTACCATCAGGGGCAGAAGCACTGGGTGCAGCAGGCGCCACTGACGCAGTTGCATTGTCGCCTGGCGACAACTGTCTTCTTACAGAAGGTACAGATGGTACAGATGGCACAAATGGTGCAGAAGATGCAGATGATATAGATGGTGCAAAAGGTACAGATGGTGAAGAAGATACAGATGATATAGATGGTGCAGAAGGTACAGATGGTGCAGAAGGTACCGATGGTGCAAAAGGTACAGATGGTGCAGAAGATACAGATGATATAGATGGTGCAGAAGGTACAGATGGTGCAGATGGTGCAGAAGATACCGATGGTGCAAAAGGTACAGATGGTGCAGAATGTACCAATACATTGGTATTGGTGATAACCTCAGCAGCAGAGGGCGGCCGACTAACGGCTTGACTATCCGTTATAACGGCACCTGGTGCCGCTAAATTTTTTCCCACCATTTCCGTTCCCGCCTTTTCCCGCGTCTTCCTCGGTGTAGCATCGATTTTTTTGATGGCCGCATCTTGGCAATTGTTTCCAATTTCGAGGTATCCCACTTCTGAGATGTAGTCGCCGGGCTTATCGGCGATTATATGTATATTAAAAGGCACAGCTTTAAATATTATAATCACTTTTTATTAGATCAAGTTCTTTTCCTTGTGCACGGGCGCAGCGTCAGGTTAAGAATGACATGTTCACTAACATCAGCTGTTAATGTTAAGCTGTGTCCGTATACATGTGAATGGCAATGTACAACACCAGAGCCAGACCGGCACACTACACAAACAAAAGATACTCGATATTCATCATAATCGATATTCAACAGATTTAATCGGATTGTCCGAAAAACTAATTAATTGTTAAAAAAGACAAATAATATTTTCAAAAGGCGCGAACAGTATAAACCAAGAAAATTATTTCAAAAAACAAATCACGTACATTTCCTATGAAGATATGACTCTGCAAAGCTCTGCCGCGTCGCTGCCGAACACCCACAGCTATCTTATGGTATTCTTAAATCTTTTCTATTCAGTCACAGTTTGGAGTTGAATAAAGCCACATCAATATAATGTTTCTAAGTTTTAATAAAACGGAAATTAATTTGCATGCCTGCAGAACAAGACACTCGAAAATAAATGAGTTTTTTGCAACTTGATCTTCATTTTGCACAGCTCACATTTTGAAGCTTTTCGCACATGCTTCACATCGCACAAGCCGCAGATCGCATAAGCCTCTGTTTTTGTTTTAAATTGTTAAAGTCCATTAACAACGCATTATTTTACGTTTTAAATTCCATATGAATTTATTGTATAATCATTTTCTGATAACTGTGACGCCGCATGAAGCGACGCCACATTTATCTCTTAAGTTAATCAAATATCAAATAAAAGACAAGATATCTCTAAGCCCGGCATACCCCATAGTTATTTAAAATACAGAAGCATAGGCATAGGCAAAGGCAGGGGCGTAGACAGATCACGCAAAACAGGACAAGAAACAAGAGAAACCCCAGTCACTCGGCACCCATGCCTAGTAACAGTGCCTCGGTACCCAGAGCTTGTGCACACACAAGTAACGGTGCCTCGGTACCCAGAGCTCGCGCATTTAGGCAGGCAGCCGTCGAACACTTGCACAAGTAACGGTGCCTCGGTACCCAGAGCTCACGCATTTAGGCAAGCAGCCGTCGAACGCTCGCACCAGTAACGGTGCCTGGGTACCCAGAGCTCACGCATTTAGGCAAGCAGCCGTCGAACGCTCGCACCAGTAACGGTGCCTGGGTACCCAGAGCTCGCGCACACACAAGTAACGGTGCCTCGGTACCCAGAGCTCGCGTACAGACAGCACGAGCCAACGGCTTCGCGGCCGATTTTTGGGCAGCGACGCCGGACCAGCAGCGACGCTGCTAGCAGAACCGCAGCAGCCAGGCTAGATCGGCCGAAGGCAGCGGCATCGGCCGAAGGCAGCGGCGACAGACAAGCAGCGGCGACAGACAAGCAGCGGCGACATGCGAACAGCGGCGACATGTACGCAGCAGCGGCGACATGTTCGCAGCAGCGAAAAGGGAAGTCGCGAAATTAGGCCACAGGCAGTTGATCTCGAGCAGCCAGAATAATAGGCAGCAAGTGCTCCCTTCTAACCAAGTGCAAAAAAAATTAATAAAACAAAAGTAGTGCCAAGTCCTGTCGAAGTGCCAGCCCAAGGACCCCAAAGGACGACCGAAACATGAATCCTGTCGCAGGAGAGTCAAGGTGAGCTAAAGTGAAAACAATAAAAACAATGAGAGCGCAGTTAGAGCTAGCGTAAATGGTGCGAAGTAGGAAGTAGGCAGGGACAAATTAGAATAAGGACTAGTACTAAAGACAAAGAAAACCCAGTGAATAAAAGAAATACCATGTTGAATATTAAATGAAATTTCCCTGCAGTGATTATTTAAAACCAATATACCCGGTGTTACGTCCTTCCCCTCTAGGGTAGGCAAAAGTGTCGTGTCCGTGTGTGTGCCGTTGTGAGTGTGTATTAGCGGAGTCGCGCTTTCTGGCATGCCGGTACTCCGCTGGCCAGTAAGCGAGCCTGCGTGTACACACACATAGTTCGGGTCGTGAGTGGACGTCAGTTGGCAAGTGGGTGCGTGAGCGTGTGCTTCAGCAAGTTGCGGTGTGGTGGAATACGAGCGACTTGTGGGAGCGCAGGCGAAAGTACCTGCGGTCACAGACATTCTGCACGACCAACGGCCGATCGTGAGTGTCGTGCGTGAAAACGTCAGTTGGCGAGTGGGTGCGTGAGCGTGTGCTTCAGCAAGTTGCGGTGTGGTGGAATACGAGCGACTTGTGGGAGCGCAGGCGAGAGTACCTGCGGTCACGGACATTTTGCACGACGAACGGCCGATCGTGAGTGTCGTGCGTGAACGTTAGTTGGCAAGTGGGTGTGAAAACGTGTACCCTAACGAGGTTGCGGCGTGGTGCAATACACCACTGAGCGGCTCGTGGGGGTACAAGCAAGAACACCTGCGGTCACGGGCGTTCTGTACGACCACCGATCGACCGTGAAGGGGGCACCGTGAGCGAGCGATAGTTGGCAAGCGAGGTGCGAAGAGCGTGCACTTTACCTAGTTGCGGATGGTGGAATACACCAACGAGCGACTTAGGAAGTGCAAGCGAAAAGCACCCGCGGCCACGTGCGTTCCTCACGATAGACCGCCAACACGGCGCGCGTGACACGCGACACATGCCCGTGAGCCTCGAAAGGACCGCGTGGTGGCGGAGACCATTACCACGTGGTTAGCTAACGAGCACACGTACATTGTGTGGGTTATGCCCATAAGCCGATACCCTGTAAACGACCCATTGAGGTCTGACCTGCTAGTAACCTCTTTACTAAAGTCAAAGAAAGTCCTAGTATTTATAAATTTTCTGTAAAGACCCTGGCTAGACTGAGATATGTACCCCAGCCTGAGAAAGCATCCTTACAGATGGCGCCCGAGCAGGGACTACTATGACTAGACATTTAGTTTTGAGAATTTTCGTGGACTAAAGACCCACGTAGCAAATTTATGCAGGGTATAGCAGGCAGGCACACAGATCCACATTACAAGTTTCACACAGGGTACTCGTAGCAAAGAATAGATATAGACATAGACATCGATGCATGCATAGTTTTCATAGTTTTCTCATATCAGTCGTAGGACAGGTTCCACACGTGTCTACGACTACTGCGCATACTGACGTGGGCGCAAACTTTGACCTTGTGATTTTATTTTTACACGGCTTAACCATTTCTTCCTGCGCCGGCGCAGCCTGAGCGGCGACACCGCTCAGGCAACTTGTATATAAAACTCGGTACCGAATACCGAGTGAGTCAGTCGCGTCCGGACCCGCCAGTAGTCAACATCGGTGACAAATAATTTTCGTTTAAAACAAAAATTTTCTGACAATACCGCGAGATACCCAGCAGTGAACAAGATCGTGAAAAACAAGACAAAGTTAAAACAAGACAAAGTTAAAACAAGACTAAGTTAAAACAAAGACTAAGTTAAAACAAGACTAAGTGAAACAAGACCAAGTGACGCACGTCACACCTACCTCGCGAGCAATTTTTTTTAAAAAAAAAAAAAAAAAAAAAACCAAGTGAACAAACTCGTCCAACATGGGAACACGCTGGATCGCGTTCCGTAGGAAGAGCGAGCTGCAACTCATCCTCAAGGAGTTCGGACTGGACACGAGTGGTACGGTGGAGGAGATGCGGAGCCGTCTGGTGGCTTTCTCCAATCAGGTGGACCTGACAAAGGAACAGCTGCAACGACTCATGGAGCTAGAGGCAAGCTTAGGCAATGCAGTTACGCCGGAGCTGAAATCGCCTGGAGCATGCTCACGCGACACCTCACCGGCGCCGATGGAAGACGACGCGCAGATCTTCATCCCCATACCAAGCTTGGAAGCTAGACGGGCAGCGAGTCCTTCGAGGAGCACGGCCATCCGGCACATCCCACCCGTTCCAGCGACTATTGCGGCACTTCCAGCCGGAAGTAGGACCAGCGAACCGGGCCACCGATGGATAGCCCCATACGAGCTGGCCGATCGAGTACGGAAATGGGGCGTAGCTTTCAACGGCGACGCTACAGATCCGTGGGGGTTCATCGAGCAGCTGGAGTTGAAGGCGGCACTATACAGCATCGACCCACAACAGTTACCACAGGCGGTAGCAAACGTGCTGACGGGACAAGCAGAGGACTGGTTCAGGGTCAACACCCTTTACCAAGTCACCTGGGACGAGTTCAAACAGGAGTTTATGGAGTTCTTCCTTCCACCGCGCTATTTTCAACGACTGGAGGACGAGATCAGGAGCCGAGCCCAACGCCGAGGAGAACGATTTCGGGACTATGCCCTGGCACTAAGGCTGATGATGCGACGCGCGAAGTACACCCCGGAGCAGGAACTGGACCGAATTTATGACAACATGATGCCGGAGTATCAATTGTTTACCCGCCGACACGAGTTCCGAACGCTGGCTCAGCTGAGCAAACTTGTGACCACGTACGAGACCACGAAGGAGCTGCAACGCCAAACGACGAGCCAAGGTGATCGACGGAGGGAGAACCCGAAGCCACCGAACCCGCCAGTGACGACCAGCGCACCGCCAACAACACTGGCACCCACAGCAGCGACAGCCACTCCGTACCCGACACCCACAGGGGCTACAAAGGGCGACCTGCAGCGCGTGTGCCACAATTGCGCTCAACCCGGGCATCTACAGGCGGACTGCCGAAATAGCCGCGTGTGGTTCTGCTGGGACTGCGGTAGACACGGTGTACGCATGGTGGACTGTTGTCGACGACCCACGTCGGGAAATGCTGCGCGTCTTCAGCCGATGGGGAACAACATGGAGACGCCGCACCGCAGTTCCCAGGAGTAGCACCTCTGAGGTGCGGTAGTGGACGTGTCATCGCGAATGTTCAGATCGAGGGTATAACAACGGACGCCACGATCGACACGGGAGCCACACGCAGCTTTATCAGCGAGCGTATGGCGGCCAGGCTGAGCACACCAGAGAACGAGCGAGCAGCACTTATCCGGATCAAGCTGGCGGATGGATCATCACGTGCCGTGACTCGAGCCTTGCGGGTGAGGATCCAGCTGGGCGAGAGAGAGACGACAGTACCTATGCTGGTACTGCCCGTCATTTTGGACGACGTGATTCTGGGAATGGATTTCCTGTGCGGCGTCGAAGCGACTCTCAAGTGCGGCCGAGCAAAGTTACGTTTGCAAAGCACGCTTGAAGAGGCAGCACCGACGCTCGGGACATCCCACGGAGCAACGGAGGACGCGGTGGCCCAAGACAGCGACAAGGTCACGGGCTTACCACCGATTTGTCCCGTCGCACGGCAGAAGAATCCGTTTAGGCAGCCCAGAGCACGAGAGGACACGAGAGAAGGCCCACGAGACACCGAGAGACAGAGCAGGACACAAGAGGAAGGACAACGAGACACCAAGAGACAGAACCGGATACAAGGGGAAGAGCAACGAGACAACGAGGAACAATCTAGGACACCGGCGAAGGCGCAGCAAGGCACCGAGCACCGGCGAAGCACAGAGGAACCAACAGGAGCACGAGTAGAAAAACATCAACGAGACACAGAGACCAAGCGAAGACGCCGTGGGAGACGGCCCAAGACCAGCCACGCCGCCTTGCGGGGCGTCGAGGCACCTGGAACAACGGTAGCTACGGACGAAGAACGGGTGGAGGCCTTTCTACAGTCCGAGCTAGCCAAGTTCGACGGATTGATGGGGGTGTCGCCCATTGCGGAGCACACCATCACTATGCGGGATGCGTACCCCATCAAGCAGAGGTACTACCCGAAGAATCCGGCCATGCAGAAGATCATCAACGAGCAGGTTGATGAACTTCTGCGAGATGATAGGATCGAGCCATCGAGGAGCCCATACAGTGCACCGATTGTACTGGTGGGGAAGAAGACCGGAGAGATGCGGATGTGCGTGGACTATCGCCAGCTTAACGCGAAATCCATCCCGGACGCCTACCCGTTGCCACGGATCAACCACATCCTGGAGAAACTCAAGGACGCGAAGTACATATCTTCGCTGGACTTGAAGAGCGGGTATTGGCAAATACCTATGGCCCGGGACAGCAAGGAGTACACCGCGTTCACAGTGCCTGGCAGAGGCCTTTTTCACTGGAAGGTGATGCCGTTCGGACTACATTCGGCCCCGGCTACATTTCAGCGGGCTTTGGATGGAATCATCGGACCAGACATGGAGCCGCACGCGTTTGCGTACCTCGACGACATCGTCGTAGTAGGACGCACCCTCCAGGAGCATCTGGATAACCTACGAGAGGTGTTCCGGAGGCTTCGGAACGCGAACTTGCGCCTGAATAAGGCTAAGTGCAGCTTCTTTCAAAAGAGCATTATCTACCTGGGGCACCAGGTCAGCGAAGGTGGAATCCACACCGATCCCAGCAAGATCGCAGCGATAAAGGAACTCCAGCCGCCAACGACTGTCAGGGAGTTACGGAGATGCTTGGGCATCGCTTCCTGGTACCGGAGATTTGTGCCGAACTTCGCCACCCTGGTACAACCCATGTCGTCGTTGTTAAAGAAGGGCAAGCGATGGGTTTGGAGTGAGGAACAACAGCTAGCGTTCGAGGCTTTAAAGACGAGTCTCACGCAAGCACCAGTCTTAGCATGCCCGGACTTCGCTGAGCGCTTCACACTCCAGACAGACGCGAGCGACATCGGACTAGGAGCAGTGCTGACCCAACAGATCCAGGGAACAGAACGCGTCATCGCATACGCAAGCCGACGCCTCTCAGTAGCCGAAAGCCGTTATTCGACTACGGAGAAGGAGTGCCTGGCCATTGTGTGGGCGATAAGGAAACTGCGATGTTACTTGGAAGGCTACGAGTTCGACGTAGTCACGGATCACCTGGCGTTAAAATGGTTAAACAGCATCGAGAACCCTACTGGACGGATTGCGCGCTGGGCGTTAGAGCTACAACAGTTCCGCTTCAACGTGCATTACCGCCGCGGGGATCAAAACATCGTAGCCGACGCTTTGTCCAGACAGCCCTTGGAGACTCTACAACAGGTCATTCAGGAGAGCCCACCCTGTGCGTGGACAACCCGGATGCTGGAGTTAACCGAGAGGGAACCCGAGAAGTACCCAGAATACTTAAGGGAGAACGACCAGCTCTATCGACGAGGAGGTTTTCGCCCAGACGACGAGGATTACACACCTTGGAAGTTGTGCGTGCCGAAACCACAACGCCAACGGGTGTTACAGGAATGCCACGACCAGCCCACAGCCGGACATCAGGGAGTACGGAAGACCCTAAATAGGATTCGCCAGCGATATTTCTAGCCAGGCCTCTTCCGGGACGTAGCACGTTACGTACGGAAGTGCGAGACCTGCCAGAAATTCAAAATTAGTCAACTGAAACCTCCGGGACAGATGCACACCCGGCAAGTACATGCACCCTTCGACGTGCTCTGTGCAGACTTCGTGGGACCACTCCCGCGCTCTACTCACGGGAATACCATGTTGCTGGTATTTTTCGCCGCCTTTTCGAAGTGGGTGGAGCTGGTGCCCTTGCGCAAAGCAACGGCAGCACACCTGATGCGATCGTTCCGAGAACGAATTCTGGCCAGGTTTGGAGTGCCGAAGATGCTAGTCTGCGACAACGGAACGCAGTTCACAAGCCGAGCTTTCGCGACGTTTTGCAAACAGCTGGGCATGACTCTGCAGCACACCGCGCCGTACACCCCGCAGCAGAACCCCACGGAGAGAGTAAACAGGACCGTGAAGACCATGGTAGCACAGTACCTGGGCGACCAGCAGCGAACGTGGGATGAACGCCTCCCCGAGATCAGCCTGGCGATCAACACCAGCGCCTCGGACACCACCGGATTTAGCCCAGCGTACCTCGTACAAGGGCGCGAGCCTCGTTTGCCGGGAGCCCTCTACGAGGAGGTGACGCCGGTCATACGGGCGGAATCACGGATGCCCGAGGAGAAGGAGCAACACCTGCAGGATGTTTTCAAGATCGTCGCCGAGAATGCGCAGCAAGCGAGCGCAGAACAAGGAAAACACTACAACCTACGCCGCCGAGAGTGGAAGCCGGCCATCGGCGACTTCGTACTACTGAGACAACATCATTTGTCGAAGGCAGCCGATGGATTCGCCGCCAAGTTGGCACCCCGCTACGATGGACCTTACCGGGTTTTGAGTTACATCTCACCCGCGATTCTACGCCTCCAAGACGTCGGAACGAAGAAGAGACGCCGTGCTGGATTGGCCGATCTGAAGGCTTTCCACGGGGAGGAATCGACCAACGAAGGTTAACAGGTACCGGGTGGGGTAGACTTCCATTAAAATGCTAAGCATAACCATTTTGACCTTGACATACATGTAGTTATAAGTTACCAGTAGAGTTTCACGTTTCGCACCATTAGGGCCCGATAGGAGTTAGTAAACAAAACCACAAGCATATCTAAGTAAACTTCTTTGTAAATTTATAGCCCCGAGTCGGATCGCGAATGGCACAGGCTGGTCCAGCGATCAGCGGGGGACGCGGTCATCGACCTGATCGACGACGAGTGGGGTTTCGGCGACATGCCACCCCTAGTCCCGCAAGAAGCGGCACCTGTCGCAGTTATGGTCACCGAACCCGAGGAAACGGTTGAATGGGTCTCCAACGCGGAGGACTTCGTGACCCTCCACCGCTTCACCGACCATTGCTTGGCCGGCACCCCTACGGGCCAACCACCGATCGCCTATCCGGAGGAGATAGGGCATTTCAGCCCCATCAGCGAGAATGACAGCGAGGGACCCCCGCCTATGCCGTCGCGAGCAATGACCTCGTCAGCTTGGTCACCGCCACCCACGGATTGGACGCCCACCGCAAGCCAGATGCGCAAGATAGAGGGCGACCCGGTCTTCCCAGATGCGCGAACATGGCGCATCATTACACCTCCTCCCCTTAAGAGCATTTTAAAAGGAAGGAGCGTGTATATGAAGGTGCGGGCCGGGCCGTTCTCCTCGTCCTCCGAGGAGGAGTCGGACGATGACTACGACGACCCACGGCCATCTCGCCGGCCAGTGATCGACCACCGGCTCGAGCTGGGCGAAGCCTTGCTAGCGATGGTACGGACGGAGCCCTCCGACGGGCCAATGCCAGACCCGATAGCGTTAGCGACGCCGCCAGTTCAAGGCCGCCGACACCCGGAACAGTGGGCCCCCGCACCCAGAGACTGGAGAGTGCCGACGTTTGACCACTGGTTGCCACGACGGGCGATTGAGAAGGTACAGGCACACCTGGAGAGGCACCCCCGCAAGGTGGCGAGTCTGCTCGTCGAGGGAGACGGGGTGAAATATCGGGCCCGCGTCAATAAGCACGGCGGAGTAAACTTCCACGAGCGGAAGTGAAGCAGCCTTCCCGGAGGAAGGATAATTATAGTTCTTTGTAACGGCACGCGTCCACCCTATTCC
Organism: Zaprionus kolodkinae; assembly: GCA_018901885.1. Taxonomy (NCBI): domain Eukaryota; kingdom Metazoa; phylum Arthropoda; class Insecta; order Diptera; family Drosophilidae; genus Zaprionus; species Zaprionus kolodkinae. The sequence continues at coordinate 268,221 of JAEIFM010000456.1, read as the reverse complement.
CCGGTGAAGTAAGGGGGGGGTGTGACGCCGCATGAAGCGACGCCACATTTATCTCTTAAGTTAATCAAATATCAAATAAAAGACAAGATATCTCTAAGCCCGGCATACCCCATATTTATTTAAAATACAGAAGCATAGGCATAGGCAAAGGCAGGGGCGTAGACAGATCACGCAAAACAGGACAAGAAACAAGAGAAACCCCAGTCACTCGGCACCCATGCCTAGTAACAGTGCCTCGGTACCCAGAGCTTGTGCACACACAAGTAACGGTGCCTCGGTACCCAGAGCTCGCGCATTTAGGCAGGCAGCCGTCGAACACTTGCACAAGTAACGGTGCCTCGGTACCCAGAGCTCACGCATTTAGGCAAGCAGCCGTCGAACGCTCGCACCAGTAACGGTGCCTGGGTACCCAGAGCTCACGCATTTAGGCAAGCAGCCGTCGAACGCTCGCACCAGTAACGGTGCCTGGGTACCCAGAGCTCGCGCACACACAAGTAACGGTGCCTCGGTACCCAGAGCTCGCGTACAGACAGCACGAGCCAACGGCTTCGCGGCCGATTTTTGGGCAGCGACGCTGCTAGCAGAACCGCAGCAGCCAGGCTAGATCGGCCGAAGGCAGCGGCATCGGCCGAAGGCAGCGGCGACAGACAAGCAGCGGCGACAGACAAGCAGCGGCGACATGCGAACAGCGGCGACATGTACGCAGCAGCGGCGACATGTTCGCAGCAGCGAAAAGGGAAGTCGCGAAATTAGGCCACAGGCAGTTGATCCCGAGCAGCCAGAATAATAGGCAGCAAGTGCTCCCTTCTAACCAAGTGCAAAAAAAATTAATAAAACAAAAGTAGTGCCAAGTCCTGTCGAAGTGCCAGCCCAAGGACCCCAAAGGACGACCGAAACATGAATCCTGTCGCAGGAGAGTCAAGGTGAGCTAAAGTGAAAACAATAAAAACAATGAGAGCGCAGTTAGAGCTAGCGTAAATGGTGCGAAGTAGGAAGTAGGCAGGGACAAATTAGAATAAGGACTAGTACTAAAGACAAAGAAAACCCAGTGAATAAAAGAAATACCATGTTGAATATTAAATGAAATTTCCCTGCAGTGATTATTTAAAACCAATATACCCGGTGTTACGTCCTTCCCCTCAAGGGTAGGCAAAAGTGTCGTGTCCGTGTGTGTGCCGTTGTGAGTGTGTATTAGCGGAGTCGCGCTTTCTGGCATGCCGGTACTCCGCTGGCCAGTAAGCGAGCCTGCGTGTACACACACATAGTTCGGGTCGTGAGTGGACGTCAGTTGGCAAGTGGGTGCGTGAGCGTGTGCTTCAGCAAGTTGCGGTGTGGTGGAATACACCATCGAGCGACTTGTGGGAGCGCAGGCGAAAGTACCTGCGGTCACAGACATTCTGCACGACCAACGGCCGATCGTGAGTGTCGTGCGTGAAAACGTCAGTTGGCGAGTGGGTGCGTGAGCGTGTGCTTCAGCAAGTTGCGGCGTGGTGGAATACACCATCGAGCGACTTGTGGGAGCGCAGGCGAGAGTACCTGCGGTCACGGACATTTTGCACGACGAACGGCCGATCGTGAGTGTCGTGCGTGAACGTTAGTTGGCAAGTGGGTGTGAAAACGTGTACCCTAACGAGGTTGCGGCGTGGTGCAATACACCACTGAGCGGCTCGTGGGGGTACAAGCAAGAACACCTGCGGTCACGGGCGTTCTGTACGACCACCGATCGACCGTGAAGGGGGCACCGTGAGCGAGCGATAGTTGGCAAGCGAGGTGCGAAGAGCGTGCACTTTACCTAGTTGCGGATGGTGGAATACACCAACGAGCGACTTAGGAAGTGCAAGCGAAAAGCACCCGCGGCCACGTGCGTTCCTCACGATAGACCGCCAACACGGCGCGCGTGACACGCGACACATGCCCGTGAGCCTCGAAAGGACCGCGTGGTGGCGGAGACCATTACCACGTGGTTAGCTAACGAGCACACGTACATTGTGTGGGTTATGCCCATAAGCCGATACCCTGTAAACGACCCATTGAGGTCTGACCTGCTAGTAACCTCTTTACTAAAGTCATAGAAAGTCCTAGTATTTATAAATTTTCTGTAAAGACCCTGGCTAGACTGAGATATGTACCCCAGCCTGAGAAAGCATCCTTACATCCCTCATTGTTTAGTACATTCATTAAATTTATTTCTATTACTTAAGGTTAAATTAATTTTTTGTTTTCTTTTTTTTTTTTAAATCAATTTTACTTAAATTCCTCCTAATTTATCGGAGTTTATGCCAAATTAATTAATCTATACAAAATCTTGAAGCTATGGAAGTATGCTGAGAACAACGAGGAAGACTTATGGTCTGGGACAGACGATGATGAGCAGGATGGCCGAATGTAAACAATAGAGATGATGGCAGAGTGAGGGTACGGGTGGCAACGCTGCAGGAGCCTATCGATAGAAACAGAGTTGCAGTAGAGAATATCACAGCCCCACAAACATTTTTTTTGTCATCATCTGGGCATGTGGCATTTGCAGTTATATGTATTTTGGGTCGCTTAATCTGAATCCGAAGTCAGAATTACGTCATCACGTCTGGATTTCAACAAAACCTCACAAAACTGAAAAATTTTAAAATTTTCCCAAAAAGATATAGAAACATTATCTGGTCATGCGATATATGTTTATTAATGTATTTTGACCTTCTTAATCAGATTATTCAATCAAAATGTATCCTCCACATCTATGTTTCAACTTAAACTCAAAAAACATAAAAAATCTTCAAAGCGCCAAAAAATAATTGGGGGGGGGGGGTTATGATATGGTTATATGATATATGTTTTAATATGGCTTTGGACCTCCTTAATCCGAATCCGGAGTCAAATGTTTTCCAGGATGTATACTTTTCGACATAACCTAAACATTTTTTCAAAATTTTTCAAAAACTTAAAAGTTTTTTGTGGGGCTGTGTAATCGAAGAATCAGTTGTTAGAGTTGAAGTCAAGAAGTCGCAAGAGAGAGTTGTTGATAGAGTCGTGAATTAAGTTTTTGTAAAAGGCAATCGAGTCTGTTTGTTTTTTAACAAAGAGTTGTTGTAAAGTTGCGAAAGATAATTTGTAAAAGGCATACAAGTCGGTTTATTTTGTAACAAAGACGTCGGTCGGTCAATGTTGTTAAAGAAGAACTAAGAAGAACTACACTAAACATATTATTTGTACTTTCTAATGTTTCAATAAATATTATATATATATAGTCACATATTATTATATTTCACAATATATAATTTTTATACCCTTCAACCATTGAAAATGGTCAAAAAAGGGTATACTAATTATGTGCAAAATGTATGTATTAGGCATAAGGAGGCGTGGCAGACCCCATAAAGTATATATATTCTTGCTCAGGATCACTAGCCGAGTCGATTGAGACACGCCGTCTGTCTGTCCGTCTGTCCGTCTGTATGAGACAACAGATCTCAGCTATTAAAAAAGCTAGAGATACCAAATTTGGCATGAAGGTTCCTATAAATTATAGGCAGATCAAGTTTATATCAAATGTTTGATGCCACGCCCACCGCCCCTGCAAATCGGTTATTTGCGATTAATAAGCAAAGTATTAAACCCATAACTTTCTGCTTCGGTATGTATAAAGCTAAATGCAATATGAACATATTCTTCAAATTACAATCCGATCGGATCAATAACACTGAAGTTATTCAAGTCAACGTTTTCAGTACAAATGTTTGGTACGGGCAGCAGCCGACGTGCTGCTTTGAGCAGTTGACGCCGACGTCGACGTTGCGTCGTGTCGCTTTACTCTTTACGCGGATTTAGAAAATTGGGAGAAGGGTATCTTACTGTCGGGCGCCCGACTGTAGCCTTACCCACTTGTTTTTACATTATAGTTAGTTGTATTGGTTATACGTATTAATGCGCTATTACTTGTTACTATACTGTTCGCTATTAATACTCTAGGTTGAATTTCCTGGTTGGGTACAGTACAGTATTTTCGCTAGTGGGAAGTATGATTTCTCTCATCACTTCTGCTCTAGCTGGTAATACTATTGAGTTGTCAATATCATTATGTAACAATTGTTAATGAATTTGATAATTAATAGATCGTGGTCGCATAAAAAATTCATCGTGCTGATAATATATTATGCAGGTAAGTTTTCTTATAAAGTCAAGTCCGAGAATTCCGTCACAAGGTATGGGAAATTGGACGATTTGGAAATTGTGACTGATTATGAAATAATCGAAAAGTAGATTAATTTGTGCCTGTCCTATTGATTCTATTGAACCGTGGCCTACGCCGGTTATATTTGTTATTGTACTATTGTCAATGGCTGAGCCTATACTCCTGTGTCAATTAATAAGGTTAATGGATTATTAGTATATCCATATCTGATTTAAATGAGACTGCTGAGATTTAGATTTATATTAAATATTTTACATATTGATGGTTGCTCAAGGGGTTTGGCTGGTTCTCCGATATCCCTTCGCTCACTCGGATTGTATTAATATTGGCATTTCCTCTATTTAAGTTGGCTCTGTATGGGCCACCTCGAGAATTGCCTCTATTTGAATTATAGTTGATATATCTATTATAATTGCTATAGTAGTTATGTCTACGGTCTCTATTATTACTATTTCGGCCTCTGTAGTTGCCTCTGCCGCGGTTTCCACCGCGTTGAGAACAGTTTTGGTAATATAATACCGGGTTATTTTGACATGTTGCAGCGTTGCAGTTATCTATATATTTAGATACGGCATCATTCATATTATTGAAGATGCCTGCCTGCATATTATTTCTGACTTTCTCTATCGTGAAACCCTTGATCATTGATTTAACAGCCAGTGCTGTTGTTGTTTGCTGCTATTTTCGGTGATAGACCGTCACTGACCAGACAATTTAGCAATTACTGCGGCAATTGTTTGCTCGTCAGTTATGAAATCTCTAGCGAGTCCCTTAAGTTTTGTTTTTATAATATTAACTGCTGTTGTTTCATAGTCGCCATTTACTAAGTTCAATGCGCCTATAAAACTTTTTAAATTTTCGGGCTTGCCATCGTAATCGTTTAGTAGAGACGAGGTTATTTTTTGAAATTTTATACTTGATTGAGCCATTGTGATTACTTCAAGTTTTACTACCTCTGAGTCTGAATACTCTGACTCTAGAGTGTTAGTTTGTGTTTCTATTGATATTTGGGTTGTTTTTTGTGTTTTTCTATCACCCGTTAGTATATCTGGGTCGAACTTTGCTAATTCCTATACTATTGGTGCACAAAATGCCTGTAATTGGTGTCTGTCAGAAATTTCTTTTGGAACTAATAGTTATTTGTATTTTGCTATTATTTAAGGCTGTTGCTTATACATTCTTCTAACGGAAATAAAGATTTTTAGGAAATGTGGTTGGCTCACAATTCGATTTACAATTCATATTTAAAAAAAAAAAATTCCAACAACATTTGTTAGTACAATACCTATTGTTTGGTTTAGTAGTGTTCAATCAGCGGTTTTCCGCATCGGCTTGATATTAAAATTAATTAATTAAAATAAAGGTAAATTGGGGCATTGGCAATTATGCCAATTTGCGGTGTTTCGCATCAGTGCGAAGCTCTTCATCTAGTTGTTGTAGACGCTCTTTGTAGCGTTGTCGGGATGATTCGTCTTTGGCTAACTGGGTCATTTCCTTGACCAGTCGCCGTTGCTGTAAGAGTTTTGCTCTTCGTTCACTCCTTATATGTTTTGGTATTCGTTTTTTCCCTGGCGTGCCCTGAACTCAGCTATTGTGAGTGGGCGTGGTCCATCGGTTGGATTTGCCTGCAAGGCCTCTTGCAACGTCGGTTAATCCCTTTGTTCAATAGGAATAGCGTTGTTGAAGTTTAGCTCCTCTGCCATTAATTGTTGTATGGTTAACTGGTTAATCAGTCATATTGTATCCACACCCATCCAGTCCTGAGTTGTTGTTGAAAATTTGTTTTTTTTTTTGGTTGTATTTTGTTGTTAAATATGTTATGTTATGTTGTTAATTAAACATTTTCCAACGTTGGGCGGCTGTCGCCACGTGAAGTCTTTACAGTTGCAGTTGCTGCTGTTGTTTTTTTTTATTTCTTTTTTTTAACCACTTCAGAATGCACAGTATTACAAGCAGCCTCGTGACTATGTTACGGTCGCCATCTAAAGTAAATCAATTTGGTTCTTAATTCTTCGCCAGATCATATCCAACTGTTTCTTTAGCCGCTAGCCGTATCATACATAATTGAGCGGTCATATCTAACTATACCGTAACCGTAATACACAACCACCTAGACTAAACCCACCATTTAACCGAAATGCCATATTCGACACCATCGGACAGCGGACAGTCAAAAATGATTTTTGAAGATATGAGAATGAGAATGAGTATCGGTTTAACCCGAACTCTAACATCCTGAATCCCAAAATCCATATAACACCTATTACCCATATTATACAGACTACCCATTATCAACCCTATTCCTACCAAATAAACCAGTCACGCGAAGCAATCCAGTACCCTCTTGAACAGTAGCAGTCCAATCCAAACCCAACCGCGGACGAAAACCAAACAACGAAGAACGATAAACATTACGACACCGAACAAGCAGAAAATGTTCGGCTAGCAGCCTCGGATCAACCCAGTACATACTAATAAAGCATAATAACAATAATTTAAGATGTTCAGTTGATACTGGATCTACAATAAATATGCTAACCAGAAATATATTCGAATCCCCTATCCAACAAAGAAACCATCTAATACATACCAGCAATGGTCCGTTAAGAGTAACCCAGATCACAAAGTTACCACCGAATAATTTCGTCCCAATCGAGTCAGAGCAATAATTTATGACTAACAAGTGGGCTACAGTCGGGCGCCCGACAGTAAGATACCCTTCTCCCAATTTTTAAAATCCGTTACAAACGTGTATCCACACTCATAATTTCAAACAGAAATTTTGACAAATACATTGACAAAATAATTGCAGGGGCGGTGGGCGTGGCATCATCTGCCCCGGATACATAGGAACCATCATACCAAATTTGGTGTCTCAAGCTTTTTTAATAGCTGAGATCTGTTGTCTCAAACAGACAGACGGTCAGACAGACGGACATGGCTCGATCGACTCGGCTAGTGATCCAGAGCAAGAATATATATACTTTATGGGGTCTGCTACGCCTTCTTATGCCTGTTACAAACATTTGCACAAAGTTAGTATACCCTTTTTTGGCCATTTTCAATGGTCGAAGGGTATAACAAGTAGATAAGGCTACAGTCGGGTGCGCGACAGTAAGATACCCTTCTCCCAATTTTTAAAATCCGTTACAAACGTGTAACCACACTCAAAATTTCAAACAGAAAATTCTGCACAAATACTTCTAGTACATATAGCTTACTCGCTCGCACTCACACAGCGACGCGCGTAAAGAGTAAAGCGACACGACGCAACGTCGACGTCGGCGTCAACTGCTCAAAGCAGCGCGCCGGTTGCCGCTCGTACCGAACATTTGTACTGAAAACGTTGACTTCAAGAACTTCTGTGTTATTGGTTCGATCGGATTGTAATTTGGAGAATATGTTCATATTGCATTCAGCCCACCGCCTTTGCAAATCGGTAATTTGTGATTATTTAGTATTAAACTTATAAAATTCTGCTTCGGTATGTATAAAGCTTAATATAATATGAACATGTCCTCCAAAATACAATCCGATCGGACCAATAACACAGAAGTTATTCATGTTTTTAATACAAATGTTTAGTACGAGCAGCAGCCGGCGCGCTGCTTTGAGCAGTTGACGTCGACGTCGGCGTCGCGTCGTGTCGCTTTACTGTTTACGTGCGTGTATGTGTGAGTGAGAAAGCGATATGTATTAAAATAAGTTTCAAATTTATATAAATATAAATTTATATATATTTTATGGTATATACACGTAAACTGAAAATCCATGGCCTCTTACAGTCACCGCGTGACTGTAGCCTTTCCGACTAGTTTTAAATTCTGTGAGTGATACCAATTTTAAAATCTGTTCACTTTGTGACATCAGAAAATTTACAATGTTATGCACACGTTTCTTTATTAAACCTTTGAAAAAATTGACCTAAGTCACATTTTTCATTGGAATACATATCGCTAATTTTGAATTGAGTGATCGTTCCCTTTTTCTGTTTCAATAAACAGTCAAAGTTATAAAATTTCAATTCTACATATTCTGATACGTTGTTATTGCTAACGACTTCATAGACCTTGGGCTCAATTAATTTCTTATGCAATTTTTTTTCATCTGCGCAGATGTTTTCCTGTCTTTTTGATGCCCTTGTTTGTACCATTAAGATACTTCTGTTCATTTCGATTAGTGTGTCGATGGTTATTCTTTATAACGCATCGGCAATATAATTTTCTTTCCCCTTGAGATATTCTACAATAAATTGGTATTCTTCTAAATCTAGTCTCATTCTTGTTAGTTTTGACGTTGGGTTTTTCATTGATAACAAATACGTCAGGTGTCTATGGTCTGTCTTAACGACGAAATGCCTTCCATAAACGTATGGTCTGAAGTGTTTTATTGCCCAATGTATTAGCAGCCAATTCCTGCTCTGTAGTCAATTTATTACTTTCACCTTTAGTAAAAGATCTTGAAGCGTATGCAATTGGTAATTGCACACAGTTATGTTCTTGCGAAAGTACCGCACCACATGCATGTTTACTTGCATCTGTGGTTATGCAAAATTCGTTGTTAAAATCTTAGTACTGCAATAATGTCGGTTTCATTAATGCTTTTTTAAGGTATTAAAATGTGTTTTCGCATTCCTGAGTCCATTCGAATTGGACATTCTTTTTGCACAATTTTGTCAAATGACGAGTATGTTGTGCGAAGTTATGAATAAATCTTCTGTAATAATTACAGAACGTGACGAAACGTCGTGCACTATCTGCGTCTGTGAGAGTTGGATAGTTTTTTATAACTTCATATTTTTTATCATCTGGGAGTGCATTTTGCCCGAGGTATGTTACCTCGTGCATGAAAAATGAACATTTCTCTGGATTAAGTTTTAGATTATGTTTTCTACATTATTCGAATATGTTTGTTAGATTTTTGAGCATATGTTGCTCGGAGCAACCGATGACTACAAAGTCATCTATATAGAGAAATGCATGAGACGGTTCTAGACCAGAGAATGTGAGTGTCATCATTCGCATAAATGAAATAAGTGCAATTTTTAGACCATATTGTAGTCGTGTGAAACGATAAGAGCCTGAGCTCGTTGAAAACAATATTCATAGATTTTTCTTCTAGTTCTATCTGATGAAAACCAGACATAAGGTCTAGACACGAAAAGTATTTTGCTCTGTCTAATTGGCCTTGTATTTCATATGAGCAGTGGATATTTGTCTGCCAATAATATTTATTTATTTGTCGATAGTCTACTACTAAACGCCATCGTTTCTCCTTTGAGTTGGGAAGTTATTTCTTGGGTAACAGGAGAGGTGGGCTATTATATTCTGATAAAGATGGTTCTACTATACCATCTTTTATTAGTTTATTGACCTGTTTGTCTATTTCTGGCTTTTCAGATTCTGCATTTCTATAGTTTTTTTGTTATGTATACTGGCGTCTTATCAGCTAATCTTAACTTTTGTTTATAGAAATTGTTACTAGGTATTGCCTTCGTCTCTAAACCAAATATGTCACTGTATTTGGTACAAAGATCTGTAAGTTCTGCTTTAAAATGATCTGGGAATCTTAATTTGTTTAGAACATTCTGAGTTCTGTTTGACTTTTTGTTTGTATTTTCTATTATTTCGTAGTCTGTTAACGACTCGAATTTTATATTTTAGTTTTTAAGTTTCGACCATTGAAAATGGTCAAAAAAGGGTATACTAACTTTGTGAAAAATGTATGTAACAGGCATGAGGAGGCGTGGCACACCCCATAAAGTCGCCGAATGAAGCGACGCCACATTTATCATTTAAGTTAACGTATTATTAAATAAAAAGACAAGATATCTTTAAGCCCGGCATACCCCGTAGTTATTTAAATATAGAAGCATAGGCATAGGCAAAGGCAAGGGCGTAGACAGATTACGCGAAACAGGGCAAGAAACAGAAGAAACCCCAGTCACTCGGCACCCATGCCTAGTAACAGTGCCTCGGTACCCAGAGCTTGTGCACACACACGTAACGGTGCCTCGGTACCCAGAGCTTGCGCATTTGGGCAGGCAGCCGTCGAACACTTGCACAAGTAACGGTGCCTCAGTACCCAGAGCTCTTGCATTTAGGCAGGCAGCCGTCGAACACTTTCACAAGTAACGGTGCCTCGGTACCCAGAGCTCACGCATTTAGGCAAGCAGCCGTCGAACGCTCGTACTAGTAACGGTGCCTGGGTACCCAGAGCTCGATTTTTGGGCAGCGACGCCGGACCAGCAGCGACGCTGCTAGCAGAGCCGCAGCAGCCAGGCTAGATTGGCCAAAGGCAGCGGCGACAGGCAAGCAGCGGCGACAGGCAAGCAACGGCGACAGGCGAGCAGCGGCGACATGTACGCAGCAGCGGCGACATGTTCACAGCAGCGAAAAGGGAAGTCGCCTAATTAGGCCACAGGCAGTTGAAGTAAATAGCAGTGCCAAGTCCTGTCAAGTGCCAGCCCAAGGACCCCAAAGGACGAAACCACAACATGAATACTGTCGTAGGAGAGTCAAGGTGAGCTAAAGTAAACATAAAACAATGGGAGCGCAGTTAGAGCTAGCGTACATGGTGCGAAGTAGGAAGTAGGCAGGGACTAATTAAAATAAGGACTAGTGCTTAGAGATCGAAGGAAACCCAGTGAATAAAAAACCAAGTTAAATATTAACGAAATTTCCCTGCAGTGATTATTTAAAACAATATACCCGGTGTTACATTCTTCCACTCTAGGGTAGGCAAAAGTGTCGTGTCCGTGTGTGTGCCGTTGTGAGTGTGTATTAGCGGAGTCGCGCTTTCTGGTATGCCGGTGCTCCGCTGGCCAGTAAGCGAGTCTGCGTGTACACACGCATAGTTCGTGTCGTGAGTGAACGTCAGTTGGCGAGTGGGTGCGTGAGCGTGTGCTTCAGCAAGTTGCGGCGTGGTGGAATACACCACCGAGCGACTTGTGGCAGCGCAGGCGAAAGTACCTGCGGAAACCGGCATTCTGCACGACCAACGGCCGATCGTGAGTGTCGTGCGTGAAACGTTAGTTGGCAAGTGGGTGTGAAACGTGTACCCTAACGAGTTTGCGGCGTGGTGCACCACTGAGCGGCTCGTGGGGTACAAGCAAGAACACCTGCGGTCACGGGCGTTCTGTACGACCACCGATCGACCGTGAAAGGCGTCGTGAGCGAGCGATAGTTGGCAAGCGAGGTGCGGAGGGCGTGCACTTTACCTATTTGCGGATGGTGGAATACACCAACGAGCGACTTAGGGAGTGCAAGCGAAAAGCACCCGCGGCCACGTGCGTTCCTCACGATAGGCCGCCAACTCGGCACGCGTGACACACGGCACGTGCCCGTGAGCCTCGAAAGGACCGCGTGGTGGCGGGGACCACTACCACGTGGTTAGCAAACGAGCACACGTACATGATGTGGGTCATGCCCATCGCCGATACCCTGTAAACGACCCATTGAGGTATGACCTGCTAATAACCTCTCTTACTAAAGTCATAGAAAGTCCTAGTATTTATAAATTTTCTGTAAAGACCCTGGCTAGACTCAGATATGTACCCCGGCCTGAGAAAGCATCCTTACAGATGGCGCCCGAGCAAGGACTACTATGACTAGACATTTAGTTTTGAGAATTTTTTTTTACATCCTTTCGTGGACTAAAGACCCACGTAGCAAATTTATGCAGGGTATAGCAGGCAGGCACAAGATCCACATTGAAAGTTTCACACAGGGCACTCGTAGCAAAGAATAGACATCGATGCATGCATAAGAATCATATTTTTTTCATATGAGTCGTAGGACAGGTTCCACATGTGTCTACGACTACTGCGACCACTGACGTGGGCGCAAACTTTGACCTTCTGATTTTATTTTACACGGCCTAACCTTTTTTCCTGCGGCGGCGCAGCCTGAGCGGCGACACCGCTCAGGCAAACTTGTATATAAGACTCGGTACCGAATACCGAGTCAGTCGCGTCCGGACCCGCAAGTAGTCAACATCGGTGACAAATAATTTTCGTGAAAAAAAAAAATATCGTTTCCTGACAATACCGCGAGATACCCAGCAGTGAATACACATCGTGAAACCAGACTATTTCGAGAACGCCAAGTGAAAACAAGACTAAGTGAAAACAAGACTAAGTGACGCACGACACATCTACCTCGCGAGCAATTATTTTCTTTTAATCAAGTGAAACAGATACAACAAACTCGTCCAACATGGGAACACGCTGGATCGCGTTCCGTAGGAAGAGCGAGCTGCAACTCATCCTCAAGGAGTTCGGACTGGACACGAGTGGTATAGTGGAGGAGATGCGGAGCCGTCTGGTAGCCTTCTCCAATCAAGGGGACCTGTCGAAGGAACAGCTGCAACGACTGATGGAGCTAATGGCCAGTTTAGGCAATGCAGTTACACAGGAACAGCCTGGAGCATGCTCACGCGACACCTCGCCGGCTCCGATGGAAGACGAGGCAGAAATCGTCATCCCCATACCGAGTCTGGAAGTCTGGCACCGAGTCCTTCGAGGACGCTCCAGCGTCCAATGCGGCACTTCCAGCCGGAAGTAGGACCAGCGAACCGAGCCACCGATGGATAGCTTCATACGAGCTGGCCGATCGAGTACGGAAATGGGGCGTAGCCTTCAACGGCGACGCTACAGATCCGTGGGGATTCATCGAGCAGCTGGAAGAGAAGGCAGCACTGTACGGCAACGACCCACAACATTGACCATAAGCGGTAGCGAACGTACTAACGGGCCAAGGGGAGGACTTGTTCAGGGTCAACACCCTTTACCAAGTCACCTGGGAGGAGTTCAAGCAGGAGTTTATGGAGTTCTTCCTTCCCCCGCGCTATTTTCAACGACTGGAGGACGAGATCAGGAGCCGAGCCCAACGCCGAGGAGAACGATTTCGGGACTACGCCCTGGCACTAAGGCTGATGATGCGACGCGCGAAGTACACCCCGGAGCAGGAGCTGGACAGGATTTACGATAACATGATGCCGGAGTATCAACTGTTTACCCGCCGACACGAGCTCCGAACGCTGCCTCATCTGAGCAAACTTGTGACCACGTACGAGACCACGAAGGAGCTGCAACGCCAAACGACGAGCCAAGTTGATCGACGGAGAGAGAATCCGAAGTCACCGAACCCGCCAGGGACGACCAGCGCACCGCCAACAACACTGGCACCCACAGCAGCGACAGCCACTCCTTACGCAACACCCACAGGGGCTACAAAGGGCGACCTCTGAGGTGCGGTAGTGGACGTGTCATCGCGAATGTTCGGATCGAGGGTATAACAACGGACGCCACGATCGACACGGGAGCCACACGCAGCTTCATCAGCGAGCGTATGGCGGCCAGGCTGAGCACACCGGAGAACGAGCGAGCAGCACTGATCCGGATCAAGCTGGCGGATGGATCATCACGAGCCGTGACTCGAGCCTTGCGGGTGAGGATCCAGCTGGGAGAGAGAGAGACGACAGTACCAATGCTGAAACTGCCCGTCATTTTGGACGACGTGATCCTAGGGATGGACTTCCTGTGCGGCGTCGAAGCGACTCTCAAGTGCGGCCGAGCAAAGTTACGCCTGCAAAGCACACTTGAAGAGGCAGCACCGACGCTCGGGACATCCCACGGAGCAATGGAGGACGCGGTGGCCCAAGACAGCGGCAAGGTCACGGGCTTACCACCGATTTGTCTCGGCGCGTGACAGAGGAATCCGTTTAGGCAGACCAGAGCACGAGAGGCCAAGAGAGAAGGACAACGAGACACCGAGATACAGAGCAGGTTTTTTTTTTTTTTTTTTTTTTTGGGACGTTGAATACAATGAATGTATTAGCAAGTGGTCCAACGACACCAAGCCGATGCTTGTTGCGCGCGGAACCCAGACGAAGTCCACCTCCCGCCTAACCGACCGAGAGGCACCGTCGCGTAACGGACGACACGGAAACGCGATAAAAATGCGAATAGACGCGCGAGAAGAAACTAACGCGATAAGAAAGAAAACGCGGATAGGAGATAGGATAGGAGCATGCAAAATTAAATAAATAATAAAAAAGAATATCGAGGAAATAATATTACTAATTACGTGCTAGATAGAGAAGAAATAAAGACTTCATAGTGGCAATAGAGTTAGTGCCAGCTATGACATGTTGAAGTTTATTGTAGTCCGAACATAATACCCTGAACGGATTGTGCAGTGCATAGTTCGATCTACAATAAGGAAGAGTTAGTGGAAGATAGTTACGAGTACTTCTGCAAGGTACAGAGAAGTGAAGCTGCATTACAAGGGCCTCACTGTCAATGTCACCTTGCATAAGGTTGTTAATAAATAATACCCCTAGCATGGTTCTGCGATTAGTTAGGGAAGGCAAATTTAGTAATAAGAGTCTATTGTTATAGGAAGGCAAACAATAAAAAGTTCTTTTGTACGGACTCGATGCGTTCTTTATGAATAGTGTACTGGGGACACCATACGCATGAACCATATTCAAGAATAGGACGAACAAGTGAGATGTAGAGGGTCTTTGTAAGATAAGGATCGTCAAATTCCTTAGACCATCTCTTAATAAAGCCTAGAACACCCATGGCTTTATTGACCATATTAGAAATATGATTGGAAAACTTTAGTTTTCGGTCCAAACGGACCCCCAAATCATCAACTAGGGTAATTCTTTCCAAGACAGAACCACAAAGAGAATAAGAAGTATACATTGGACTGGCTCGAGAGAATGTCATCAGCTTGCATTTGGAGCTGTTCAGGTTTAAAAAATTGGCACAACACCACGAATGAAAACTATTTAGGTCAGCTTGTAAGTGTGACTGACAGTGGTCGTCTTTAAATTGATAACAAAGCTTTACATCATCCGCGTACATAAGAGTACGAGAGTTATGTATGACCGAAGGCAGGTCATTGATGAAAAGCGTAAAAAGTAGGGGGCCAAGATGACTCCCTTGAGGAACGCCAGATGTGGCGTGAAGTGGAATTGAGAGGCTGGTTTTAAAGAGGACTCTTTGAGTTCTGTCAGTCAGATAGCTTACAATCCAACTAAGTAATTTTGGTGAAAAACCTAGAAGGTCAAGCTTATGTGCCAAAAGGGAATGATTCACTGAGTCAAAAGCTTTACTGAAATCAGTATAAATGACATCAGTTTGAAGATTTTCCTGAAATCCTTTTACCACAAAGGATGTCAGCTCAAGCAAATTTGTCGTAGTTGAACGACGTTTAATAAATCCGTGTTGAAAAGGTGAAATAACGGATCTGCATAAATGTTGCAAGTGAGGAGTTATAACATTCTCGAAAAATTTAGGTATAGCCGACAATTTAGAGATACCTCTATAATTGCTTGCTTCAGACTTGCTGCCCTTTTTCAATAAGGGGATAATAAAAGATTCCTTCCAAATGGAAGGAAAGAGTGAAGTTTCTAAGGACAGCGAAAATAGTTTGAGCAATGGTTTACTTAAGGAGTTGGCACAGAACCGAAGTATACAAGCGGGAACACCGTCAGGTCCGGGTGAAAAAACTGGCTTAACTAAATAAAGATCCTTGACAAGGGAGCTTTCGTTTAGAAAGGGGGGAGAAGATACCATTCGAACTTGGAATGTTGTATGGATAAAAATGAGTAGTATGTGTAGAAGGTGAGTAAGTCGTTTGAAAAAACTTTGCAAACAGATCGGCCATGGTTTGGTCGGTATTTGCACTAGCATTTTCAAACGTTAAGTTATTAGGAAATGCGGAAGACTTACGCTTCGTGTTAACAAAACTATAAAACTGTTTGGGGTTCTGAATAAACTGAACTTTACAACGAGCTAAATAGTTTTTATAACATTTCGCGTTTAAGACTGTAAAGTCTGACCGCGCGCTTAAGTAGCGTGAAAAGGCTAAGGGCGGGTTACTAAATTTAAATTTTTTGTAAAGGCTTGACTTTAAATTTTTTAACCGTGACAACTCTCTTGTAAACCATGGCGGGTACTCGAGGATGATGAATAATAGCACGGAACGCAAATATCAAAAAATGAATTAATATTTTTATAAAAAATATTGGTCGCTACTGATATATCAGTAGACAAATATAATTCCGACCAATCAAACTGTGAAATTAAAGAGTTTAATAAATTAAGATCTGCTTTTCTAAAGCAGCGTACGCGCTTACACAATTTTTCATGTTTATCCATACAAGCACCAAAATCGAAAGACACTTCCAGAGTAGGATGGTAAGGATCTTCTGGGAAAGAAAATGGTTCAGTCTTGACTAAATTTACTCTAGATGGATCGGAGACAAAGCATAAGTCTAACGATCTGTTACTACAGTTTAAGATATGATTGACCTGCGACAATGACATATCAAACAGACCGTCAAAAAGGTCGTGGTGCCGTGAGGGCAGCAGAGAATTTGAATCAACACTTGTTGTCCAATTGCAATCTGATATATTAAAGTCCCCAAGGACTGAAAGGTGATCTCTGTCTGATAACAGATTAAAAATAGTCTTTATTGCAGACAAATGTTGCAAATAGACAGATACATCCGATGACGGCGGAATATAGGAACAGGTTATATAATGAAAAAAACCGGGAAAGTGTAATTTTACACAGAGGAATTCAATAGCAAGTTGAATCTCCGGCTGTAAAAGTTCCGAATTGATGGTGAAATCGACTGCAATAAGGACTCCACCACCACGACGGTCAGGTCGATCACACCTGTAGGTTGTGAACTTGCTTGGAAAAACTTCGGAGTTTAGAATATCCGGTTTTAACCAAGTCTCAGTAAACACAACAATTTGAGAAGAAAAAGAAAGACTGTTTAAATATGAAGTTGAAAGTTTAGTATTTAGACCTCTAACATTTTGATATGAAAGAGTTAAGGAGCATGTTAGTTTTTTTTGTTTAAGGTTGTTTTTATTTGGGCTGAAGCTAGAGACGGCAAAGGAAGATTAATCGGAGGGCGATATTTCTTCTTCTTTGTTTCGAACTCTTTGACCATTACATGCTCCGGCCAAAATTGAGCCGAGCATATAATGCCCATGAGTTCGTTGGGGACACTTATTTTGAAGGATGATATGTCCCTCTCATAAGAAAACTTAAATTTTTCCACTTTTATATCCAAGGCATGAGTATTTCCTTGGATATAGGCTGTTACATCATTTGATGTGAGGTCAGGGGCAAGCCTGGAAACAAAAATTTGTTTCCTTTGTGGAACACCTAGAATCTTTTTAGGCGCCTCGGGTGTAACTCCAGAGCATAGGTTCTCTTCTGGTAAACCGGAACTTGAACACGCCTTCGGTAAAACTATTAACTGTGGCACGGGCAACGATACCACAGCAGACTTGTCAGAAATCATGGGCGTCACAGGTTGCTCACACTCAATGACATTATCGGGAAGCGAAACCGATTGAGCCGAAGACCTCGTTACTATTGGGGGATTGGTGAACGAGATCAACGGCTGGGTCACTGGCGTGCCTGGCTGATCAATTTAAAAGAGGAAGGACAACGAGACACCGAGAGACAGAGCAGGATACAAGAGAAAGGACAACGAGACACCAAGAGACAGAACCGGATATAAGAGGAAGAACAACGAGACAGCAAGGAACAATCTAGGACACCGGCGAAGGCGCAGCAAGGCACCGAGCACCGGCAAAGCACAGAGGAACCAACAGGAGCACGAGCAGAAATACATCAACGAGACACAGAGAATCAGGCCATCGCGGGTGGCCTGACCAAGCGAAGACGCCGTGGGAGACGGCCCAAGACCAGCCACGCCGCCTTGCGGGGCGTCGAGGCACCTGGAACAAGGGTAGCTACGGACGAAGAACAGGTGGAGGCCTTTCTACAGTCCGAGCTAGCCAAGTTCGACGGATTGATGGGGGTGTCGCCCATTACGGAGCACACCATCACTATGCGGGATGCGTACCCTATCAAGCAGAGGTACTACCCGAAGAATCCGGCCATGCAGAAGATCATCAACGAGCAAGTTGATGAGCTTCTGCGAGATGATAGGATCGAGCCATCGAGGAGCCCATACAGTGCACCGATTGTACTTGTGGGGAAGAAGACCGGAGAGATGCGGATGTGCGTGGACTATCGCCAGCTCAACGCGAAATCCATCCCGGACGCCTACCCGTTGCCACGGATCAACCACATCCTGGCCCCGGCTACATTTCAGCGGGCTTTGGATGGAGTCATCGGACCAGACATGGAGCCGCACGCGTTTGCATACCTCGACGATATCGTCGTAGTAGGACGCACCCTCCAGGAGCATCTGGATAACCTACGAGAGGTGTTCCGGAGGCTCCGGAAAGCGAACTTGCGCCTGAATAAGGCCAAGTGCAGCTTCTTCCAAAAGAGCATCATCTACCTGGGGCACCAGGTCAGCGAAGGTGGAATCCACACCGATCCCAGCAAGATCGCAGCGATAAAAGAACTCCAGCCGCCAACGACTGTCAGGGAGTTACGGAGATGCTTAGGCATCGCTTCCTGGTACCGGAGATTTGTGCCTCCTGGTACCGGAGATTTGTGCCCTGGTACAACCCATGTCGTCGTTGTTAAAAAAGGGCCAGCGATGGGTTTGGAGTGAGGAACAACAGCTAGCGTTCGAGGCTTTAAAGACGAGTCTCACGCAAGCACCAGTTTTAGCCTGCCCGGACTTCGCTGAGCGCTTCACACTCCAGACAGACGCGAGCGACATCGGACTAGGAGCAGTGCTGACACAACAGATCCAGGGAACAGAACGCGTCATCGCATACGCAAGCCGTACCATAAAAAATATATATTGAAATAAAATGTTTAATATAATAAATACAAAAATTAAAATAACGAAAAAGCAAGAGTCTATGGCATAAGTTAGAACGAGAGAGATATGTGAATTTTGGGCGCGTGCCAAAATTCGTTACATACACACACAGCAGCGTCAACTGCTTCTTCTTTAATTTAGACGTCCGTTAACAATTACACATACCCGCCTTATGTTTTGTGTATTGCCACACACGCATATACATATGAATGCATGTGTGAGCTTCGTGTGCATGTATTGTATGCATGCACGCATAAGTACAGCATGCAAAACATCTTAAAAGGCAAAATGTAACACTTAATATATAAATTATTAGATAAATATAAATAAATGGCAAATATTTAAAAAATGCATATTCTTTATAAATATAAATGTAAACAAATATGAAATACAGCACATAAAAAATTAAAATAGCTAAATTCTCTTTTCGTGGGGAATCGAACCCTGGCCGTTTGCATAGGAGTTTGTAACAAATAGACCACCGTCGCTGCGCTCCGCGCCCGTTAAAATCTCATTTTTAGACCAGTTGCTCATAAATGTCAACTATGTCATGCACAACAATAACACTACTATAAGATTGAATGACCACAAGAAAGCCAAATGTTATTTATTAATATTTAATAAGATTATTTGTTGTAATTTGATAAATCAAATCAAATTTTATAATGATGAAAAAAGAAAATAAAATATTAACTTCTAAATAGTAAAAATAAAAATCAAACCGGTGGCTTCCCGAGGGATTGAACCTCCAATCTTTTGTTTGATTGCCTGCTGCTCTACACATTTGACCATCGCCGCACTGACTCGCCGTGCGGCTAAGTAACTATTTCGTTCTCATATACACATAACCATTTTCGCATTAAAAAAGATCGAAAAAGCACGTGGCTGGCAGCAGCTTGCAGGCAAGCATCACAAATCTATAGAAAATGTTAACTCGCTTAACTTCTATGTTTATTATCCGATCGGGTTGCAATTTATAAAATAAGTTTACATCGCATTTATCTATATGTATGCCACAGCAGAAAGTTAAGACTTCAATACTTCGCTTAATAATCACAAATTACTGATTTACGGGGGCGGTGGGCGTGGTACCCAAAATTTTTACAGTAATCTTCATGCCAAATTTGGAGGGTCTAGCTTTATTAATAGCTGAGAATCAGACGCTCATACAGACGGACAGACAGACAGACGGACAGACGGACAGACGGACAGACGGACAGACAGACATAGCTAGATCGACTCGGCTAGTGATCCTGAGCAAGAATATTGTGACGCCGCATGAAGCGACGCCACATTTATAATTTAAGTTAACATATTAGAAACTAAAGACAAGGTATCTTTAAGCCCGGCATACCCCGTAGTTATTTGAATACGAAAGCATAGGCATAGGCAAAGGCAAGGGCGTAGACAAAACATGCGAAACAGGGCAAGAAACATAAGAAACCCCCGGTCACTCGGCACCCATGCCTAGTAACGGTGCCTCGGTACCCAGAGCTTGTGCACACACAAGTAACGGTGCCTCGGTACCCAGAGCTCGCGCATTTAGGCAGGCAGCCGTCGAACACTTGCACTAGTAACGGTGCCTCTGTACCCAGAGCTCGCGGACACACAAAGTAACGGTGCCTCGGTACCCAGAGCGCGTGCACAGACCAGCAGCAACGCTAAGCAAAGCAGCGACGCTAAGCAAGGCAGCGACGCTAAGCAAGGCAGCGACGCTGGGCAAGCGAACGGCGCCGTGCAGGCAGCGAAGTGCAAGCAGAGCCGCAGCAGCCAGGCAAGATCGGCCGAAGGCAGCGGCATCGGCCGAAGGCAGCGGCGACAGACAAGCAGCGGCGACAGACAAGTAGCGGCGACATGCGAGCAGCGGCGACATGTACGCAGCAGCGGCGACATGTTCGCAGCAGCGAAAAGGGAAGTCGCAAAATTAGGCCAAGGAGAGTTGATCCCGAGCAGCCAGCAGAGTAGGCAGCAAAGTGCTCCCTCTATGAAATACCAAGTGAAACAAAAGTAATTAACAGTGCCAAGTCCTGCCAAGTGCCAGCCCAAGGACCCCAAAAGGACGAAACAACATGAATCCTGTCGCAGGAGAGTCAAGGTGAGCCGAAGTAAATATAAAACAATGAGAGCGCAGTTAGAGCTAGCGTAAATGGTGCGAAGTAGGAAGTAGGCAGGGACTAATTAAAATAAGCTTAGAGATCGAAGAAAATCCAATGAATAAAAAAAAACCATGTTAAATATTAACGAAATTTCCCTGCAGTGATTATTTAAAAATAATATACCCGGTGTTACATTCTGCCCCTCTAGGGTAGGCAAAAGTGTCGTGTCCGTGTGTGTGCCGTTGTATTAGCAGAGTCGCGCTTTCTGGTATGCCGGTGCTCCGCTGGCCAGTAAGCGAGCCTGCGTGTACACACGCATAGTTCGTGTCGTGAGTGAACGTCAGTTGGCGAGTGGGTGCGTGAGCGTGTGCTTCAGCAGGTTGCGGCGTGGTGGAATACACCACCGAGCGACTTGTGGGAGCGCAGGCGAGAGTACCTGCGGTCACGGGCATTCTGCACAACCAACGGCCGATCGTGAGTGTCGTGCGTGAAACGTTAGTTGGCAAGTAGGTGTGAAACGTGTACCCTAACGAGTTTGCGGCGTGGTGCAATACACCACTGAGCGGCTCGTGGGGGTACAAGCAAGAACACCTGCGGTCACGGGTGTTCTGTACGACCACCGATCGACCGTGAAGGGCGCCGTGAGCGAGCGATAGTTGGCAAGCGCGGTGCGAAGTGCGTGCACTTTACCTAGTTGCGGATGGTGGAATACACCAACGAGCGACTTAGGGAGTGCAAGCGGAAAGCACCCGCGGCCACGTGCGTTCCTCACGATAGGCCGCCAACTCGGCACGCGTGACACGCGACACGTGCCCGTGAGCCTCGAAAGGACCGCGTGGTGGCGGAGACCATTACCACGTGGTTAGCAAACGAGCACACGTACATGATGTGGGTCATGCCCATAGCCGATACCCTGCAAAAGACCCATTGAGGTCTGACCTGCTAGTAACCTCTTTACTAAAGTCATAGAAAGTCCTAGTATTTATAAATTTTCTGTAAAGACACTGGCTAGACTGAGATATGTACCCCAGCCTGAGAAAGCATCCTTACAAATATACTTTATGGGGTCGCAAATGTCTCCTTCTGCCTGTTACGCACATTCCGACAAACCTAATAGACCATGTATTTTTGTAAAATCCATGGCCTAAAAAGACAATATATCTTTAAGCCCGGCATACCCCGTAGTTATTTAAATACAGAAGCATAGGCATAGGCAAAACCAAAACCAAGATCACGCGAAACAGGGCAAGAAACAGAAGAAACCCCAGTCACTCGGCACCCATGTCTAGTAACAGTGCCTCGGTACCCAGAGCTTGTGCACACACAAGTAACGGTGCCTCGGTACCCAGAGCTCGCGCATTTAGGCAGGCAGCCGTCGAACACTTGCACAAGTAACGGTGCCTCGGTACCCAGAGCTCACGCATTTAGGCAGGCAGCCGTCGAACACTTGCACTAGTAACGGTGCCTCGGTACTCAGAGCTCACGCATTTAGGCAAGCAGCCGTCGAACGCTCGCACTAGTAACGGTGCCTGGGTACTCAGAGCTCGCGCACACACAAAGTAACGGTGCCTCGGTACCCAGAGCTCGCGTACAGACAGCACGAGCCAACGGCTTCGCGGCCGATTTTTGGGCAGCGACGCCGGACCAGCAGCGACGCTGCTAGCAGAGCCGCAGCAGCCAGGCTAGATCGGCCAAAGGCAGCGGCGACAGGCAAGCAGCGGCGACAGGCGAGCAGCGGCGACATGTACGCAGCAGCGGCGACATGTTCACAGCAGCGAAAAGGGAAGTCGCCTAATTAGGCCACAGGCAGTTGATCCCGAGCAGCCAGCAGAGTAGGCAGCAAAGTGCTCCCTTTAAAAGAAAGTGAAAACAAAAGTAAATAGCAGTGCCAAGTCCTGTCAAGTGCCAGCCCAAGGACCCCAAAGGACGAAACCACAACATGAATCCTGTGGCAGGAAGTCAAGGTGAGCTGAAGTAAACATAAAACAATTAGAGCACAGTTAGAGCTAGCGTAAATGGTGCGAAGTAGGAAGTAGGCAGGGACTAATTAAAATAAAGACTAGTGCTTAGAGATCGAAGAAAACCTAGTGAATAAAAAACCATGTTAAATATTAACGAAATTTCCCTGCAGTGATTATTTAAAACAATATACCCGGTGTTACATTCTTCCCCTCTAGGGTAGGCAAAAGTGTCGTGTCCGTGTGTGTGCCGTTGTGAGTGTGTATTAGCGGAGTCGCGCTTTCTGGTATGCCGGTGCTCCGCTGGCCAGTAAGAGAGTCTGCGTGTACACACGCATAGTTCGTGTCGTGAGTGAACGTCAGTTGGCGAGTGGGTGCGTGAGCGTGTGCTTCAGCAAGTTGCGGCGTGGTGGAATACACCACCGAGCGACTTGTGGGAGCGCAGGCGAGAGTACCTGCGGTCACGGGCATTCTGCACAACCAACGGCCGATCGTGAGTGTCGTGCGTGAAACGTTAGTTGGTAAGTGGGTGTGAAACGTGTACCCTAACGAGTTTGCGGCGTGGTGCACCACTGAGCGGCTCGTGGGGTACAAGCAAGAACACCTGCGGTCACGGCGTACTGTACGACCACCGATCGACCGTGAAAGGCGTCGTGAGCGAGCGATAGTTGGCAAGCGAGGTGCGGAGGGCGTGCACTTTACCTAGTTGCGGATGGTGGAATACACCAACGAGCGACTTAGGGAGTGCAAGCGAAAAGCACCCGCGGCCACGTGCGTTCCTCACGACAGGCCGCCAACTCGGCACGCGTGACACGCGGCACGTGCCCGTGAGCCTCGAAAGGACCGCGTGGTGGCGGGGACCACTACCACGTGGTTAGCAAACGAGCACACATACATGATGTGGGTCATGCCCATCGCCGATACCCTGTAAACGACCCATTGAGGTATGACCTGCTAATAACCTCTCTTACTAAAGTCATAGAAAGTCCTAGTATTTATAAATTTTCTGTAAAGACCCCGGCTAGACTTTGATATGTACCCCAGCCTGAGAAAGCATCCTTACAGTATATATATTCTTGCTCAGGATCACTAGCCGAGTCGATTGAGACATGTCCGTCTGTCTGTCCGTCTGTCCGTCCGTCCGTCTGTCCATCTGTCCGTCTGTATAAGACAACAGATCTCAGCTATTAAAAAAGCTAGAGATACCAAATTTGGCATGAAGGTTCCTTTAAGTCATAGGCAGATCAAGTTTATGTCAAATGTTTGATGCCACGCCCACCGCCCCCGCAAATCGGTTATTTGCGAATATTAAGCAAAGTATTAAACTCATAACTTTCTGCTTTGGTATGTATAAAGCTAAATGCAATATGAACATATTCTTTAAATTACAATCCGAGCGGACCAATAACACTGAAGTTATTCAAGTCAACGTTTTCAGTACAAATGTTCGGTACGGGCAGCAGCTTGCGCGCTGCTTTGAGCAGTTGACGCCGACGTCGACGTTGCGTCGTGTCGCTTTACTCTTTACGCGGATTTAAAAAATTGGGAGAAGGGTATCTTAATGTCGGGCGCCCGACTGTAGCCTTACCCACTTGTTTTTACATTGTAGTTAGTTGTATTGGTTAAACGTATTAATGCGCTATTACTTGTTACTATACTGTTCGCTATTAATACTCTAGGTTGAATTTCCTGGTTGGGTACAGTACAGTATTTTCGCTAGTGGGAAGTATGATTTTTCTCATCACTTCTGCTCTAGCTGGTAATACTATTGAGTTGTCAATATCATTATGTAACAATTGTAAATGAATTTGATAATTAATAGATCGTGGTCGCATAAAAAATTCATCGTGCTGATAATATATTATGCAGGTAAGTTTTCTTATAAAGTCAAGTCCGAGAATTCCGTCACAAGGTACGGGAAATTGGACGATTTGGAAATTGTGACTGATTATGAAATAATCGAAAAGTAGATCAATTTGTGCCTGTCCTATTGATTCTATTGAACCGTGGCCTACGCCGGTTATATTTGTTATTGTACTATTGTCAATGGCTGAGCCTATACTCCTGTGTCAATTAATAAGGTTAATGGATTATTAGTATATCCATATCTGATTTAAATGAGACTGCTGAGATTTAGATTTATATTAAATATTTTACATATTGATGGTTGCTCAAGGGGTTTGGCTAGTTCTCCGATATCCCTTCGGTCACTCGGATTGTATTAATATTGGCATTTCCTCTATTTAAGTTGGCTCTGTATGGGCCACCTCGAGAATTGCCTCTATTTGAATTATAGTTGATATTTCTATTATAATTGCTATAGTAGTTATGTCTACGGTCTCTATTATTACTATTTCGGCCTCTGTAGTTGCCTCTGCCGCGGTTTCCACCGCGTTGAGAACAGTTTTGGTAATATAATACCGGGTTATTTTGACATGTTGCAGCGTTGCAGTTATCTATATATTTAGATACGGCATCATTCATATTATTGAAGATGCCTGCCTGCATATTATTTCTGACTTTCTCTATCGTGAAACCCTTGATCATTGATTTAACAGCCAGTGCTGTTGTTGTTTGCTGCTATTTTCGGTGATAGATTGTCACTGACCAGACAATTTAGCAATTACTGCGGCAATTGTTTGCTCGTCAGTTATGAAATCTCTAGCGAGTCCCTTAAGTTTTGTTTTTATAATATTAACTGCTGTTGTTTCATAGTCGCCATTTACTAAGTTCAATGCGCCTATAAAACTTTTTAAATTTTCGGGCTTGCCATCGTAATCGTTTAGTAGAGACGAGGTTATTTTTTGAAATTTTATACTTGATTGAGCCATTGTGATTACTTCAAGTTTTACTACCTCTGAGTCTGAATACTCTGACTCTAGAGTGTTAGTTTGTGTTTCTATTGATATTTGTTTGGGTTGTTTTTTGTGTTTTTCTATCACCCGTTAGTATATCTGGGTCGAACTTTGCTAATTCCTATACTATTGGTGCACAAAATGCCTGTAATTGGTGTCTGTCAGAAATTTCTTTTGGAATTGATAGTTATTTGTATTTTATTTCGTTTTATTTTACTTACTCTTGCGATACAATGATTTTGATTTAATTCATATTTCAGATATCGTTTAAAGCATTTGCTGTGCTCCGATATCGTTTTTAAGGCATTTATTATGTTATTTGTAAATTTTTATTAGCGCGTTGGCTATCATTATTATTGCCATAATATTTAATATAGTGGTTATCCAGAACAAATCATTATTTTCGACTTCTAAATTATAAATAACGTTTTCAGTGGAGTCCACTGTCTTGGTACCTATTAAGCCCATAGTGGGTATACAATAAAAATTATTGTTGAAATGTTCTGGCTTATATTCTTTACTTTTTTTTGGGTTTATTGACATCTATTTCTAAGGCTATTGCTTATTCATTCTTCTAACGGAATTAAAGATTTTTAGGAAATGTTGTTGGCTTACAATTCGATTTACAATTCATATTTAAAAAAAAAAATCCAACAACATTTGTTAGTACAAAACCTATTGTTTGGTTTAGTAGTGTTCAATCAGCGGTTTTCCGCATCGGCTTGATATTAAAATTAATTAATTAAAATAAAGGCAAATTGGGGCATTGGCAATTATGCCAATTTGCGGTATTTCGCATCAGTGCGAAGCTCTTTATCTAGTTGTTGTAGACGCTCTTTGTAGCGTTGTCGGGATGATTCGTCTTTGGCTAACTGGGTCATTTCCTTGACCAGTCGCCGTTGCTGTAAGAGTTTTACTCTTCGTTCACTCCTTTTATGTTTTGATATTCGTTTTTTCCCTGGCGTGCCCTGAACTCAGCTATTGTGAGTGGGCGTGGTCCATCGGTTGGATTTGCCTGCAAGGCCTCTTGCAACGTCGGTTAATCCCTTTGTTCAATAGGAATAGCGTTGTTGAAGTTTAGCTCCTCTGCCATTAATTGTTGTATGGTTAACTGGTTAATCAGTCATATTGTATCCACACCCATCCAGTCCTAAGTTGTTGTTGAAATTTTTTTTTTTTTTTTTGGTTGTATTTTGTTGTTAAATATGTTATGTTATGTTGTTAATTAAACATTTTCCAACGTGAAGTCTTTACACTTAAAGTTGCATTTGTTGCAGTTGCTGCTGTTGTTGAATGCACAGTATTACAAGCAGCCTCGTGACTATGTCACGGTCGCCATCTAAAGTAAATCAATTTGGTTCTTAATTCTTCGCCAGATCATATCCAACTGTTTCTTTAGCCGCTAGCCGTATCATACATAATAGAGCGGTCATATCTTACTACACCGTAACCGTAATACACAACCACCTAGACCAAACCCACCATTTAACCAAAATGCCATATTCGACACCATCGGACAGCGGACAGTCAAAAATGATTTTTGAAGATATGAGAATGAGAATGAGTATCGGTTTAACCCGAACTCTAACATGCTGAATCCCAATATCCATATAACACCTATTACCCATATCATACAGACTACCCATATCAACCCTATTCCTACCAAATGAACCAGTCACGCGAAGCAATCCAGTACCCTCTTGAACAGTAGCAGTCCAATCCAAACCCAACCGCGAACGAAAACCAAATAACGAAGAACGATAAACATTACGACACCGAACAAGCAGAAAATGTTCGGCTAGCAGCCTCGGATCAACCCAGTACATACTAATAAAGCATAATAACAATAATTTAAGATGTTCAGTTGATACTGGATCTACAATAAATATGGTAACCAGAAATATATTCGAATCCCCTATCCAACGAAGAAACCATCTAATACATACCAGCAATGGTCCGTTAAGAGTAACCCAGATTACAAAGTTTCCACCGAATAATTTCGTCCCAATCGAGTCAGAGCAATAATTTATGACTAACAACATGTATCCACACTCATAATTTCAAACAGAAATTTTGACAAATACATTGACAAAATAATTGCAGGGGCGGTGGGCGTGGCATCATCTGCCCCGGATACATAGGAACCATCATACCAAATTTGGTGTCTCAAGCTTTTTTAATAGCTGAGATCTGTTGTCTCAAACAGACAGACGGACATGGCTCGATCGACTCGGCTAATGATCCAGAGCAAGAATATATATACTTTATGGGGTCTGCTACGCCTTCTTATGCCTGTTACAAACATTTGCACAAAGTTAGTATACCCTTTTTTGGCCATTTTCAATGGTCGAAGGGTATAACAAGTAGATAAGGCTACAGTCGGGTGCGCGACAGTAAGATACCCTTCTCCCAATTTTTAAAATCCGTTACAAACGTGTAACCACACTCAAAATTTCAAACAGAAAATTCTGCACAAATACTTCTAGTACATATAGCTTACTCGCTCGCACTCACACAGCGACGCGCGTAAAGAGTAAAGCGACACGACGCAACGTCGACGTCGGCGTCAACTGCTCAAAGCAGCGCGCCGGCTGCCGCTCGTACCGAACATTTGTACTGAAAACGTTGACTTGAATAACTTCTGTGTTATTAGTTCGATCGGATTGTAATATGGAGAATATGTTCATATTGCATTCAGCTTTATACGTACCAAAGCATAACTTTATACATTTATTACTTTGCTAAATAATCGTAAAATACCATTTTTCGGGGGCGGTGGGCGTGGCATCAAACATTTGACATAAACTTCATCTGCCCCGAATAAATAGGAATCTTCATACCAAATTTGGTGTCTCTAGCTTTTTAAATAGCTGAGATCTGTTGTCTCAAACAAACAGACGGACAGACAGACGGACATGCTTCAATCGACTCGGCTAGTGATCCTGAGCAAGAATAAATATACTTTATGGGGTCTGCCACGCCTCCTTATGCCTGTTACATACATTTTGCACAAAGTTAGTATACCCTTTTTTGACCATTTTCAATGGTCGAAGGGTATAAAAAGTGAGAAAATGAGGTCAGAGACCTAACAAGACTGAATTTGAAAAGTGAAATATTTAAAATCGACTAATACGGATAATAAAATAAAAAAAAATCGCATAACAAAAACGAAACAGTTCAGCTTATAAATAAAAGAATATGCATCAATCGCAGACAACAGTGTGGAACACACACACACGCTCACGTATTCCCCCTTAACAGCATCTACGCCGAAAGCGCTTTTGTTGATGAACAGCCGTTAAAGCGGTTAGTGATCTTCCAATCTTTTTTTCTTTTTTTTTTCTATCTACCAAAGGAAACGAATAGCGCGAGACAGTGAGACTGCAAACATTTCTTCAGTCTTCTGGTTGCCTTTGCTTGCTTTTCGTTAAGCGCGCGCTAATAGAGCAAACTTAGCGAAACTCCGCTCTCTTTGCATTATAGCCGAGTCGATTTAGTTAGCTTTTATTTTCCTTTCCCTTTCCTTTTCTCATTTTTTTTACTTTCTCTTATTTTGAGCTGTCCCCTTTTGACGCCTTCACAAATGCATTTAAAACTATATATATCCAAGCCCGCAAATTTCAATTTATACTTTTGTTACTCATCCAGCATGTACTAGCAGCACCCTTTAATCAAGTAACCCACCTTTATCTTTCAAATGAAGCCTACTTGAGCTCCCATAGGTGGACGTTCGGTGCTTTGTTCTGCTTACACACATCACACGAACGATTAAAATCTCGAGCATCTTTGGATAGACCTGGCCAGAAACGATAACGACGCAATTTCTCTATTATTTGTTTCATACCAGAATGAGTGGAAGTGAGTCTGTCATGGGCTTGCCTAAAAGTATCGGTGCGAAGACTCTCGGGGACCCATAGTTTCCAGAAACGTTTTTCCTGCGCCTCCTCTTCCTCAGCATGTTCTGTGCGGAAATATAACAAATTATCCTCCAACTTTATATCCGGCAACTTAGACTGGTTAGCATTATATTTAGCCTTTAAAGCAACATATGACTCTTCAGAAAATTATTCTGATTGCAGATCAATCACAGGACTCATGTCTAACTTAGCAATCTCGGCATCAAGAAGTCTGGACATTTACGCAATCAGCATTTCTGATTGGTCGTCTGCCAGCTGCACTAAAATTGCACCTATCCCAAAGTCACTAGCATCGCAATGTAAGAACTGTTTGCCGAAATCGGGACTCGTGGGAATCGGTGCAGATGATGAAACTTGTTTCAGTTTGTCTATCGCTTCTTGAGCTTCCGGCGCCCAGGCAAATTTCCTTGGCTTAGATTCGTCACTAAGCTGAAATTGCCAGTAGGCATCTTTAAGATCCAATTTGGAAATGATGTTCGCTTTGGAAAGTCGAGCAAATATACCATCGATGCTTGGTAAAGGATACGCATCCTTTTTAGTGGCGTCGTTCAGTTTACGAGCATTCAAACAAAGGCTGATTATATTTGGTTTTTTATATCCGCATGGGAACAGATCTTTAATAACTTCTAATTGCCGAATCTGACAAGGACACAATGGATATGAGTTAACGACTGTTGATTCTTCTTGCACAATTGGTTTATAATGGGGACTATGAGAAAAATCTTGTAGCGCTAGCTCATTCCCTAGGCAGCTTATATTTGCACCGGTGTCCAACAAACATTGCTCTGCACAAAAAGATACTACAGCATAGCTTGGCAATACCTTAGAGCAATTAAAAATTGAAGAATTTTGCATTTTACGATTTGTCTGAATTCCAGCATAGTAATTTTTAAGTCATACATTACTAGGTGTATTTTCACTTTCTCAAAAATACGACTTCTTACGTTATTAAAATTTTCTAAACGTTCTTGATACGAACGCATCCATAATGGGCCTATATTAGATGGCGTTTCTGCCTGCATTGGAATAGAAGAAGGGAAAGGTGGAGAAACATTATCCACGTTAACCACATTATTTATATTTCGATTTATTGAGTTGGGGGACTCCGGTTGTTGTGGGCAGCCTCCCCACGTCGGTTTTCCGATTTCTAAATTATGCAATTGTGGCATTGAGGCTTATAAATATTTGGCCGGCCACAGCCTTATCAAAAACGCGACGTGCGGCTAAGCAAACATGCCCTTCTTCTTCACAATTCTAGCATTTGGATTTTCCTCGAGAAGATTGGATGGATCTCGGCGGACATGGCTCAATCGATCGGCTAGTTATCTTGAGCAAGAATATATAGTGCCATATTCATTCTCCGTATGAAAGACTTAAGCCGTTCTTTTGAAAAGCTTCACTTTTCAAAAGCCTCACAGTAAAAGTTCAAACCGACCTTTTGAAAAGCTTCACTATTCAGAAGCCTCGCAGTTAAAGTTCTGACAGACATCAACCGTCAAATGATAACAAGCTTAAGTTACTGATAAACAAATATGTTAAGCTCTGTAGAACTTAAAGGTTTGCTGGACCGTAAGAATAAATCTGTCAATTAGTTGTTGAGTGACTCTGGTGTAATAAAGACAAATAAATGTAACAAGAAAAAATTATAAATAAAAATTATATTTTTTATTTAAATGAACACCTCCGAAATACTTAATTATATATACTTTATGGGGTGTGCCATGCCTCATTATGCCTGTTACATACATTTGCACAAAATTAGTATACCCTCTTTTGACCATTTTCTATGGTCGAAGGGTATAAAAAGGAACAGTTATTTTGTTCAAAAAGCAATTTTAACTAATTGACATAGATCCTCCAACAGAACAAAACCACTTTTAAACAAACTCACCATTTCAACAAAACAAATTTTTAGAATGCTCTACATTTAATATAAATGTATGTCGATTAGATCATCTAAACACAGAAGACAATCAAAAAATATCCAAACTATCAAATAAATTCCAAGATATTCAATACCACGAAAGTGACAAATTAACATTTACTAATCAAGAAAGACACACTATTAATACCACACACAATATGCCCATTTATTCAAAACCATACAGTTACATACAAACTTATTAAAAAGAAGTTGAGAACCAAATAAAAAACATGCTAAACCAGGGAATTATAAGAGAGAGTAATTCACCTTATTGCAGTCCCATGTGGGTTGTACCAAACAAATAAATGCTTCCGGACAAGAAAAATTTCGCATTGTAAATGACTATAGAAAATTAAACGATTTCACTGTACATGAC
The DNA here is from genome assembly GCA_018901885.1 of Zaprionus kolodkinae. Taxonomy (NCBI): domain Eukaryota; kingdom Metazoa; phylum Arthropoda; class Insecta; order Diptera; family Drosophilidae; genus Zaprionus; species Zaprionus kolodkinae. The sequence goes on along the minus strand of JAEIFM010000456.1, from coordinate 236,122 downwards.
CGATACCCTATACCTAATATGGACCAAATATTAGGAAAACTAGGCAAATGCAACTAATTCACTCTATAGATCTTGCAAAAGGTTTCCATCAAATAGAGATGGATACAGAATCCATACCGAAAACAGCTTTCTCAACCAAATACGGGCACTATGAATACACGAGAATGCCATTTGGACTTAAAAATGACCCCGCTTCTTTCCAGCACTGTATGAATAATCTGCTCCGTCAGCTTCTAAATAAAAACTGTCTAGAATACCTAGATAATATCATAGTCTTATCCAATTGTTTAGAACATAATCTTAAGTCCCTTGAAGCAGTTTTTGTGAAATAATACCAAGTTAATCTAAAATTAAAGTTAGATAAAACTATACAAAAATATCCGCTTCCAACTAAAACCAAAGAAAGCATTACTTGGAATCCACAGGTTATTATAGAAAATTCATACTTAATTTTCCGATATTGCCAAACCACTAACTAAATGTCTAAAAAAGGAGTCAAGATAGATATGAACCAAAAGGACTACAATAGAAGCATTCCGTAAACTAAAATTACCAATTTCCGAAGTTTCTATACTGAAAATACCTAACTTCGGAAGAAAATTAATATTAACAACCAACGCAAGCAAAGTAGCCTTAGGCGCTTTACAATACGGACATCCTTTTAGCTACATTAGCAGCGGCATAGAAAAAATATTGCTAGCCATAGTTTGGGCTACTATAATATTCCGCCACTACTGATGAGAACGATATTTTGAAATAGCATCCAATTACCAACCACTGTATTAGCTACACAAATTAAAAGAACCAAATTAAAAATTGACTAGATGGAAAATTAGACTTTCAGAATACGACTTTGACATAAAATACATTAAAGGGAAAGAAAACAAGTGGGTAAGGCTACAGTCGGGCGCCCGACAGTAAGATACCCTTCTCCCTATTTTCCAAATCCGTTACAAACGTGTAACCACACTCATAATTTCAAACAGAGAATTCTGCACAAATACTACATATAGCTTACTCGCTCGCACGCACGCAGCGACGCGCGTAAAGAGTAAAGCGACACGACGCAACGTCGACGTCGGCGTCGACTGTTCAAAGCAGCGCGCAAGCTGCTGACCGTACCGAACATTTGTACTGAAAACATTGACTTGAATAACTTCTGTGTTATTGGTCCGATCGGATTGTAATTTGGAGAATATGTTCATATTGCATTTAGCTTTATACATACCAAAGCAGACGTTATGGGTTCAATACTTTGCTTAATAATCGCCTATAACCGATTTGCGGGGGCGGTGGGCATGGCATCAAACATTTGACATAAACTTGATCTGCCTATGACTTAAAGGAGCCTTCATGCCAAATTTGGTATCTCTAGCTTTTTTAATAGCTGAGATCTGTTGTCTCATACAGACGGACAGACAGATGGACATGTCTCAATCGACTCGGCTAGTGATCCGGAGCAAGAATATATATAGTGACATATCCATTCTACACCCACACTTTAAACTCCCCAATTCCACACACACACGCACATTATTGTAAAACGCACATACACACATTAACGTATAAGCACAATATGTAATCAAAGAACGAGAGCCCTTCGATTAACTTTGGTTCCCACAGATCATAAATCTAAAGGTTCCCACAGATCATAAATCTAAAAACAATAACAAACAATTGCTGGAACCCGATCACCCAAATAATTGTCCCCCAATTCGATCACTTGGCTAGCCCCAATGTTTACAGCGAGCCAACTGAAATAATAAAGCTTCATTACCCGGGTCTCCGCCCAAAGTTTAGAGCGAGCCAACTGAAATAACAAAACTTTATCACCCGAGTTTCCGCTCAGACACTTGTCTCAGGATTCTCCAATTACCTCTATTTTTCGGGAACCTCTCCCTCTCTCAATGAGAGAACATTAAAGTCAAAACAGCCAAACTCTCTTAAAGAGAACATTAGAATCAAAATTAGCCAAACTCTCTTAAAGAGTTTGCTCTCTTAACACCCACTTTGCCTATATAAACCCAGGCACGCATCTAAGCAGCAGTTCAGTTTAGTTCAGTAAACTTTCAGTTTACTCCCGAGCACCGAGTACGCTATCAACCGCGATAGCTCACTAAAGTCTGTTATCAAACCCTAGATAATCCAAAGGCTCTAGTTCTTCCTTTGGAAGAAATAAAAAAGTGTTTAACTAATAAACTTAAAACAACTGTGTTTTTATTTTTTTGTTAAACCCTCGGTCTGAATTCGTTAATATATACTTTATAAGGGTCTAACACGCCTCCTAATGCCTGTTACATACATTTTGCACAAAGTTAGCCATTTGACCATTTTCAATGGTCGAAGGGTATAAACATGTTGCAGATTCATTGTCTAGAATAACTATCGAATAAACATTTTTCGGCGAAGCTCAATAACATAGTGTCGAAGAAGACAGCAGTGATTTAATCGGATTGTCTGAAAAACCCATTAATTGTTTCAAAAGACAAAAAATATTTTCAAAAGGCCCCAACAGTAAAAACAGAGAAACTTATTTCAAAAAACAAATCACGTACATTTCATTTGAAGAAATGACTCCAACCACAGCCAAAAAATACTTATTAGACCATTTCTGTTCCAAAAGTAGTGCATTGTACATAGATGACGACACCGACTTCGAGATTATCCAAAACATGAATAAAGAAAACATGAATCTGAAACATACAAAAATTATTCTTCTTTGAACAAAAGACCACAAAAACCTTCGGGGAAATTTATTATTATCCAAACAGCCAACTTCTTATTTAAAATTTAATAAGCGAATGCCAAATTTGTAACTTGGCAAAATCCGAACATCGCGATACAAAAATGCCCATTAAGGATGCACCCGTACTCGAACATTGTCGGGATAGATTTGTAATAGACATTTACTCATCTGAGAAAAACCACTATATAAGTTGCATTGACATTTCGCTACACTCAAACTAATAAGAACAAAAGATTGGAAAGAGTGTAAAAATATATATATATATATATGTATGTAACGGTGCGCATATTTATATATAGGGACCGCTATTTTAACACCTACATATGTACACACACAGAGGCTTACATATGTAGAGGAGGCGCACGATTGTTAATTATAAAAGCCGGCAAAATGAAATAAACAATATTTATAAATAATTCGGTTTGCCACTCACATGATTTACTCCGCGGTAAAAGGCCTTGCAACGATGGGATTTTTTTATACCCTTCGACCATTGAAAATGGTAAAAAAAGGGTATACTAACTTTGTGCAAAATGTATGTAACAGGCATAAGGAGGCGTGGCAGACCCCATAAAGTATATATATTCTTGCTCAGGATCACTAGCCGAGTCGATTGAGACATGTCCGTCTGTCTGTCCGTCTGTCCGTCTGTTTGTTTGAGACAACAGATCTCAGCTATTAAAAAAGCTAGAGACACAAAATTTGGTATGAAGGTTCCTATATAATCGGGGCAGGTGAAGTTTATGTCAAATGTTTGATACCACGCCTACCGCCCCCGCAAATCTGTAATTTACGATTATTAAGCAAAGTATTAATCTTATAAAATTTTGCTTCGGTATGTATAAAGCTGAATGCAATATGAACATATCCTCCAAATTACAATCCGATCGGACCAATAACACCGAAGTTATTCAAGTCAATGTTTTCAGTACAAATGTTCGGTACGGTCAGCAGCTTGCGCGCTGCTTTGAGCAGTTGACGCCGACGTCGACGTTGCGTCGTGTCGCTTTACTCTTTACGCGCGTATATGTAGTATAAGTATTTGTGCAGAATTCTCTGTTTGAAATGAATGAATGAATGCCTTTTGCTATTGAAGGCTCTAGCTATTAGAGGCTTGCGCGGCTGAGGCGTGTGCTATGTGCGGCCTGTGCAAAATTAAGATCGAATGGCAAAAATCTCATTCATTTTTGAGTGGGTTGTTATGCATGCATGCATGTTGCAGTTCTCTGGTATATATATTAATATTGCCCTTTGGTGCTAAAGCTCAGGCTAAATTATGGGCATATCATATTCGCAGATATAGACATATTTTTTTGTTATTTCTTTTGCATGATCATCGGGGGGATCAATGGAAGATTTTAATTTGCACACATAACCACCCTGTCCTTTGAATTTTTAGATTTCTGTCTTTTTTTACCACTACCTCGAACCTTATCAAAAGTTAGCCCACTCATTACAAAAGAGATAATATATAATGAACAGCATTTGGCGAATACAGCGTAGAAAAAACCACGAGAGGTGCATCAGCCGACTGGAGCTGTGAAGTTACTAGGTTTGCGCATGTCTGAGGGTCAGATAATGGCTAGATACTTGAGTTATTTCTGTCAGATTGTCGATCAACTTTGAGTAACTTTTCGGGTCATCGGTTGTGTTCTGCATAGCTCCTGGTATTTTTACTTATTTTTGTACATTTTAATCTATACATTAACACTAATTTTGGTGAACTTATTGCTCTAACCCTGTGCCTATTAACAAGTGCTAGTAACTCGGTGCTAGTGCTTATATTTTTCACACAATTAAATCATTCACAATCACGTTCTCAGCGACAATGTGAACAAGACGAGCGCCGGCTCTCTTTACAACGCAACAATGCATACTTTTCTTTCGTCTCACCGCAAATCGGTGATCGAGCACCCTCACCTTCAACTAACTCGAAACTTTTGCCCTCAGAGAACGACAGACCGCGTTCTTGCTCTCCCTCTCTGCCTGCTTCGGCTCACAAGTCGTGGAGCGAAGAGACCGCCTCTCCTACCCCGCTCCTCTCGCAGCGCCAAACGACCATTCCGGGTAACTGTAACACTGCAATAACGAGGGTAGTGACCTCACTGGCAACTGTCACTGCTACCACAACAACAACTTCGTCAGCGGCCCAACTAATTATCGCTGTGCCAGCTGTAAATAATTCAGCAGCACTGACCGTTTGCAACAACAATAATGCACGCAAAGAAGAATCAAAACAAAAGCAGAAGTCGATTTCGACTGTGCAGACTGGCATGGATCGCTACATCCAAATCAAGAGAAAACTCAGCCCTCAAAACAATAAGGCGGGAAATCAACCCAAAATCAATCGAACCAACAACGGCAATGAAAACTCTGCAGTAAATAATTCAAACCGATATGCTATCTTGGCTGATTCTGCGACCGAACAACCCAACGAAAAAACGGTAGGGGAACCAAAAAAGACCAGGCCTCCACCAATTTTCATACGAGAACAAAGTACAAATGCACTTGTAAATAAACTCGTTGCTTTGATTGGTGACAGCAAATTCCACATTATCCCACTTAAAAAAGGAAATATTCATGAAATAAAACTACAGATCCAAACAGAAGCAGACCACCGTATAGTGACTAAATACCTAAATGATGCTGGTAAAAACTACTACACATACCAATTAAAAAGTTGCAAAGGGCTACAGGTAGTACTTAAGGGCATTGAAGCAACAATGACACCAGCTGAGATAATTGAGGCTCTGAAGGTCAAAAACTTTTCTGCAAAAACAGCTATTAATATTTTAAACAAAGACAAAGTTCCGCAGCCACTATTCAAAATAGAACTCGAACCAGAGCTCCAGGCACTAAAGAAAAACGAAGTGCACCCAATATACAATTTACAGTACTTGCTACATCGGAGGATCACCGTGGAGGAGCCGCACAAACGTATCAATCCAGTTCAATGTACTAATTGCCAAGAATACGGCCACACCAAGGCATACTGCACCCTTAAGTCCGTATGTGTTGTCTGTAGCGAACCTCATACTACCACTAACTGCCCCAAAAACAAGGACGATAAGTCTGTGAAGAAATGCAGTAACTGCGGGGAAAAACATACTGCAAACTACAGAGGCTGTGTGGTGTACAAAGAATTGAAGAGCCGCCTAAACAAACGTATTGCCACAGCACATACATACAACAAAGTCAATTTCTACTCTCCGCAACCGATTTTTCAACCACCCCTAACTGTCCCAAGCACTACTCCAACAATTTCTTTCGCTAGCGCCCTAAAATCCGGACTAGAAGTACCCGCCCCACCGACAAGAACTGCTCATTCCGAACATACACCGACAAACATCCAACAAACACAACAAAGTGGCATCGAAGCTATGATGCTATCCCTACAGCAAAGCATGAAAGACTTTATGACGTTCATGCAAAATACTTTGCAAGAGCTCATGAAAAACCAAAATATCCTGATTCAACTTCTTGTATCTTCAAAATCCCCATAATGGCTTCCCTACGGATATCTCTGTGGAACGCAAATGGCGTTTCACGGCATACACAAGAGCTCACACAGTTCATTTACGAAAAAACATCGACGTAATGCTACTATCAGAAACGCACCTCACAAATAAAAACAATTTTCATATACCAGGATACTTGTTCTATGGTACAAATCATCCAGATGGTAAAGCTCATGGAGGCACTGGAATACTCATCAGAAATCGCATAAAACACCACCACTTAAACAATTTTGACAAAAACTACTTACAATCTACGTCCATAGCCTTACAACTCAACAATGGTTCAACGACTCTAGCCGCAGTCTACTGCCCACCGCGCTTTCCAATCTCTGATGATCAATTCACGGAATTCTTTAACACACTAGGTGACAGGTTCATCGCAGCGGGTGACTATAACGCCAAGCACACCCATTGGGGATCTCGACTTGTGACGCCAAAGGGTAAGCAATTGTACAATGCGCTTACGAAGCCAGAAAACAAGCTAGACTATGTATCCCCGGGTAAGCCTACATACTGGCCAGCAGACCCAAGAAAAATCCCAGACCTGATCGATTTTGCAATTACTAAACATGTCCCCCGCAACATGGTCACCGCCGAAGCACTAGCAGATTTATCATCAGATCACTCACCTGTTTTTCTAAATATGCTAACTCGCCCCCCACTTCGTCGACCCACCGTATAGACTCACAAATTGTAGAACAAACTGGCCAAGGTATCAAAAGTATGTCTGTTCACACATAGAACTAACGACGGCATTATCTACAAAGGAGGATATAGACAAGTCAACGGAAACTCTTGGAAATATTTTAGTTTCGGCTGCAAAGGCTTCAACCCCGCCAGTGACGTATGCAAAACCAAACTACATCAAAACTAATCGCGAAATCGAGCGGCTGGTATTAGATAAACGACGCCTACGAAGGGATTGGCAGTCTAATAGATCACCAACTACAAAGCACATGCTTAAAATAGCCACACGCAGGCTTACCAATGCTCTTAAACAAGAGGAAAAAAACAGCCAACGTTCATATATATAGCAACTCTCTCCCACCAGCACTAAGTACCCTCTGTGGAGAGCTCACAGAAACCTATAGACTCCAATAGCGCCAATTATGCCACTACGAAGTCCCTCTGGCACCTGGTTTCGAAGTGATGAGGAAAGAGCCAGTTCTTTCGCTGACCATTTACAAAATGTATTCCGACCAAATCCCTCTACCCTCTACTTTAATAGCAGCCAATCTAGATCCTCAAGAACCCATTGAATTCCGACCATGTGAATTAGCAAAGGTTATCAAAGAGCAAATGAACCCAAGAAAATCGCCTGGCTACGACCTAATAACTCCAAGAATGCTCATTGAACTCCCAAAGTGTGCTATTCTTCACATCTGCTTGTTGTTCAACGCAATAGCCAAGCTTGGATACTTCCCTCAAAAATGGAAAAAGTCGACCATAGTAATGATTCCAAAGCCAGGAAAAGATAAAACGCAGCCATCATCATATAGACCGATAAGCTTACTAACATGTCTCTCAAAGCTGTTTGAAAAAATGCTACTCCTACGGATTAGCCCTCATCTTAGAATAAACAACACACTTCCAACACATCAATTTGGCTTCAGAGAAAAACATGGAACCATCGAACAGGTCAATCGAATCACGTCAGAAATTCGTACTGCTTTTGAACATCGAGAATACTGCACAGCCATTTTTCTAGACGTCGCGCAGGCATTTGACAGAGTGTGGCTCGATGGACTTTTGTTTAAAATAATCAAGCTGTTGCCCCAAAACACACATAAGCTACTGAAGTCATACCTATATAACAGAGTGTTTGCAATAAGATGCGATACAAGCACCTCACGCGATTGCGCAATCGAAGCTGGAGTGCCGCAAGGCAGTGTACTGGGTCCAATCTTATACACCCTGTATACGGCGGATTTCCCCCACAGACTACAATCTAACAACCTCCACGTTCGCTGATGATACCGCGATACTCAGTCGCTCCAAATGCCCAACAAAAGCCACGGCACTCCTATCCCGACACTTAACATCTGTAGAACGATGGCTTGCCGACTGGAGAATTTCAATAAATGTTCAAAAATGCAAGCAGGTTACCTTTACCTTAAACAAACAAACATGCCCACCACTGGTCTTGAATAACATATGCATTCCACAAGCCGACGAGGTAACATATCTGGGTGTTCATCTGGACAGGCGGCTCACTTGGCGCAAACATATAGAAGCCAAATCGATACATCTTAAACTTAAAGCAAGGAACCTCCACTGGCTCATAAATGCTCGCTCTCCACTTAGTCTGGAGTTCAAAGCTCTTCTATACAACTCCGTCTTAAAACCTATCTGGACTTATGGCTCCGAGCTGTGGGGCAACGCATCCAGAAGTAACATAGACATTATTCAGCGAGCACAGTCAAGAATTCTGAGAACTATCACTGGAGCGCCGTGGTACCTTCGGAACGAAGACATACACAGAGACCTAAAAATCAAATTAGTAATCGAAGTAATAGCTGAGAAAAAAATGAAATATAAAGAAAAGCTGACCACCCATACAAATCCCCTCGCAAGAAAACTAATCCGAGTATGCAGTCAAAGCCGGCTGCACCGCAACGACCTCCCAGCCCAGCAATAAACTTATTACTATCACTAAGTGAAAGTTAATTAAGTTAAATTAAGATTTGAACACTTATTGTTAGTCTCTTAACACAAAGGGAAGATTCAATAAATAATAATAAAAGCAAAAAAAAAAATTAAATCATTTACTTTGGTGATTTAATTTTTCTTGCGCTTCTTTGGCGTCATTGTTGTTTTTGTTTGAGTACTTACTCTTTCTCTCTTGTACTCCCACGCTCTCTTGCTCTCACGCTGTTTACGCTCTCGGTCTGCTTACCCTCTGTTGTTGTTTTGTTTGAGTGCATTCTCTCTCATTCTCAACCGCTCAGATCGTAACAGCTGAGCTTGTATTTCTAGCTTGTGCACTTGCGTTGGGTACAAACTAACAAACTAACTGTTTCTCTCATTTATTGTTCTGCCTATTCCTATTTTCTTTTCTTTGCATTTTTTGGAGTTCCCTACGTTTGTTTGGGTACATCAGTTTATACAAAAAGTTAACGTTCGGTTTTAAATCTTTAAATTTTTATTTTTTATTTCATTTTTCTTTTTATCTCATTTATTCTTTTTATTTTTTAAACATTTCAAAAATGCTACCTTGCTGTGCATCGAATTGCAAATGCGCTGCTGATCCCAATGCCGATTACATTGGCTGCTGGCTGTGCGATAATTTCATGCACGTAAAATGCGCTGGCCTCTCTTTAAAGATCAGAGATGCAATTAATAAAAACATCGGCCTTAAATGGTCGTGTGATAATTGTCGTGTGGGCGAACTAGAGCTTCGTAAAGTTTTTACAAAAACTTCTCTCGGTTTTTCCCGTATTCGCTCTCTTTTCACGAATCTCATGTCCGAGTTTACGGATCTTGAGACTCATCATAACGCCTTTAATGCCAAAAAAAAAATTTCTCCTACACCAGTGGCAGTTGATCACTCAAATGTTCCTCTTCAAGCAACATCTGAAACATCATCAGTCCCTCTTCTTCCCACGAACGACCCTCTTTTGATGAGTTTTAACTTTCCACTCCCGTCCTGCTCTGGAAAAACCATTGGAAGGGATATTTCTGTCTTGCCAATTTCAAACAAAAAAAAAGACAAGACAACTTTAGGGGTTGACCCTCTTCCGTTGCCTATCTTGCCTAGCTCCAGTCAGAGCAAAAACAAGATAGCCACGACCAACTTACCGGCAAACACTATACAGAGTGTAAAACCTCTTGTTGCGGTGAAGCCGAAGAAAGTAGTGTTTCTCTCCCGATTGGCCCCTGACACTACTAGTGAGGATGTACAATCGTATATCCTTTCAAAATCACATATACCAAATATGTAGGTTGAGAAGTTTAACTTCAAATTTTCGTGGGAAATATCTTCATTCAAGATAAGTCTCCAAGCAGAGCATTTCCCAGCTGTTTGCTGTGGTACTTTTTGGCCGCATGACCTAATTGTTAAGGAGTTCACTCAAAAACAAAGAAGTCGAACCGCCGTATCCCTGCCAACGTTAACAATTTCGTCCCCAACCAAAACCTCCAGAACTCCAAAAGATGGAATGCATGCAAAAAACTAATATCGCATCTTTCTATTGCCTATCAAAACGTTAGAGGTGTTAACACTAAGATTTATAATCTTTTTGTTGATAGCTCATCTTTTGATTTCAAAACACTAATACTTACTGAAACCTGGTTAAAGCCTACCATAAGTAACTTAGAAATTTTTCCCAATAAATACACTACCTTCAGGTGTGACCGTCTATCACGATCTGGTGGTGGTGTTCTTATTGCTGTTGAATCAGACATGTCGTCAGAAATTGTTTTGACGCATTGTCCACCTCACGTTGAATTTGTGTGTGTAAAAATAAGCGTGAATCAAATTTCAATTTATATACCTTGCTCCTATATTCCTCCTTCTTCTGAACTTTCTTTGTATACATCTTTCCTGCATTCAATCTATTGAATCTAAACTTTTGGACAGAGATTACCTCTTGGTTTTTGGCGACTTTAACTTGCCCCAAGTCTCATGGTCCTCTCAAGCCAATTGTTTAATTCCCTCAGTGTATAATTCATTTATTAATAGCCTTTATGAATTATGCTTGTCTCAAATTAACCCTTTTCGTAACATCAGTGACAATACTCTTGACTTGATTTTTGTCTCTGATTCTTTATCTAACACGATTTTTAGAATCGATCCTCTAGTTCTTCCTGAAGATCCTTATCACCCCACACTTAATATATTACTAGACTTGTTTACTCCAGTGAAAGCTTCAATAGTTATACCTAACTTAAAATCGCGTTGCTTTCGCAAAACTGATTTTGTTAAGCTTAACTATCTTATTTCAACTCATGATTGGTCTTTATTTTATTCATGTTCAAATTTAAATTCTTGCATCGCATATTTTTATAAATCCTTAAATGCATTTTTTGATGTTTGTGTTCCGTGTGCATATCCGGCAAAGTCTAACTGGCTTCCGTGGTATACACGTGAACTACTAAGGTTAAAAAATGTTAAATCCCGGCTTTATAAAAAATTTACTTCTTCGGGTAATCCCTCTGATTATACCCGATACATAGTGGCAAAGACAAATTTAAGCACTTGCAACAGTTTATCTTACAAAAAATATTTAAATCGTTGTCGACTTGAATTTGCACGTAACCCTAAAAAATTCTATAACTTTGTTAACATTAAACGAAAATCCAATAGTTTCCCACCTTATTTTTTATATAAAAACAAGAAAACAACCAGTGATCAAGACGCTGCTCATCTGTTTGCAGACTTTTTTCAATCTACCTATTCCTCTACTAACTTCGACAATAATCTTCCATATCCGTATTTAACTCAGAGATCAAATTCCATTTCTTGTGATATGATCGATGAGGAATCATTACGGACTAATCTATGCTCTATTAATCCAATCTTCTCTCCCGGCCCTGACGGAGTATCAGGATGCGTACTTAGATTTTGTGCCAATAGCTTCTTTAGACCCATTTTCAAGTTATTTAACTTGTCTTTAGCATCTTGTACGTTTCCTCCAATCTGGAAAGAATCTTTTTCTATCCCTCTTCATAAAAACGGGTCTAAGTCTGAAGTAATGAATTATAGGTGCATTTCCAAATTATCCTCTATTCCAAAGTTGTTGGAAAAAATTATTACTGTGGAGTTTACACATAAGTGCAAGTCACTTATTTCGCCACATCAACATGGCTTTGTAAAATCTCGATCTACTACCACGAATCTTCTGAAATTCACCTCAATAATTAATAAAGGTTTTCAGAAGAAAATGCAAACTGATGTGGTCTACACAGACTTCAGCAAAGCATTTGATTCAGTAAATCACTTACTTCTTCTTCATAAGCTTAATCTTATTGGTTTTTCCTACCCATTGCTCCTTTGGATCTCCAATTACTTAACTTGTAGGTCCCAAAGGGTACTTTTCAAATGTTTGCTATCTAAGCCTATCTCTGTATCCTCTGGTGTTCCTCAGGGCAGTCATCTTGGCCTCTACTCCTTAACCTATTTATAAATGATCTTCCCTCTGTTCTACACTATTCTAATATTCTAATGTATGCTGATGATGTGAAACTTTGCTTAACATACAATGAACTGACCACTAATTCACTTCAAGTCGATATTGACTCATTTTTCACTTGGTGTAGCCGTAATTTGCTATATTTAAACTGTTCGAAGTGCAAGGTCATGTCTTTTTATAGAAGTAATTTTCACGTTGTCAACTATACCCTTGACCAATTTCCACTTCACAGAATTTTTGAGGTAGTGGAAATATTGGAATTCTTTTTGATCATAAGTTAAAATTTGATTGTCATATAACACACATTGTCAATAAGGCGTATCGGGCTCTTGGCTTCATTAAAAGATGGGCTAAAGAATTTGAAGACCCTTATACGACAAAATTGTTATATACTTCTCTTGTTCGCCCGATTTTGGAATATGGATCCTGTGTATGGTCTCCGCAATACCAGGTCCATCAAGACAGAATTGAGTCTGTCAAAAAACAATTTTTGCTCTTTGCTTTGCGTCGCTTTAACTGGGTTTCTAGCGTAGATTTACCACCTTACTCAAGCAGACTATTGCTAATTAACCTACCCTCCTTAACTAACCGTCGTATTATGCTAGGTGTTATGGTCATAATAAAACTAATAAAATACGACATCGACTCTCCTTTCCTGCTTAACCAACCAAACTTTTGTGTTCCTTCTAGGGTTACACGAAATTTGTTACCACTTTCTCTGAGCTTTTGTACTAATAACTATAGCTTGCATGATTCTTTTAGAGTTCTCTGTGCCTTAAAAATTTTAGAATAATCAACACGGAATCCTCCCTCTCATCTATCAAATTATCTATATTAAATTACCTAACCTTTTCACCTAACAACAATTAACTATACTTCCTAACAACTAATACTAATCTACCGATCTGATTGGGTTTTACTGGGTTTTCCCCAATCCTTTGCAGCAAATGCTGGATCGTTTTTTTTTTTTATATTTCCCAGCCTAAATTTTAAAATATAAATATATTTTTAATTAATTTATACTTTTTTTAAAAAAAGTCAATTCATAATCAAAATTTTAAACTTTAATTATTTTCTTTTTTTAATTTTAATTATAACTAATTTTAATTTAAACTTAAAAATTAATTCTAATTTCAAGTCGACTGCCTTAGTTGACGTTAAATAAAAAAATAAACTAGCTGGAGTTGGAATCACTATAAATGACGAGTTACGGGCAATTGTATTAATTTCACGTTTGCCAGTTGAGTATGAGAATTTCGTTGTCCTGTTCGGTACGGGCAGCAGCCGACGCGCTGCTTTGAGCAATTGACGCCGACGTCGACGTTGCGTCGTGTCGCTTTACTCTTTACGCGCGTCGCTGCGTGCGTGCGAGCGAGTAAGCTATATGTAGTAGAAGTATTTGTGCAGAATTCTCTGTTTGAAATTATGAGTGTGGTTACACGTTTGTAACGGATTTAGAAAATTGGGCGAAGGGTATCTTACTGTCGGGCGCCCGACTGTAGCCTTACCTACTTGTTTTTTTTGTTTTCTTTTTGTTTGTTATGTTTATATCAGAGAGCTGCAACATGCATGCATACACAATACTCAAAAATGAATGAGATTCTTGCCACTCGATCTTCATTTTGCACAGGCCGCACATTACACACGCCTCAAGCCGCGCAAGCCTCTAATAGCAAGAGCCTTAAATAGCAGGAGACTCTAAAAGCAAGAGCCGCAAAAGGCAGGAACCGCAAAAGGCAGGAATGGTTTGGCAAAAAAGACAAGAAAGGCAGGAACGTTTTGGCAAAAAAGACAAGAGACGCAAGAGATAAGACAACGTTTGGTTTTCCCTTTCTGCTAGCGCGTGCCTCGCTTATTTTGTGGAAATGGTAACGGAACAAGTATAAATTGAAATGCATCGGCCTCGGATTTTTTTTCTATACCTACTTATGTGTCTATTAATAGAACAGAAGTAAAATGGGTAGCCCAAAAACGCACTAGAAGAAAGGGAAAACCGAACGTTCTCGAAAAAATTTGTATGCCTCGACCCTTATGCTGCTGTCTATACCTACCGAGCCTACCGAGCCTTGGGGCAGGCGTCTCTTGTCTTTTTTGCCAAAAAGTTCCTGCCTTACTTTTATTTTGCCAAAACGTTCCTACCTTTTGCGGCTCTTGCTTTTAGAGTCTCCTGCTATTTAAGGCTCTAGCTATTAGAGGCTTGCGCGGCTGAGGCGTGTGCTATGTGCGGCCTGTGCAAAATAAAGATCGAATGGCAAAAATCTCATTCATTTTTGAGTGGCTTGTTGTGCATGCATGCATGTTGCAGTTCCCTTTGGTGCTAAAGCTCAGGCTAAATTATGGGCATATCATATTCGCAGATTTAGACATATTTTTTTGTTATTTCTTTTGCATGATCATCGGGGGATCAATGGAAGATTTTAATTTGCACACATAACCACCCTGCCCTTTGAATTTTTAGATTTCTGTCTTTTTTTACCACTACCTCGAACCTTATCAAAAGTTAGCCCACTCATTACAAAAGAGATAATATATAATGAACAGCATTTGGCGAATACAGCGTAGAAAAAACCACGAGAGGTGCATCAGCCGACTGGAGCTGTGAAGTTACTAGGTTTGCGCATGTCTGAGGGTAAGATAATGGCTAGATACTTGAGTTATTTCTGTCAGTTTGTCGATCAACTAGCTGGAGTTGGAATCACTATAAATGACGAGTTTCAGGCAATTGTATTAATTTCATGTTTGCCAGTTGAGTATGAGAATTTCGTTGTCCCCATTGAACGCACGACAATTTGCTGACTTGCTGTGCATAAAACTCAAAGAAGGCAAGAGGAGGGATAATACGAAAAGGCATATGGAAAATTCACCGGCATTTTCTGCGACGCAAAAAATGTGCGAAGCTCGCTACAAAAAAGTAATAACAAAATGTCGTATATTTTAAGTGCGGTAAAAAAGGGCACATAAAAGAGAATTGTCGCTGATTCGAATACAGAAGAGCTTCTCAATGTGTTATATGTTCCCAAACTGAAGTGGAATTGGTGCATACGGATGTATGCGGTCCTTTCGAAACGAAATCAATTGATGGATCCAGGCATTTCCTAACAATCATAGACGATATGTCACGGCAGACATATGTGTATTTCCTTAAGGGCAAAGACGAGGTTTTTGACAAGTTTATGGAGTACAAAAATCTAGTGGAGCGGCAGAAAGGAAAAAAGCTGAAATGCGTTCCAAGCGATAATTGACGGGAGTCCGTCAATAAGAAGTTTGATGAATATTTTAAGAAAATGGGAATTACATGGCAGTTGACAGTGACATATACTCCACAACAAAACGGTGTGGCGGAACGAGTAATCGGACGTTCGTGGAAATGGCCAGATACTTATTGCTACAGTCAAGATAAGGTCAAGAAATAGGGGCAGAAGCAATATGCACAGCGGTGTATTTGAGAATCGTTCCTCCACTAGGTCATTGATCAGAAGGACACCAATGGAATCGTGGACTGATAAGAAACCAAATGAGTCATCTTAGAGTTTTTGGTTCATTCACAGCAAGTTTAACTCTAAGAGAAAAGAGTATCGAATGGTCGGATATTCGGCACATAGCAAGTGCAATCGACTGTATGATCCAGAGGTGAGGTAAGAAGTCGAGAACTGAGACGTGGTTTTTAATGAGCTTGGACTTCCGGAGCACGCAGTTGCAGAGTGTATGTATGATGCATAAATTTTCAGTGAACAGTGTCATATGGAGCCTTATAGTACTGAGAAAAAAAATTTTTATACCCTTCGACCATTGAAAATGGTCAAAAAAGGGTATACTAACTTTGTGCAAAATGTATGTAACAGGTATAAGGAGCGTCATTAGTAACTTGAAATGTTTTTGTAAAGTCAGGGCGGATTAATGTTTTTAACTTTTCGAAAGATTTATTATATACTTCGTCCTTTATGTCAATTTTAGCTCCTTTTTTTGAGAAATATAGTGAGCGGTTTTGCTATTTTTGCAAAATCTGGAATGAACTTGCGGTAGTATCCGCATAAACCCAAAAAAGATTTGATTTCTTTTTAGGTTTTTGGAATGGGAAATATTTCAATAGCTTTTACTTTGTTGGGTCTTATACCATCTGGACTTATGGTATGACCTAGAAAATTTGATTTTTTTTTTTTAAATTCACATTTGTCAAATTGGAGCTTAAGATTTGCCTCTTTAAGTTTCTGAAAAACTTTTCTTAGTGAGTCCAGGTGCTCGGTGAGGGATGTTGAGTAGATGATAACATCATCTTAATATACAAGACAATGTTTGTTGATTAAATCTTTTAGGACGAAGTTCATGCAAAGTTGGAAAGTTGCCGGGGCATTTTTCAACTTAAATGGCATACGAGTATTCTCGAAGTGACCGTGTTTAGTTAAAACTGCAGTTTTTGGTATGGACTTAGGGTCCATTTCGATTTGGTGAAAACCTTTCGCAAAGTCGATTGTTGTGAAGTATTGGCATTTTCCTAATTTTCCTAATATTTCATCCATGTTCGGAATTGGGAATTTATCATATATTGTTATTTCGTTTAAGTTTCGATAGTCGACGACCAACCTGAATTTTGGTTTGCCAGAAGCGTCCATCTTTTCGGGAACAATCCATAATGTACTGCAATAAGGGGAGTCGCTTTTGCGTATGATGCCTTGTTGTAGCATTTCCTCAATTTGTTTGTTTACTTCTGCTTCGTAAGCAAAAGGGTATGAATAGGGTCTTTTGAAGATTGGATTTTCATGAACTGTTTTTATTTCGTGACGTATGATGCTCGTGAATGTTAGGTCTTCTTTGTCAGAATACTGAATATCTTTAAACTCTTTTAATAACTGCGTTGTTTAAGTGGTCTAGTCTGTATGTGCGGTCCGAGTTTATTTCATTGTCTAATGCGTAATTTATTTCAGCTGTTAAGTAGTTTTCTTGTAAAATTGCTTCAAAGTTTTTTGAGGAGTTTCCGTCACAAAGCTCTAATTCTTTATAAAGGAATGATCTTCCATTGATAACTGTTTCTTTTCTAAAATAATCTATGCAACCGTTATTCTCCATTAGTATTTTTCTTCCTAATAGAATGTCATAAAATGGTGAAAACGAATGAATATAGAATTTCTGTGATTGTTGAAATAACTCATTGGCTGGAAGGTTTACAAATTTATTTAATTTTGAGTAGCCTGTCATAATAATATTTGGAATTTGTCCGGTTGTCTTATGTTTAGTTTTATGGTTGTATGTGTATAAAATTGTTTCTATTCTTGTTTCCCTATTTTCTGTGTTATTTTCAGTATTGATAATTCTGATTTTTATACCCTTCGACCATTGAAAATGGTCAAAAAAGGGTATACTAACTTTGTGCAAGATGTATGTAACAGGCATAAGGAGGCGTGGCAGACCCCATAAAGTATATATATTCTTGCTCAGGATCACTAGCCGAGTCGATTGAGACATGTCCGTCTGTCTGTCCGTCTGTCCGTCTGAATGAGACAACAGATCTCAGCTATTAAAAAAGCTAGAGATACCAAATTTGGCATGAAGGTTCCTATAAGTCATAGGCAGATCAAGTTTATGTCAAATGTTTGATTCCACGCCCACCGCCCCCGCAAATCGGTCATTTGCGATTATTAAGCAAAGTATTAAACCCATAACTTTCTGCTTTGGTATGTACAAAGCTAAATGCAATATGAACATAAGTTATTCAAGTCAACGTTTTCTGTACAAATGTTCGGTACGGGCAGCAGCTTGCGCGCTGCTTTGAGCAGTCGACGCCGACGTCGACGTTGCGTCGTGTCGCTTTACTCTTTTCACGCGTCGCTGTATGAGTGCGAGCGAGTAAGCAATATGTACTAGAAGTATTTGTGCAGAATTCTCTATTTGAAATTATGAGTGTGGTTACATGTTTGTAACGGATTTAGAAAATTGGGAGAAGGGTATCTTACTATCGGGCGTCCGACTGTAACCTTACCTACTTGTTTTCTTTTGCTGGATCTTCTCTTCTTAATAGAGACTTACAACAAGTTTTAAAATCTTAGACTAATATTTCAACTAAGAATCCATTTTTAGCGATGGGTTAAGTTTAAAGCACGGCTCTAATAATATAGGAACTGAACGAGTGGATGATCGACACGTTGAAGTCTACTCCAACTGGAAGTTCTGGTTAGCGACCATACAAAAGGATTTGGGTGAAATGTTAATTTAGCTTGGTGTTTTGCTTTTTGATGGAAATTTTCGTCAGAACAGTGTTGATATTTAAATCTCGATGAATGTTTTCGTTCCTTATATACCAAGGAGCACCAGTTATGAGTCTAAGTGTCTTAGATTGAACTCTTTGAATTACTTCGATGTTACTACGACTAGCATTTCCCCAAAGTTCAGAGCCGTATTTCCATATTGGCTTGATCACGGTGTTATAGAGAAGTATTTTGTATGCAAGGCAAAGAGGGATTGAGAGTTGATTAGCCAATGGAGCTTGGTGGTCTTCAACTTTAGTTGAGTTTTTTTGGCTGCTATGTGTGAGGTGGTGGAGGCCAGGTGAGTCTCCTGTCAAGATGGATACCCAAGTATGTGACGGTGTTTGACTGGGGGATTCGTGCTCCGCTTAGAGTAAGCTGGGGACAGGTTTGTCTGTTCAGTGTGAATGTTACGTGTTTACATTTACTTTCATTTAACTTATTTTACTTTATTCTCAAGTTAGCTAACCTTTTTTCCATAGATTCCAAATGATTTTGTAGAATAACAGTTGCTCTAAGTGGACATTTACTCCGGCTAAGAATGGCAGTGTCATCTGCAAACGTTGAATTGGTAAGTTGAATGTTTGTCGGAATGTCCGATGTATATAGAATGGGACCGAGAACGCTTCCTTGAGGGACTCCAGCTTTGATTTCACGCTTAGCAGATGTTGAGGCGCTACATCTTACGGAGAATAATCTTTTATGTAGATAGGATTCGAGGAGTTTGTGCATACTATTGGGAAGTAAACACTTGGGCAATATCAAGAAATATAGCAGAGCTGTATTCTCGTTGTTCAAACGCAGTGCGTATTTCCGTGGTGATACGGTTTACCTGTTCTATTGTACCATGTTTTTCTCGGAACCCAAAACTATTGGGTGCATTGGGATTATGTTATTTATACTAAGAAGGGGACTGATGTGCGATACGATGAGTTTTTCGAATAGTTTTGATAAGCAGGACAGAAGACTTATTGGTCTATATGAAGATGCTTGTGTTTTGTCTTTACCAGGTTTTTGGAATCATAACAATAGTTGACTTTTTCCATCTTTGACGAAAATAACCATATTTAGTCATTGCGTTAAAAAGCGTACATAAATCATTTACAGCACAACTTGGTAGTTCTATGATCATTTTTGGAGTAATTCTATCATGGCCCGGTGCTTTGTTCGGCTTTGATTGCTCTTTGATTATTTGATTAATTTCGCTTGATCGGAAAATCAGGGGCGTAGTGTGTGTTATGTCAGAGCTTGAGAATTCCGGAAGCTCAAATAAATTGGTAGCAGGATTTAGTTGGAAGACTTCTTGGAGGTGTGTTTCAAACACGTTCGCCTTTTCTGAGTCACTTCTAGCCCATCTTCCTGTAACACTTCGGATAGGGCTGTCTGTTTCAATAGGGGCACTGAGACTGCGCGTTTTGCAGAGTGGGTTTTTGGCACATGTTGGAGAGAGTTGTTCAATGTATTGGTGTTGTACAAGATTCTCTTCTTGTTTTAGTACTCTAGAGAGTTTTGAGTTGCAGCTTTTCATTTCTCTTTGCTTGCTGGTGATCTGTTTTTTTGCCACTCTCGTCGTAAATGTCTTTTTAGGCCATGGATTTTAAAAAAATACATGGTCTATTAGGTTTGTCGGAATGTGCGTAACAGGCAGAAGGAGACATTTGCGACCCCATAAAGTATATATATTCTTGCTCAGGATCACTCGCCTAGTCGATCTAGCCATGTCTGTCTATCCGTCTGTCTGTCTGTCCGTCTGTTCGTCTTTATGAGCGTCTGATTCTCAGCTATTAAGAAAGTTAGAGACTCCAAATTTGGCATTGGCAAATTTGGTATTAAACTCATAACGTTCTGCTTCGGTATACGTAAAGCTGAATACAATATAAACATATACTCTAAATTACAATCCGATCGGACAAATATTACAGAAGTTATTCAAGTCAACGTTTTCAGTACAAATGTTCGGTACGAGCAGCAGCCTGCGCGCTGCTTTATGCAGTTGACGCCGACGTGGACGTCGCGTAGTGTCGCTTTACTGCTTTACTTTCATTTGAGGTTTAGATACACGTGCTGAAGTGGTGAGAATAATTTCAAGGCATTTACAGAATTATCAATGTCTGCCTCGTGGTGCAGTGTTGGGCTTAGCTCAATGTGTGAGCTTATATATTTTTTGTAGCGAATGTAATAATATCAGGCCGTTCCAACGTTGGTGGTTGTTCGAACAGTTGAAGAAGGATAGGAGAGTGGTCCGAGGACAAGTCAGCTATTGCTTCTATCCGCGTTAGTTGTTTTGGTATGTTTCGCGTTATAGCAAAGTCTATAAGATCAGGTTTTTTGTTGGGATCAGCTGGCCAATATATACGCCTACCCGGAGATATGAGAAAGATAACAACGATGAGATCGCTTCTAACGACAACACAGTTGCATCTGACACATTGTTTTCTACCAAACAAGGTAGCAGTGACGAATAATGCGAGAGCATCGGAGAAGTTGGTGCTGAAACAGCACGTTGCGTATTAGTCCAGGAAGACCATGGTTGCTAAGAACAGGAAGACCCGGTGGCCCAAAGAAGCAATATAATGTACTCAGCACTATGGTTAATGAGGATGTAACTGTTCCATTATCCTATGAGAAGGCAATGAAAAGTCCAGAGGCAACGTATGGCGTGAGACGATGGCAAAGGAATACGAGTCTTTGATAAAAAATCAAACTTAAATTGCAGAATTACCGACGAAGCATCGGGCAATTGGCTGCAAATGAGTAATTGGCCTGAAGCACTGAGATGCACTTGGGCAAATACAGCGCTTAAAGCACGTCTGGTCACGAAAGGTTGTTCGCAGCAATATGGCGTTAACTATAAGGATACGTGCTCGTCGGTTTGTCGATTGGAGAGCATGCGTTTCATTTGGACCTTAGCAGCGGAGTTAAAGTTAAATCTACACCAGATGGATGTATGGACGACATACCTTAATATCAATCTAAAGGACTTAGTATACATGGAGCAACCCCAAGACTATGTAAAAATCACTACCACGTATCTTCTGGAATTCACCTCAATAATTAATAAAGGTTTTCAGTAGAAAATTCAAACTGATGTGGTCTACACAGACTTCAGCAAAGCATTTGATTCAGTAAATCACTTACTTCTTCTTCATAAGCTTAATCTTATTGGTTTTTCCTACCCATTGCTCCTTTGGATCTCCAATTACTTAACTTGTAGGTCCCAAAGGGTACTTTTCAAATGTTTGCTATCTAAGCCTATCTCTGTATCCTCTGGTGTTCCTCAGGGCAGTTATCTTGGGCCTTTACTCTTTAACCTATTTATAAATGATCATCCCTCTGTTCTATATTATTCTAATATTCTAATGTATGCTGATGATGTGAAACTTTGCTTAACATACAATGAACTAACCACTAATTCACTTCAAGTCGATATTGACTCATTTTTTACTTGGTGTAGCCGTAATTTGCTATATTTAAACTGTTCGAAGTGCAAGGTCATGTCTTTTTATAGAAGTAATTTTCACGTTGTCAACTATACCCTTGACCAATTTCCACTTCACAGAATTTTTGAGGTAGTGGAAATATTGGAATTCTTTTTGATCATAAGTTAAAATTTGATTGTCATATAACACACATTGTCAATAAGGCGTATCGGGCTCTTGGCTTCATTAAAAGATGGGCTAAAGAATTTGAAGACCCTTATACGACAAAATTGTTATATACTTCTCTTGTTTGCCCGATTTTGGAACATGGATCCTGTGTATGGTCTCCTCAATACCAGGTCCATCAAGACAGAATTGAGCCTGTCCAAAAACAATTTTTGCTCTTTTTCAAAATTTTAAACTTTAATTATTTTCTTTTTTTAATTTTAATTATAACTAATTTTAATTTAAACTTAAAAAATAATTCTAATTTCAAGTCGACTGCCTTAGTTGACGTTAAATAAATAAAATAAACTAGCTGGAGCTGGAATCACTATAAATTACGAGTTACAGGCAATTGTATTAATTTCACGTTTGCTTTTGCGGCTCTTGCTTTTAGAATCTCCTGCTATTTAAGGCTCTAGCTATTTGAGGCTTGCGCGGCTGAGGCGTGTGCTATGTGCGGCCTGTGCAAAATAAAGATCGAATGGCAAAAATCTCATTCATTTTTGAGTGGCTTGTTGTGCATGCATGCATGTTGCAGTTCTCTGGTATATATATTAATATTGCCCTTTGGTGCTAAAGCTCAGGCTAAATTATGGGCATATCATATTCGCAGATTTAGACATATTTTTTTGTTATTTCTTTTGCATGATCATCGGGGGGATCAATGGAAGATTTTAATTTGCACACATAACCACCCTGCCCTTTGAATTTTTAGATTTCTGTCTTTTTTTACCACTACCACGAACCTTATCAAAAGTTAGCCCACTCATTACAAAAGAGATAATATATAATGAACAGCATTTGGCGAATACAGCGTAGAAAAAACCACGAGAGGTGCATCAGCCGACTGGAGCTGTGAAGTTACTAGGTTTGCGCATGTCTGAGGGTAAGATAATGGCTAGATACTTGAGTTATTTCTGTCAGATTGTCGATCAACTAGCTGGAGTTGGAATCACTATAAATGACGAGTTAATTGTATTAATTTCACGTTTGCCAGTTGAGTATGAGAATTTCGTTGTCCCCATTGAACGCGCGACAATTTGCTGACTTGCTGTGCATAAAACTCAAAGAAGGCAAGAGGAGAGATAATACGAAAAGGCATATGGAAAATTCACCGGCATTTTCTGCGACGCAAAAAATGTGCGAAGCTCGCTACAAAAAAGTAATAACAAAATGTCGTATATTTTAAGTGCGGTAAAAAAGGGCACATAAAAGAGAATTGTCGCTGATTCGAATACAGAAGAGCTTCTCAATGTGTTATATGTTCCCAAACTGAAGTGGAATTGGTGCATACGGATGTATGCGGTCTATTCGAAACGAAATCAATTGGTGGATCCAGGCATTTCCTAACAATCATAGACGATATGTCACGGCAGACATATGTGTATTTCCTTAAGGGCAAAGACGAGGTTTTTGACAAGTTAATGGAGTACAAAAATCTAGTGGAGCGGCAGAAAGGAAAAAAAGCTGAAATGCGTTCCAAGCGATAATTGACGGGAGTCCGGCAATAAGAAGTTTGATGAATATTTTAAGGAAATGGGAATTACACGGCAGTTGACAGTGACATATACTCCACAACAAAACGGTGTGGCGGAACGAGTAATCGGACGTTCGTGGAAATGGCCAGATACTTATTGCTACAGTCAAGATAAGGTCAAGAAATAGGGGAAGAAGCAATATGCACAGCGGTGTATTTGAGAATCGTTCCTCCACTAGGTCATTGATCAGAAGGACACCAATGGAATCGTGGACTGATAAGAAACCAAATGAGTCATCTTAGAGTTTTTGGTTCATTCACAGCAAGTTTAACTCTAAGGGAAAAGAGTATCGAATGGTCGGATATTCGGCACATAGCAAGTGCAATCGACTGTATGATCCAGAGTTGAGGTAAGAAGTCGAGAACTGAGACGTGGTTTTTAATGAGCTTGGACTTCCGGAGCACGCAGTTGCAGAGTGTATGTATGATGCATAAATTTTCAGTGAACAGTGTCATATGGAGCCTTATAGTACTGAGAAAAAAAATTTTTTTTTTTTGCTGGATCTTCTCTTCTTAATAGAGACTTACAACAAGTTTTAAAATCTTAGACTAATATTTCAACTAAGAATCCATTTTTAGCGATGGGTTTAGTTTTAAGCACGGCTCTAATTATATCGGAACTGAACGAGTGGATGATCGACACGTTGAAGTCTACTCCAACTGGAAGTTCTGGTTAGCGACCATACAAAAGGATTTGGGTGAAATGTTAATTTAGCTTGGTGTTTTGCTTTTTGATGGAAATTTTCGTCAGAACAGTGTTGATATTTAAATCTCGATGAATGTTTTCGTTCCTTATATACCAAGGAGCACCAGTTATGAGTCTGTCTTAGATTGAACTCTTTGAATTACTTCGATGTTACTACGACTAGCATTTCCCCAAAGTTCAGAGCCGTATTTCCATATTGGCTTGATCACGGTGTTATAGAGAAGTATTTTGTATGCAAGGCAAAGAGGGGATTGAGAGTTGATTAGCCAATGGAGCTTGGTGGTCTTCAACTTTAGTTGAGTTTTTTTGGCTGCTATGTGTGAGGTGGTGGAGGCCAGGTGAGTCTCCTGTCAAGATGGATACCCAAGTATGTGACGGTGTTTGACTGGGGGATTCGTGCTCCGCTTAGAGTAAGCTGGGGACAGGTTTGTCTGTTCAGTGTGAATGTTACGTGTTTACATTTACTTTCATTTACCTTATTTTACTTTATTCTCAAGTTAGCTAACCTTTTTTCCATAGATTCCAAATGATTTTGTAGAATAACAGTTGCTCCAAGGGGACATTTACTCCGGCTAAGAATGGCAGTGTCATCTGCAAACGTTGAATTGGTAAGTTGAATGTTTGTCGGAATGTCCGATGTATATAGAATGGAACCGAGAACGCTTCCTTGAGGGACTCCAGCTTTGATTTCACGCTTAGCAGATGTTGAGGCGCTACATCTTACGGAGAGTAATCTTTTATGTAGATAGGATTCGAGGAGTTTGTGCATACTATTGGGAAGTAAACACTTGGGCAATATCAAGAAATATAGCAGAGCTGTATTCTCGTTGTTCAAACGCAGTGCGTATTTCCGTGGTGATACGGTTTACCTGTTCTATTGTACCATGTTTTTCTCGGAACCCAAAACTATTGGGTGCATTGGGATTATGTTATTTATACTAAGAAGGGGACTGATGTGCGATACGATGAGTTTTTCGAATAGTTTTGATAAGCAGGACAGAAGACTTATTGGTCTATATGAAGATGCTTGTGTTTTGTCTTTACCAGGTTTTTGGAATCATAACAATAGTTGACTTTTTCCATCTTTGACGAAAATAACCATATTTAGTCATTGCGTTAAAAAGCGTACATAAATGTTTTACAGCACAACTTAGTAGTTCTATGATCATTTTTGGAGTAATTCTATCATGGCCCGGTGCTTTGTTCGGCTTTGATTGCTCTTTGATTATTTGATTAATTTCGCTTGATCGGAAAATCAGGGGCGTAGTGTGTGTTATGTCAGAGCTTGAGAATTCCGGAAGCTCAAATAAATTGGTCGCAGGATTTAGTTGGAAGACTTCTTGGAGGTGTGTTTCAAACACGTTCGCCTTTTCTGAGTCACTTCTAGCCCATCTTCCTGTAAGACTTCGGATAGGGCTGTCTGTTTCAATAGGGGCACTGAGACTGCGCATTTTGCAGAGTGGGTTTTTGGCACATGTTGGAGAGAGTTGTTCAATGTATTGGTGTTGTACAAGATTCTCTTCTTGTTTTAGTACTCTAGAGAGTTTTGAGTTGCAGCTTTTCATTTCTCTTTGCTTGCTGGTGATCTGTTTTTTTGCCACTCTCGTCGTAAATGTCTTTTTAGGCCATGGATTTTAAAAAAATACATGGTCTATTAGGTTTGTCGGAATGTGCGTAACAGGCAGAAGGAGACATTTGCGTCCCCATAAAGTATATATATTCTTGCTCAGGATCACTCGCCTAGTCGATCTAGCCATGTCTGTCTATCCGTCTGTCTGTCTGTTTGTCTGTCCGTCTGTATGAGCGTCTGATTCTCAGCTATTAAGAAAGTTAGAGACTCCAAATTTGGCATTGGCAAATTTGGTATTAAACTCATAACGTTCTGCTTCGGTATACGTAAAGCTGAATACAATATAAACATATCCTCTAAATTACAATCCGATCGGACAAATGTCACAGAAGTTATTCAAGTCAACGTTTTCAGTACAAATGTTCGGTACGAGCAGCAGCCTGCGCGCTGCTTTATGCAGTTGACGCCGACGTGGACGTCGCGTCGTGTCGCTTTACTGTGTATGTATGTGTGTGAGCGAGTAAGCCATATGTATTAAAATAAGTTGTGACGCCGCATGAAGCGACGCCACATTTATAATTTAAGTTAACATATTCGAAACAAAAGACAAGATATCTTTAAGCCCGGCATACCCCGTTGTTATTTGAATTCGAAAGCATAGGCATAGGCAAAGGCAAAACATGCGAAACAGGGCAAGAAACATAAGAAACCCCCGGTCACTCGGCACCCATGCCTAGTAACGGTGCCTCGGTACCCAGAGCTCGCGTACAGACAGCACGAGCCAACGGCTTCGCGGCCGATTTTTGGGCAGCGACGCCGGACCAGCAGCGACGCTGCTAGCAGAGCCGCAGCAGCCAGGAAAGATCGGCCGAAGGCAGCGACGACAGACAAGCAGCGGCGACAGGCAAGCAGCGGCGACATGCGAGCAGCGGCGACATGTACGCAGCAGCGGCGACATGTTCGCAGCAGCGAAAAGGGAAGTCGCAAAAGTAGGCCAAGGGGAGTTGATCCCGAGCAGCCAGCAGAAAAGGCAGCAAAGTGCTCCCTTTAAAAGTGATTTAAAAATAAAAATAAACAGTAGTGCCAAGTCCTGTCGAGTGCCAGCCCAAGGACCCCAAAGGACGAAACAATATGAATCCTGTCGCAGGAGAGTCAAGGTGAGCTAAAGTAAACATAAAACAATGAGAGCGCAGTTAGAGCTAGCGTAAATGGTGCGAAGTAGGAAGTAGGCAGGGACTAATTAAAATAAGGACTAGTGCTTAAAGATCGAAGTGAATAAAAGAAACCATGTTAAATATTAACGAAATTTCCCTGCAGTGATTATTTAAAAACAATATACCCGGTGTTACATTAGGCAAAAAGTGTCATGTCCGTGTGTGTGCCGTTGTGAGTGTGTATTAGCAGAGTCGCGCTTTCTGGCATGCCGGTACTCCGCTGGCCAGTAAGCGAGCCTGCGTGTACACACGCATAGTTCGTGTCGTGAGTGAACGTCAGTTGGCGAGTGGGTGCGTGAGCGTGTGCTTCAGCAAGTTGCGGCGTGGTGGAATACACCATCGAGCGACTTGTGGGAGCGCAAGTGAGAGTACCTGCGGTCACAGACATTCTGCACGACCAACGGCAGATCGTGAGTGTCGTGCGTGAAACGTCAGTTGGCGATAGGTGCGTGAGCGTGTGCTTCAGCAAGTTGCGGATGGTGGAATACACCATCGAGCGACTTGTGGGAGCGCAGGCGAGAGTACCTGCGGTCACGGACATTTTGCACGACCAACGGCCGATCGTGAGTATCGTGCGTGAAACGTTAGTTGGCAAGTGGGTGTGAAACGTGTACCCTAACGAGTTTGCGGCGTGGTGCAATACACCACTGAGCGGCTCGTGGGGGTACAAGCAAGAACATCTGCGGTCACGGGCGTTCTGTACGACCACCGATCGACCGTGAAGGGCGCCGTGAGCGAGCGATAGTTGGCAAGCGAGGTGCGAAGGGGGTGCATTTTACCTAGTTGCGGATGGTGGAATACACCAACGAGCGACTTAGGGAGTGCAAGCGAAAAGCACCCGCGGCCACGTGCGTTCCTCACGATAGGCCGCCAACTCGACACGCGTGACACGTTACACGTGCCCGTGAGCCTCGAAAGGACCGCGTGGTGGCGGAGACAACTACCACGTGGTTAGCAAACGAGCACACGTACATTATGTGGGTCATGCCCATAGCCGATACCCTGTAAACGACCTATTGAGGTATGACCTGCTAGTCAATTTATATTTTATAAATTTTCTGTAAAGACCCTGGCTAGACTGAGATATGTACCCCAGCCTGAGAAAGCATCCTTACAGATGGCGCCCGAGCAGGGACTACTTTTTAACTACTTTTTAACGTCTTTTCGTGGACTAAAGACCCACGTAGCAAATTTATGCAGGGTATAGCAGGCAGGCACAAGATCCACATTACAAGTTTCAAACAGGGCACTCGTAGCAAAGAATAGACATAGACATCGATGCATGCATAAGAATCATAGTTTTTCTCATATCAGTCGTAGGACAGGTTCCACACGTGTCTACGACTACTGCGCATACTGACGTGGGCGCAAACTTTGACCTTGTGATTTTATTTTACACGGCTTAACCATTTCTTCCTGCGCCGGCGCAGCCTGAGCGGCGACACCGCTCAGGCAACTTGTATATAAGACTCGGTACCGAATACCGAGGGAGTCAGTCGCGTCCGGACCCGCAAGTAGTCAACATCGGTGACAAATAATTTTCGTTTAAAAAAAAAATATCGTTCCCTAACAATACCGCGAGATTCCCAGCAGTGAACAAGACTAAGTGAAAACAAGACTAAGTGAAAACAAGACTAATTGACGCACGTCACACCTACCTCGCGAGCAATCTTTTTAATCAAGTGAAACAGATACAACAAACTCGTCCAACATGGGAACTCGCTGGATCGCGTTCCGTAGGAAGAGCGAGCTGCAACTCATCCTCAAGGAGTTCGGACTGGACACAAGTGGTACAGTAGAGGAGATGCGGAGCCGGCTGGTGGCTTTCTCCAACCAGGAGGATCTGTCAAAGGATTAGCTGCAACGACTTATGGAGCTAGAGGCTAGCTTAGGCAATGCAGTTACGCCGGAGCTGAAATCGCCTGGAGCATGCTCACGCGACACCTCACCGGCGCCGATGGAAGACGACGCACAGATCTTCATCCCCATACCAAGCCTGGAAGCTAGACGGGCAGCGAGTCCTTCAAGGAGCACTGCCATCCGACACATCCCACCCGTTCCAGCGTCCATCGCGGCACTTCCAGCCGGAAGTAGGACCAGCGAACCGAGCCACCGATGGATAGCCCCATACGAGCTGGCCGATCGGGTACGGAAATGGGGTGTAGCTTTCAACGGCGACGCTACAGATCCGTGGGGGTTCATCGAGCAGCTGGAGGAGAAGGCGGCACTGTACAGCATCGACCCACAACAGTTACCACAGGCGGGAGCGAACGTGCTGACGGGCCAAGCAGAGGACTGGTTCAGAGTCAACACCCTTTACCAAGTCACCTGGAAGGAGTTCAAGCAGGAGTTTGTGGAGTTCTTCCTTCCCCCGCGCTATTTTCAACGACTGGAGGACGAGATCAAGAGCCGAGCCCAACGCCCAGGAGAACGATTTCGGGACTACGCCCTGGCACTAAGGCTGATGATGCGACGTGCGAAGTACACCCTGAAGCAGGAGCTGGACAGGATTTACGACAACATGATGCCGGAGTATCAACTGTTGACCCGCCGACACGTGTTCCGAAAGCTGGCTCAGCTGAGCAAACTTGTGACCACGTACGAGACCACGAAGGAGCTGCAACGCCAAACGACGAGCCAAGGTGATCAACGGAGAGAGAATCCGAAGCCACCGAACCCGCCAGTGACGACCAACGCACCGCCAACAACACTGGCACTCACAGCAGCGACAGCCACTCCTTACGCAACACCCACAGGGGCTACAAAGGGCGACCTGCAGCGCGTGTGCCATAATTGCGCTCAACCCGGGCATCTACAGGCGGACTGCCGAAATAGCCGCGTGTGGTTCTGTTGGGACTGCGGTCGACACGGTGTACGCACAGTGGACTGTTGTCGACGACCCACGTCGGGAAATGCTGCGCGTCTTCAGCCGATGGGGAACAACATGGAGACGCCGCACCGCAGTTCCCAGGAGTAGCACCTCTGAGGTGTGGTAGTGGACGTGTCATCGCGAATGTTCGGATCGAGGGTATAACAACGGACGCCACGATCGACACGGGAGCCACACGCAGCTTCATCAGCGAGCGTATGGCGGCCAGACTGAGCACACCAGAGAACGAGCGAGCAGCACTTATCCGGATCAAGCTGGCGGATGGATCATCACGAGCCGTGACTCGAGCCTTGCGGGTGAGGATCCAGCTGGGCGAGAGAGAGACGACAGTACCAATGCTGGTACTGCCCGTCATTCTGGACGACGTAATTCTGGGAATGGACTTCCTGTGCGGCGTCGAAGCGACTCTCAAGTGCGGCCGAGCAAAGTTACGCTTGCAAAGCACACTTGAAGAGGCAGCACCGACGCTCGGGACATCCCACGGAGCAACGGAGGACGCGGTGGCCCAAGACAGCGACAAGGTCGCGGGCTTACCACCGATTTGTCTCGTCGCGTGACAGAGGAATCCGTTTAGGCAGACCAGAGCACGAGAGGACACGAGAGAAGGACAACGAGACACCGAGAGACAGAGCAGGTTACAAGAGGAAGCACAACGAGACACCGAGAGACAGAGCAGGACACAAGAGGAAGGACAACGAGTCACCAAGAGACAGAGCAGGATACAAGAGAAAGGACAACGAGACACCAAGAGACAGAACCGGATACAAGAGGAAGAACAACGAGACAGCAAGGAACAATCTAGGACACCGGCGAAGGCGCAGCAAGGCACCGAGCACCGGCAAAGCACAGAGGAACCAACAGGAGCACGAGCAGAAATACATCAACGAGACACAGAGAATCAGGCCATCGCGGGTGGCCTGACCAAGCGAAGACGCCGTGGGAGACGGCCCAAGACCAGCCACGCCGCCTTGCGGTGCGTCGAGGCACCTGGAACAAGGATAGCTACGGACGAAGAACAGGTGGAGGCCTTTCTACAGTCCGAACTAGCCAAGTTCGACGGATTGATGGGGGTGTCGCCCATTACGGAGCACACCATCACTATGCGGGATGCGTACCCTATCAAGCAGAGGTACTACCCGAAGAATCCGGCCATGCAGAAGATCATCAACGAGCAGGTTGATGAGCTTCTGCGAGATGATAGGATCGAGCCATCGAGGAGCCCATACAGTGCACCGATTGTACTGGTGGGGAAGAAGACCGGAGAGATGCGGATGTGCGTGGACTACCGCCAGCTTAACGCGAAATCCATCCCGGACGCCTACCCGTTGCCACGGATCAACCACATCCTGGAGAAACTCAAGGACGCGAAGTACATATCTTCGCTGGACTTGAAGAGCGGGTATTGGCAAATACCTATGGCCCGGGACAGCAAGGAGTACATCGCGTTCACAGTGCCTGGCAGAGGCCTTTTTCATTGGAAGGTGATGCCGTTCGGACTACATTCGGCCCCGGCTACATTTCAGCGGGCTTTGGATGGAGTCATCGGACCAGACATGGAGCCGCACGCGTTTGCATACCTCGACGATATCGTCGTAGTAGGACGCACCCTCCAGGAGCATCTGGATAACCTACGAGAGGTGTTCCGGAGGCTCCGGAACGCGAACTTGCGCCTGAATAAGGCCAAGTGCAGCTTCTTCCAAAAGAGCATCATCTACCTGGGGCACCAGGTCAGCGAAGGTGGAATCCACACCGATCCCAGCAAGATCGCAGCGATAAAAGAACTCCAGCCGCCAACGACTGTCAGGGAGTTACGGAGATGCTTAGGCATCGCTTCCTGGTACCGGAGATTTGTGCCGAACTTCGCCACCCTGGTACAACCCATGTCGTCGTTGTTAAAGAAGGGCAAGCGATGGGTTTGGAGTGAGGAACAACAGCTAGCGTTCGAGGCTTTAAAGACGAGTCTCACGCAAGCACCAGTCTTAGCATGCCCGGACTTCGCTGAGCGCTTCACACTCCAGACAGACGCGAGCGACATCGGACTAGGAGCAGTGCTGACCCAACAGATCCAGGGAACAGAACGCGTCATCGCATACGCAAGCCGACGCCTCTCAGTAGCCGAAAGCCGTTATTCGACTACGGAGAAGGAGTGCCTGGCCATTGTGTGGGCGATAAGGAAGCTGCGATGTTACTTGGAAGGCTACGAGTTCGACGTAGTCACGGACCACCTGGCGTTAAAATGGTTGAATAGTATCGAGAACCCTACTGGAAGGATTGCGCACTGGGCGCTAGAGCTACAACAGTTCCGCTTCAACGCTTCATCGTAGCCGACGCTTTGTCCAGACAGCCCTTGGAGACTCTACAGCAGGTCACTCAGGAGAACCCATCCTGTGCGTGGACAACCCGGATGCTGGAGTTAACTAAGAGGGAACCCGAGAAGTATCCAAAATACCTGAGGGAGAACGACCAGCTCTATCGACGAGGAGGTTTTCGCCCGGACGACGAAGATTACACACCTTGGAAGTTGTGCGTGCCGAAACCACAACGCCAACGGGTGTTGCAGGAATGCCACGACCAGCCCACAGCCGGACATCAGGGGGTACGGAAGACCCTTAATCGGATTCGCCAGCGTTATTTCTGGCCAGGCCTCTTCCGGGATGTAGCACGTTACGTACGGAAGTGCGAGACCTCCCAGAAATTTAAGATTAGTCAACTGAAACCTCCGGGACAGATGCACACCCGGCAAGTACATGCACCATTCGACGTGCTCTGTGCAGACTTCGTGGGACCACTCCCGCGCTCTACTCACGGTAATACCATGTTACTGGTATTTTTCGATGCCTTTTCGAAGTGGGTGGAGCTGGTGCCCTTGCGCAAAGCAACGGCAGCACACCTGATGCGCTCGTTCCGAGAACGAATTCTGGCCAGGTTTGGAGTGCCAAAGATGCTAGTCTGCGACAACGAAACGCAGTTCACAATTCGAGATTTCGCGACGTTTTGCAAACAGCTGGGCATGACTCTGCAGCACACCGCGACGTACACCCCGCAGCAGAACCCCACGGAGAGAGTAAACAGGACCGTGAAGACCATGGTAGCACAGTACCTGGGCGACCAGCAGCGAACGTGGGATGAACGCCTCCCCGAGATCAGCTTGGCGATCAACACTAGCGCCTCGGATACCACCGGATTTAGCCCAGCGTACCTCGTACAAGGCGCGAGCCTCGTTTGCCGGGAGCCCTCTACGAGGAGGTGACGCCTGTCATACGGGCGGAATCACGGATGCCCGAGGAGAAGGAGCAACACCTGCAGGACGTTTTCAAGATCGTCGCCGACAATGCGCAGCAAGCAAGCGCAGAACAAGGGAGACACTACAACTTACGCCGCCGAGAGTGGAAGCCGGCCATCGGCGACTTCGTACTACTGAGACAACATCATTTGTCGAAGGCAGCCGATGGATTCGCCGCCAAGTTGGCACCCCGCTACAATGGACCTTACCGGACTACGGAGAAGGAGTGCCTGGCCATTGTGTGGGCGATAAGGAAGCTGCGATGTTACTTGGAAGGCTACGAGTTCGACGTAGTCACGGACCACCTGGCGTTAAATTGGTTGAACAGTATCGAGAACCCTACTGGAAGGATTGCGCGCTGGGCGCTAGAGCTACAACAGTTCCGCTTCAACGCTTCATCGTAGCCGACGCTTTGTCCAGACAGCCCTTGGAGACTCTACAGCAGGTCACTCAGGAGAACCCATCCTGTGCGTGGACAACCCGGATGCTGGAGTTAACTAAGAGGGAACCCGAGAAGTATCCAAAATACCTGAGGGAGAACGACCAGCTCTATCGACGAGGAGGTTTTCGCCCGGACGACGAAGATTACACACCTTGGAAGTTGTGCGTGCCGAAACCACAACGCCAACGGGTGTTGCAGGAATGCCACGACCAGCCCACAGCCGGACATCAGGGGGTACGGAAGACCCTTAATCGGATTCGCCAGCGTTATTTCTGGCCAGGCCTCTTCCGGGATGTAGCACGTTACGTACGGAAGTGCGAGACCTCCCAGAAATTTAAGATTAGTCAACTGAAACCTCCGGGACAGATGCACACCCGGCAAGTACATGCACCATTCGACGTGCTCTGTGCAGACTTCGTGGGACCACTCCCGCGCTCTACTCACGGTAATACCATGTTACTGGTATTTTTCGATGCCTTTTCGAAGTGGGTGGAGCTGGTGCCCTTGCGCAAAGCAACGGCAGCACACCTGATGCGCTCGTTCCGAGAACGAATTCTGGCCAGGTTTGGAGTGCCAAAGATGCTAGTCTGCGACAACGAAACGCAATTCACAATTCGAGATTTCGCGACGTTTTGCAAACAGCTGGGCATGACTCTGCAGCACACCGCGCCGTACACCCCGCAGCAGAACCCCACGGAGAGAGTAAACAGGACCGTGAAGACCATGGTAGCACAGTACCTGGGCGACCAGCAGTGAACGTGGAATGAACGCCTCCCCGAGATCAGCTTGGCGATCAACACCAGCGCCTCGGACACCACCGGATTTAGCCCAGCGTACCTCGTACAAGGCGCGAGCCTCGTTTGCCGGGAGCCCTCTACGAGGAGGTGACGCCTGTCATACGGGCGGAATCACGGATGCCCGAGGAGAAGGAGCAACACCTGCAGGACGTTTTCAAGATCGTCGCCGACAATGCGCAGCAAGCAAGCGCAGAACAAGGGAGACACTACAACTTACGCCGCCGAGAGTGGAAGCCGGCCATCGGCGACTTCGTACTACTGAGACAACATCATTTGTCGAAGGCAGCCGATGGATTCGCCGCCAAGTTGGCACCTCGCTACAATGGACCTTACCGGGTTTTGAGTTACATCTCACCCGCGATTCTACGCCTCCAAGACGTCGAAACGAAGAAGAGACGCCGTGCTGGATTAGCCGATCTGAAGGCTTTTCACGGGGAGGAATCGACCAACGAAGGTTAACAGGTACCGGGTGGGGTAGGCTACCACTAAATGTGACGCCGCATGAAGCGACAAGTCCTGTCGAGTGCCAGCCCAAGGACCCCAAAGGACGAAACAATATGAATCCTGTCGCAGGAGAGTCAAGGTGAGCTATAGTAAACATAAAACAATGAGAGCGCAGTTAGAGCTAGCGTAAATGGTGCGAAGTAGGAAGTAGGCAGGGACTAATTAAAATAAGGACTAGTGCTTAAAGATCGAAGTGAATAAAAGAAACCATGTTAAATATTAACGAAATTTCCCTGCAGTGATTATTTAAAAACAATATACCCGGTGTTACGTTCTTCCCCTCTAGGGTAGGCAAAAAGTGTCGTGTCCGTGTATGTGCCGTTGTGAGTGTGTTTTAGCAGAGTCGCGCTTTCTGGTATGCCGGTACTCCGCTGGCCAGTAAGCGAGCCTGCGTGTACACACGCATAGTTCGTGTCGTGAGTGAACGTCAGTTGGCGAGTGGGTGCGTGAGCGTGTGCTTCAGCAAGTTGCGGATGGTGGAATACACCATCGAGCGACTTGTGGGAGCGCAAGCGAGAGTACCTGCGGTCACGGACATTTTGCACGACCAACGGCCGATCGTGATTGTCGTGCGTGAAACGTTAGTTGGCAAGTGGGTGTGAAACGTGTACCCTGACGAGTTTGCTGCGTGGTGCAATACACCACTGAGCGGCTCGTGGGGGTGCAAGCAAGAACACCTGCGGTCACGGGCGTTCTGTACGACCACCGATCGACCGTGAAGGGCGCCGTGAGCGAGCGACTTAGGGAGTGCAAGCGAAAAGCACCCGCGGCCACATACGTTCCTCACGATAGGCCGCCATCTCGGCACGCGTGACACGCGACACGTGCCCGTGAGCCTCGAAAGGACCGCGTGGTGGCGGAGACCACTACCACGTGGTTAGCAAACGAGCACACGTACATGATGTGGGTCATGCCCATCGCCGATACCCTGTAAACGACCCATTGAGGTATGACCTGCTAGTAACCTCTCTTACTAAAGTCATAGAAAGTCCTAGTATTTATAAATTTTCTGTAAAGACCCTGGCTAGACTGAGCTATGTACCCCAGCCTGAGAAAGCATCCTTACAAAGTTTGGAAGAATTCTCTGTCAGAAGTCATGAGTGTGTTTACATGTTTGGTACGGATGTTAAAGGGTATCTGTCTGTCGAGCGCGCTCGTCTGTAGCCTTGCGCACTTGTTTTTGTTTCAGTATATTTAAATTTATATAAATATAAATTTATATATATTTTATGGTATATAAACGTAAACTGAAAATCCATGGCCTCTTATAGTCACCGCGTGACTGTAGCCTTTCCGACTAGTTTCTAAAAGAAGCTGTTAAATTTGCCTATTTGTACGGTACTGATGTACTACTTTTGGTTTCATTTGAGGTTTAGATACACATGCTGAAGTGGTGAGAATAAATTCAAGGCATTTACAGAATTATCAATGTCAGCCTCGTGGTGCAGTGTTGGGCTTAGCTCAATGTGTGAGCTTATATATTTTTTGTAGCGAATGTAATAATATCAGGCCGTTCCAACGTTGGTGGTTGTTCGAACAGTTGAAGAAGGATAGGAGAGTGGTCCGAGGACAAGTCAGCTATTGCTTCTATCCGCGTTAGTTGTTTTGGTATGTTTCGGGTTATAGCAAAGTCTATAAGATCAGGTTTTTTGTTGGGATCAACTGGCCAATATATACGCCTACCCGGAGATATGAGAAAGATATCAACGATGAGATCGCTTCTAACGACAACACAGTTGCGTCTGACACATTGTTTTCTACCAAACAAGGTAGCAGTGACGAATAATGCGAGAGCATCGGAGAAGTTGGTGCTGAAACAGCACGTTGCGTATTAGTCCAGGAAGACCATGGTTGCTAAGAACAGGAAGACCCGGTGGCCCAAAGAAGCAATATAATGTACTCAGCACTATGGTTAATGAGGATGTAACTGTTCCATTATCCTATGAGAAGGCAATGAAAAGTCCAGAGGCAACGTATGGCGTGAGACGATGTCGAAGGAATACGAGTCTTTGATAAAGAATCAAACTTAGATTGCAGAATTACCGACGAAGCATCGGGCAATTGGCTGCAAATGAGTAATTGGCCTGAAGCGAGATGCACTTGGGAAATTACAGCGCTTAAAACACGTCTGGTTACGAAAGGTTGTTCGCAGCAATATGGCGTTAACTATAAGGATACGTGCTCGTCGGTTTGTCGATTGGAGAGCATGCGTTTCATTTGGACCTTAGCAGCGGAGTTAAAGTTAAATCTACACCAGATGGATGTATGGACGACATACCTAAATATCGATCTAAAGGACTTAGTATACATGGAGCAACCCCAAGACTATGTAAAAAT
The DNA here is from genome assembly GCA_018901885.1 of Zaprionus kolodkinae. Classification (NCBI taxonomy): domain Eukaryota; kingdom Metazoa; phylum Arthropoda; class Insecta; order Diptera; family Drosophilidae; genus Zaprionus; species Zaprionus kolodkinae. The sequence continues at coordinate 198,564 of JAEIFM010000456.1, read as the reverse complement.
CACTAAATCGGACAAGGTATTGTGATTAAAGAAAGCGTTGAAACTAAAAGCTGGATAGCGTGTTCGGTAATCTTGGTATATGTTGATGAACTTCCTATAACATGCAAATCCATGATGGACTTGATCAACATGAAGTCGAGCATTTCAAAAGTTTTTGAAGGCATTGACAAAGGACCCTTGGAGCTAATTCTTGGAATGGAAATTCTACGTAGGGGAAACTGGCGCTATTACTTCTGGTAGTTCGCAGTATATCAATAATTTACTGAAGCAATACGGTATGGAGAGCTACAGGCCGGCAGCTATGCCATTAGAAGAGGGGCATCTGGTGTGGGCGAGAATGCTCAATGCACAACGATTGACGTGAAGACGGATCAATCAATGGTTGGAAAGCTGATGGGACTGGTTACAACACGACCAGATATTTTGCATTCGATTGCAAAATTAGATCTACGTAATCAGGAACCCCATAGTAAGCACCTTGCAGACGTGAAGCATGTTCTGCATTTGATGGTATAGATGAAACAACAACAGCCAAGAATCGTGTACATCATTCACACAGCAAATACATTGATATACGATATCATTTTGTGCGACAAATCATTAAGGAAGGGCTTATAATGTTGCAGTACTATTTGACAAATAATGTGATCGCAGATATATTAACAAAGAATTTGTCGAAAAAAAAGCATTTTACAAAATTGTTAAACTTTATATAATTTTTGGAAACATGCTTACATTGAGGAAGGATGTCGAAAATGATCGTTTATGTTACCAATGCATGAATGTCAGCTGATTGAATGCTATTTTATGTTAAGTTTATAGCATAGTACTGCCAAAAGTTATTTTTTTCTAATAAATGTTCACACAGTGAAGATGTACGTGCGTTTCTCTTTCATATATAACTCTCCGCATCGGTGTGGCAAAACACAAACAAACCAATATAAACACTGTGACAAAGTGCTCCAAAGTGTTACGTGTAATACGGTAAATATGTTCGGCATTAGGGTAGACATAAGCGCCTACTTTAGGGTATAAATTACGTTACGGCTTGAAGTGGCGCTTGTCACTGCTAGAATTTAAAATTTTGTTATAACTTAACAAACTACTTCGTCCAGGAATATTCATGTTCAAAAGCGCCATCTAAGATCGAACGTATGATGTAAGTATTGATCGACTAGTAGCGCCATCTGTTGATATAGCAGTTTCAATAAATAAATGTCATTATTTGCAATCGAAGTGCATCCGTGCATAATTAATTAGGTTAAGAGCAATCGACATGTCGATGACCGCAACTGGCTTCGATCTCTTTCTATTTGACCAGGCCAAGACGTCGGATGTGCGCTCTCGCAACAAAAAAAAAAAAGGGAAAAGAAAATTTTTTTTACACGTGGCCATAAATTTGTTTTTGTTTTTTACCCAAAGCTTGCACTTGGGAAACGTAATATATTGTAAGTACGCTTCAACGTTATTAATTATATACATTCTAATAAGTGAATTTAAATAAATTTGTAGGATGCCGCAAATTTTCATGGATTAGTATCATAAGCGTGACATAACTAGGATCCCCAACCTTGGTGCCAGACCAAGTAAATATTTTCTTGGATTGCCTCGGCAATTATATTCTGCAGAATCTAATTACATTTCATCCCTAGATTCTGGCTGTTTGTATTTAATATTTAAACGACGCGTCATAACCCCGTGGCCCAAAATTCATCCAAGGGTACACGTGCTGTTAGGTGTCTGGCGGAGCCGCCCTAATTCCTTATCCAGAATTATGAAAGTTATTTAAAATTCACCTTGGATTTGTAAATCACTGCGATCGAATATAGTGTTTTGAAAATCACTGCGACCAAAAATAGTGTTCCAAAAAGTCATTGCGATCAAAAATATTGTTTCGAAAACCACTGCTATCTAATATAGTGCTTCGTAAATCACCGCGATCTAACTTTTTAAATCCCTACAACAATTATATTACACTCAACAACGTTATACTCGTAAAATTGACAATGAATTGAAAATTAAATTTTAACTTAAACTTATTTTTGTGAAACGGATGCGAACATACATATAAATATATAGAGTGGGCTTTTAGCTCGATAATAATTTGTGCCGTAGCACCAACGTACATATAAATTAATCCCAAAATATTATTTTATCTATTCATTTTAATTTAATAATTTTAAATATGACCAATTAATCAACAAAATGAAACTTATAATTTACAACTAAATATATTTACCTACACCAACACCACCTCTCGGAAGATCTTTCGTCGATGGAGTTTTACCAAAAGAATTTGTGAGTGATTTTATGATGATTTGTTTATAATTTTGTTGTTTTAAGTTTGATTTTGCGTTTGTGTTAATTTGGGCTCTTCAAGCCATGGCTCTCTTTTATAGTGCTAGTAGTTTTTATATTACTTTCGTATATAAATAATTGCTGAATTATTTATAACCTAAATTTTCGGAAGTTCTTCTGTTGAACTTACACTTAACATATGATTAAATGAAAATCTTTCCATTTAAATTCAGTTACAATTCAATTTAATTAACTATATTTACTAAAATATTATTTTGCTAATGACCTAAATTACTATATTTTTTGAATTATCAGTAGTATTTTTTATTACAGCCCCATATACTATTATATATATATATATATTCGCACTCGTTAATTAAAATTATTTTTTTTAATGTCGTAAAATTCGGTTTTGCCAATAATTTTTTTTTTTCGATTCGTTGTATGTTACAGGCTGCAGTCAAGGGTGCCCGACAGTAAAAAATTTTCAAAATCCGTTACAAACGTGTAACCAAACTCATTACTTTGACTACACGTTTAATGTGTTTTCATAACTCAAATATCACCGAACTGATTGTCTTGATATGTTCAGGAGACTTTCGGGTAGTTATGTACATGGTTTTGAAAAAGCATGAAGAATATCTGCCCACCAGCAAAAACATTAACTGCATTCTTCCAATTATATAAAAATTGACATCAAGCTTTCATGTAGTTTATAACTCAAATATCACAGATAATTGATTTGAAAATCGTATTCCATGTAAGTATTTTGCATCATATATTAATAGTGTTTTTGGATTCATTTTTTTTTAAATTCGTAATAAACCGGATTTGCTACACACGTTCTTTATTGAATTCTACGGTATGTAATGTTGTTAGTGCGGTGTTTTTTTTTTTTTAGTTTCGTTATTGCAAAGTATGTGTACAAATTTCATAAATAAATCGTGCTTCAAATTTTATCATACAGCAAAAAAAAAATTCCACGACTAAGGCGTACTAATATTGGTCGCCGTACACGTAATGCTTCTTCTTTATCGTCGAATAGAAGATTGCAAAGTGAGGAACAGCTTACACAAATTAATGCCAATAACAGAGATCGATATGCATGAAATGGAAATTCACCTAATCAATCTCTTGATATCGATCGAAATCGGCCAATGCGAGCGGGAGTTCGTGTTCTGCAATAAACGCTCCTTGCTGCTTTTAATATTGCAATTGACTATAGTACATATGGCTGTATTAGTGGAATGACGGTATTGTGATCCAGCGAAATTTTCGAAATGAAACAGATAGCTTGTGCTGTGCTAACGGCAAAGTGAAATTACCAAAATTTAAATCTCTACTCGATCCACTAAGTTCACTATTTTTTGGAATGTTATCAACGTCGACACATTTTTTGTCTTATTTAAGAATACAATGCATCATTTCAAATGACTTCATTTGGTGCGACAAAAATTGTAAGAGACAATTTAATGCCGACGTTCCAGATGATTAGTTCACGTGGTATATTTTTGAAAATATTCTTGAAAATTTCTTCGAGGTTTTCAAAAATGTAGACCCATAATCGAATTACATACCTCACATATTACAGATTACGAGTCAGATTTACCATAGCGCTGGCTCATTATTACCATATCCTGATACCCATCATTAAAGCCGCTATAATATAAATTCAATATGCACTCATTTTAACACAAGACATTTTGATTTTTGGACTAATTATAAATCTTTTGATAGCGCAATGAATGAAGATGATGCAGTGTTATCTAGTTGAGTTTTTAAATTCCCTAAAACCGCTTGGTACGCCACCGGATCGTTTGAATTTAAAAATCGGCTCATCAATAATTTTACTACGGAATTGAAGTGCAACAAAATTGTCCAATGGCACAAGATTGGTTGTAAGAAAATTGATGCCGAATTAAATTGAAACCACAATATTGACCGGCAAAGCGAAAGGAGAAATTGTGCTCATACCGCGTATTCGAAACAGACATGCCATTTGAATTCAAGCGAGAGCAATTCCCAGTGCGTCTAACATTTGCCATGTCCACCAACAAGGCACAAGCATTCCAAACTCTATATTTGTGTAAGTTATCAAGTAACCCTCGCACTCAGAGTGCTCAGCCCTCACAGGGCATATCGCTGACGCTGCAAGGCAGAAAGTCAGTGGCCGAGTAGCGGGCGTTGCGCTGATGCAATATGCTAAGCCAATGCCCTAGCAACAAAGTCAGCTATGGTATCCTGATTCTTGCTATGTGTCGCAAGAGCAGAGTTATGATTATGCTGAGTCGGCTTGCCGGCTATGACTTGGTTGCTCGCGAATTCCATAGGGTAGCTGTAAACATTTTGTATTTGGCATTTTCAGTTTGTAAAGAAGAACCAATAAAGTAACAAGCAAGCTCCGGCACAAGCCGCATAAGAATTCTTTGTTGTATTCATTTTGTTGTTGAGCCACAAGGCCATCAAATACAATCGAGTCATAGTTAAGACTCGCATCATAACTAACTTAATTTCAGTGAATTCCCCAACTACCGGAGAACCTGCAGCTGCAGACTGGATAAACATTACTGGCGCCCAACGTTTTTTTAAGAAGCCACACCCGTTAGGAGGCCACCTCATAAAATGTAAGTGGAATGTTTAATTCAGAAAACTTTAAGTCGTGTTATTGTTGAAATATATAAAGTAATAAGAGTGATAAACGAAACAGTGAGACAACACAAATTCTGGTTACAAAATATTTGCGCGTAATTATTCCCCATATTGTGAAATATTTAGTGTTTTCTCTGATTTCAATTTTGTCTGCTAAGGCTGATGAGTTGGGTGCGAAGAGAAATTAAACAGGAAGTAGGAAGTAGGCAGGGACTAATTAAAATAAGGACTAGTGCTTAAAGATCGAAGTGAATAAAAGAAACCATGTTAAATATTAACGAAATTTCCCTGCAGTGATTATTTAAAAACAATATACCCGGTGTTACGTTCTTCCCCTCTAGGGTAGGCAAAAAGTGTCGTGTCCGTGTATGTGCCGTTGTGAGTGTGTATTAGCAGAGTCGCGCTTTCTGGTATGCCGGTACTCCGCTGGCCAGTAAGCGAGCCTGCGTGTACACACGCATAGTTTGTGTCGTGAGTGAACGTCAGTTGGCGAGTGGGTGCGTGAGCGTGTGCTTCAGCAAGTTGCGGCGTGGTGGAATACACCATCGAGCGACTTGTGGGAGCGCAAGCGAGAGTACCTGCGGTCACGGACATTTTGCACGACCAACGGCCGATCGTGAGTGTCGTGCGTGAAACGTTAGTTGGCAAGTGGGTGTGAAACGTGTACCCTAACGAGTTTGCGGCGTGGTGCAATACACCACTGAGCGGCTCGTGGGGGTACAAGCAAGAACACCTGCGGTCACGGGCGTTCTGTACGACCACCGATCGACCGTGAAGGGCGCCGTGAGCGAGCGATAGTTGGCAAGCGAGGTGCGAAGGGCGTCCATTTTACCTAGTTGCGGATGGTGGAATACACCAACGAGCGACTTAGGGAGTGCAAGCGAAAAGCACCCGCGGCCACATGCGTTCCTCACGATAGGCCGCCATCTCGGCACGCGTGACACGCGACACGTGCCCGTGAGCCTCGAAAGGACCGCGTGGTGGCGGAGACCACTACCACGTGGTTAGCAAACGAGCACACGTACATGATGTGGGTCATGCCCATAGCCGATACCCTGTAAACGACCCATTGAGGTATGACCTGCTAGTAACCTCTCTTACTAAAGTCATAGAAAGTCCTAGTATTTATAAATTTTCTGTAAAGACCCTGGCTAGACTGAGCTATGTACCCCAGCCTGAGAAAGCATCCTTACAAAGTTTGGAAGAATTCTCTGTCAGAAGTCCTGAGTGTGTTTACATGTTTGGTACGGATGTTAAAGGGTATCTGTCTGTCGAGCGCGCTCGTCTGTAGCCTTGCGCACTTGTTTTTGTTTCAGTATATTTAAATTTATATAAATATAAATTTTTATGGTATATAAACGTAAACTGAAAATCAATGGCCTCTTATAGTCACCGCGTGACTGTACCCTTTCCGACTAGTTTCTAAAAGAAGCTGTTAAATTTGCCTATTTGTACGGTGCTGATGTACTACTTTTGGTTTCATTTGAGGTTTAGATACACGTGCTGAAGTGGTGAGAATAAATTCAAGGCATTTACAGAATTATCAATGTCAGCCTCGTGGTGCAGTGTTGGGCTTAGCTCAATGTGTGAGCTTATATATTTTTTGTAGCGAATGTAATAATATCAGGCCGTTCCAACGTTGGTGGTTGTTCGAACAGTTGAAGAAGGATAGGAGAGTGGTCCGAGGACAAGTCAGCTATTGCTTCTATCCGCGTTAGTTGTTTTGGTATGTTTCGGGTTATAGCAAAGTCTATAAGATCAGGTTTTTTGTTGGGATCAACTGGCCAATATATACGCCTACCCGGAGATATGAGAAAGATATCAACGATGAGATCGCTTCTAACGACAACACAGTTGCGTCTGACACATTGTTTTCTACCAAACAAGGTAGCAGTGACGAATAATGCGAGAGCATCGGAGAAGTTGGTGCTGAAACAGCACGTTGCGTATTAGTCCAGGAAGACCATGGTTGCTAAGAACAGGAAGACCCGGTGGCCCAAAGAAGCAATATAATGTACTCAGCACTATGGTTAATGAGGATGTAACTGTTCCATTATCCTATAAGAAGGCAATGAAAAGTCCAGAGGCAACGTATGGCGTGAGACGATGTCGAAGGAATACGAGTCTTTGATAAAGAATCAAACTTAGATTGCAGAATTACCGACGAAGCATCGGGCAATTGGCTGCAAATGAGTAATTGGCCTGAAGCGAGATGCACTTGGGAAATTACAGCGCTTAAAGCACGTCTGGTTACGAAAGGTTGTTCGCAGCAATATGGCGTTAACTATAAGGATACGTGCTCGTCGGTTTGTCGATTGGAGAGCATGCGTTTCATTTGGACCTTAGCAGCGGAGTTAAAGTTAAATCTACACCAGATGGATGTATGGACGACATACCTAAATATCGATCTAAAGGACTTAGTATACATGGAGCAACCCCAAGACTATGTAAAAATCACTAAATCGGACAAGGTATTGTGATTAAAGAAAGCGTTGAAACTAAAAGCTGGATAGCGTGTTCGGTGATCTTGGTATATGTTGATGAACTTCCTATAACATGCAAATCCATGATGGACTTGATCAACATGAAGTCGAGCATTTCAAAAGTTTTTGAAGGCATTGACAAAGGACCCTTGGAGCTAATTCTTGGAATGGAAATTCTACGTAGGGGAAACTGGCGCTATTACTTCTGGTAGTTCGCAGTATATCAATAATTTACTGAAGCAATACGGTATGGAGAGCTGCAGGCCGGCAGCTATGCCATTAGAAGAGGGGCATCTGGTGTGGGCGAGAATGCTCAATGCACAACGATTGACGTGAAGACGGATCAATCAATGGTTGGAAAGCTGATGGGACTGGTTACAACACGACCAGATATTTTGCATTCGATTGCAAAATTAGATCAACGTAATCAGGAACCCCATAGTAAGCACCTTGCAGACGTGAAGCATGTTCTGCATTTGATGGTATAGATGAAACAACAACAGCCAAGAATCGTGTACATCATTCACACAGCAAACACATTGATATACGATATCATTTTGTGCGACAAATCATTAAGGAAGGGCTTATAATGTTGCAGTACTATTTGACAAATAATGTGATCGCAGATATATTAACAAAGAATTTGTCGAAAAAAAAGCATTTTACAAAATTGTTAAACTTTATAGAATTTTTGGAAACATGCTTACATTGAGGAAGGATGTCGAAAATGATCGTTTATGTTACCAATGCATGAATGTCAGCTGATTGAATGCTATTTTATGTTAAGTTTATAGCATAGTACTGCCAAAAGGTTATTTTTTCTAATAAATGTTCACACAGTGAAGATGTACGTGCGTTTCTCTTTCATATATAACTCTCCGCATCGGTGTGGCAAAACACAAACAAACCAATATAAACACTGTGACAAAGTGCTCCAAAGTGTTACGTGTAATACGGTAAATATGTTCGGCATTAGGGTAGACATAAGCGCCTACTTTAGGGTATAAATTACGTTACGGCTTGAAGTGGCGCTTGTCACTGCTAGAATTTAAAATTTTGTTATAACTTAACAAACTACTTCGTCCAGGAATATTCATGTTCAAAAGCGCCATCTAAGATCGAACGTATGATGTAAGTATTGATCGACTAGTAGCGCCATCTGTTGATATAGCAGTTTCAATAAATAAATGTCATTATTTGCAATCGAAGTGCATCCGTGCATAATTAATTAGGTTAAGAGCAATCGACATGTCGATGACCGCAACTGGCTTCGATCTCTTTCTATTTGACCAGGCCAAGACGTCGGATGTGCGCTCTCGCAACAAAAAAAAAAAAGGGAAAAGAAAATTTTTTTTACACGTGGCCATAAATTTGTTTTTGTTTTTTACCCAAAGCTTGCACTTGGGAAACGTAAGATATTGTAAGTACGCTTCAACGTTATTAATTATATACATTCTAATAAGTGAATTTAAATAAATTTGTAGGATGCCGCAAATTTTCATGGATTAGTATCATAAGCGTGACATAACTAGGATCCCCAACCTTGGTGCCAGATGTAGAGGCGCTTGTCGCTATAAACGAAACAAAAATAAAAACAACAAAACCAATGGCAAAAGAGCGAAGGGCATTACATGAACTGCCTGAAAGTATGCAATGACTTCTGGTTTAGTCTTAGTAGTAGGCAGCGACCGTGTAGAAAAATAGTAGTATCTGTATATTATTTTTAGAAGCAACAAAAAAAAAAAAATTTAAATGAATTAAGAAAAATAACCCGGATCCTTTTGGGAACACTAGGGATAGGATTTATTTAATTTTTTTGTTTCTCCGATAAATATCGAAAATAATATGCTAGGGATAGGATTTATTTAATTTTTTTGTTTCTCCGATAAATATCGAAAATAATATGCTTATGTCATAGGCATGACTCAGCCAAATGATATGTCATTGACAGTCGGATCCGTTGCAAAAGGCCAAGCGGAGGTTTCTTGCACCGTCAAGCCCTTGGCGCTTTCTCTTTTGCCGCCAGATCGCTGACCTGAACACATCGCTCGCAGTACAAATTGAGCCTGAAGCGACTCTAAAGTTAGAGTGAAAAAAAAAAAAAAAGTTAAGACGGGAACACCGTCTAATATAAAAAAAAAGGAAAACGCCACAAAAATAATCAGCCATAAATTCTACAAACTGCAAGGGTGCTGCGATCAACTGCGCATCTCCCTTGCGTTCAAACGCAGCATTTCTCTCAACCGTTCTTCGCACCAAACAAGCGGATCACAGTTCTTTCGCGAGACGCAGAGCAGGCAGAAGCCAGCTGTTCCGGGGTTAATAAACGTTCGCCGCAAAACCCAAATTTTTTTTTGTGCTGTGCAAAAGGTGGATAAACGCTCACCAAAATGCGTTTGAGTGCCGTACTTCCAGTGCCAAATTAAGGAAGATTCTCCCCCCCCCCGCCCTTCAGAAGAAGTTTGGGCGCCAATAAGCGAAGCAGAGGAAAATGTTTTAGCGATAACCTTTGCCCCTTTCACGAAAATTCTAAAGAAATTGCTAAAAAAAAATTTAACTTATGTTTTTTTTGTCATCTGTCCCGTAACTAAGTTATAAAATAGTTTATTTTAATTTTTTTTTTGTTTAAAAGTACAAGAAAGCCGAAGGAAAAATTAATATACATATTTACATATACCTAAATAGTTAACAAAAAAAAAAAACAGGCGAGAGAATGAGGATGGAGATATAATACAAGTGCAACGAAAAGAAAAATGAAATAAAAGAAAAATAAGAAAAAAAAAAACCTACAAACATCAAAATAATAATGAACTAAAAATCTCATGACAGCATAACTCGACATCAGAACGGCAAATAACTTAAACAATTTTGAAAATAACACAAAAGATAATTTGGCCCATGGTGCCTTACATACACACCTAGCAAACATTCCCTTTTCCAGCATCTTCGCCGAAAGCGCTTTCGTCGTTGGAATGCAGTTAAAGTGGTAAGTGATCTTGTAATCGTTTATTTTTTTGTTCTTGTTATCTCCGTGAACCGAATTGCGCGAGTGAGACTGCAAGCATCTCTTCAGTCCACTGATTTTTTTTGTGCTTCGCCATGCGCGCGCTAAGAGAGCGAACTTAGCGAAGCTCCTCTCTTAAGCCGAAGCTCCTCTTTTTTTTTCTATGCTTTGCCTGCGTAATTACTTGTGTGTTTATTTTCCGTTCAGCTGTCCGAGAACTATACGAAAACCGAATACCCTTTCTTTCTAAAATTAAAAATTATTCATTTCTAAACAATATTGCAATAAATAAATAAATATAAAGTTTGTCTCTATATTAGTATATCTATATATATATTTAAACATATGCCCTGATATTATTCTTCCACAGCCTCATTCTCGCACTCTTTATTCACTTTTATCACCTATATCAGTTTTTTTTAATTTTATATAATGTATTTAATTAAGCCTAATATTAATAATATTAATAATAAATGTTAATCGTTAAAATGAAATCTTGCTAGAGCTATTTGTTGGGGTCATGCTTGGTGGAAACGAGGTAGGGAATTAGGTAGTCGACTCGATGCTAGGGACCATATGAGAATATTAAAACACAGCGGACGATATGGTCATGGTAGGGCGGGCAAACCAAGAACAGCTGAGCAACAACACCTGCAAGCTGTAACTTGATCGAGCCGAGTCGTTTTCTTAGCTAGCTTTTATTTTCCTTTCCCCTTTTCCTTTTTACTATTTCTATATCTATCCATTCTATCTTCTAGTTCTATTCTATCAATTTCTTTACTTTCTCTTATCTTTTGCTGTTCCTTTTGTTTTCTTATCGCCGTCACATATGCATTTAAAACTAGACCTAGCCAAGCACGCGAAGTCAAGTTATATTTTTGTTAGCTCAGCCAGCCTACACTTGCAGCACCCTTTTATAATGTACCCCTCCCATATCTCTCGAAATAAGCATAGCCGGATTTATCGCGTGCCGTGCAGCAGAGTGTTGACCATCCGCTGGTAAAGGAAGATCATACGCTGATTATTTCTAGGTGAAATGCTACAGAAAATAATTTGTGGCGCCCAACATGTCGGCCATAAACCGGCAAGCCGATTTAAAAATCAACATCCTACAAGTCAACTCCATCTTAAGACTTGCGTTTTAATGCATTTTGTGTCATCTATCTCTTTCTATGCTTTATTTCTTTCCTCTTTTCCCCTTGCTCAAACGCAACGAATGAGTCATTACTTTGCCTCGCTTATCTTTGCAGGGGTCTGGATAGCAGAAAAGGGCATCGACCTTGTCCCGATAAGCAAGCGCTTTTGTTTTTGTTCTCATTTATTGCGTAATTTCTCATTTGTGTGTGAGTCTGGATAGCAGTCAGTGTCAGTTAGCTATGCTCCGACTATCAAATGATGAGCAAGCCTTTTTGTTTTGTTCTCTCCTTCTTTCCATTTCTTCTTATTTAGGTATGCGTTTGGATAGCAGATCAGCTTCAGATAGCTATGCTCCGACGTATTTTAAATATGAAATTCTATTTATGGTTCTCTTCTATTTCATTGTTTTGTATCGTTAAGGTTCTGGATAGCAAATAGGGTTCAGATACTGATGCTCCGATCTTATTGAGATACAAAAGCTCATATATTATTCTTTTGCTTTGACAGACACTTGCAGCGTCGATATAGAGCAGATTACGATGCGTATAAGTCTCTCTCCGGTGCAAGTTTTATCATGGCAACCTCTAGATTATGGATCACGGTCGCATTCAATTTATGCCCGACACCAACTAGAGTAAATAAGAAACTGTCTTTCTGTCATTCTATTCTATCCTTTTTACATTAAAAGTAGGCTAGACACAGCTACACCCACCAGAAACAGAAACTAAAGCATGACCCTTTTATATATGTATTGAATTGTATTAATATTTTGTGTTGAAGATATTTTTCTTTTATTTTTAAAATTCTAATCAATTAAGCTTATATTTTTTTTACTCTTTTGTGGTCTTATTATTTATATATCTATTTATTTAGAAGATAAATTTGATTAAGTGTAGGTGCTAGAATATCCTCTCAATATGCCAGCTAGTCGTAACCCAGGGGGAAATCCGAGAGAAGAAAACAACGAAGACTTGCCAACAGGTTCTAGACCCACAGCCCAAAGTCAAAGTGGGGTCACGACCAGGGGTCGAGCGGTTGTAGAAAGTAGGGAACCCGACAACAATTCCAATAGGCAATCTGCGACAGGCGAGTCTCGAAGAGATCGACCAGATAACGGGGCGGATAGAGATAATTTGGCCCTGTTGATTACACAGGCATTGGGAGAATCCACACGTAGGCAAACCGAGGCCTTGGCTGAGTTTTCGAGAAGGCAAACTCAGCTTTTAAATAGTATCGAGTTAGGCTTTCAACGAATGCTTAACCAGACACCGGTCCAAACTGGAGCAAATCCAGTCACTGGAACTCCGTCGAGTCGAAACGGCAACCAACCGCGTGTCACTCCGACTATGTCAACGATTGATACAACAGACCTTAGGCCAGATCGCATTAGTCAGATAATGTCGAATTGGAAACTGCGATTCACTGGTAAGGGACATCTGTCGGTAGATGATTTTATTTATAGAGCCGAAGCTCTAACCAGACAATCGCTGGAAGGTAATTTCGAATTACTGGCCCGATATTCCAGTAATCTTTTTGAAGGAAGCGCTGCCGAGTGGTTCTGGAGGTACCACAAGGGTGTTAGCGATTTAAGATGGCCACATCTGTGCGAGGCATTAAAAACGCAGTTTAAAGATGCACGCACAGATCGGGACATTCAAGGTGCTATCGATCGTCGAAGGCAAAAGCCGCACGAATGCTTTGATGAGTACTCACAGGCGATTGCAGCTATGGCTGATCAGCTGTCTGTGCCTTTAACCGACTCCTATATGATGGGCGTTCTCCGATCAAATCTTTTACCAGAAATTCAGCAGGAGCTGCTTCATGTGCACATTAACAGTGTTGCCGAGTTGCGTCAAGCCGTTCGTAGGCATGAGATTTTTAAGCAACAAATTGCCAGGGTGCCCAACTTCAACAGACCTGTTCAGAAGAAAATAGTAAGCGAGTTGACTGAACAGGCAGATAGCGAATCGGAAAGTGAAGTAGCGCACGAAGAAGCAGAAGAAGTTGCTGCAATTGAATTTGAGTGTTGGAACTGCTCAAAGAAAGGCCATAGGTACCATGACTGTAGGGCAGAAAGGCGAGTTTTTTGTTATGGTTGTGGAAAACCCGACACCTATAGACCAAATTGTACCAAATGCCAGGCTTCAAAAAACGTGGGAGCTCGAGCACCGAACAGCAGTGCTCGAACCAAACATTAACGGAGGAAAACAATAGTACAGCTTTGACGGAGTCTCCCGAAGAGCATTCCGTCCAGTTTCGTCCTGTCATACCCCATGAATTAATTTTACCGGACTGTCAAAACATATCCCAACCAGATCATACTCCTCAAACTCAAGAATTGTTACCCCAAAACAGAAAATCCTCAAGATCACGTCTCCGCCGCAGACAATATATCCAAATGCTCCGGAACGAGCGTTCCAATTTATTGTCTGCCATAGTAGATAACCCTTTTGATATTCGACCATATGCCAAGGTTACTATTTTAGGAAACCAATACAGTGGATTATTGGATACTGGAGCTTCAATTAGTTGCATAGGAGGAACTTTGGCCAATAAATTAATATCAGAGCAAGAATCGTTCAAGCCATTGTCATGCTCTGTTCGAACAGCTGATGGGAAGTCACAACAAATCGTTGGAAAATTAACCACCACTGTAGGTTTTAAAAGCAGGGAAAGCGAAGTTTCGTTTTATCTTGTGCCTTCTCTATCGCAATGTCTCTATTTGGGAATAGATTTCTGGAAAGCATTTGAGTTGCTCCCACACTGGCTATCGCAACCTGAAATCGCTGATTTAGATGATCCTCTATTGAGATCACTATCAGAAAGAGAGCGCAAGGAATTAGAGGCAACAGTGGAACTGTTCCCTTCTTTTGCCAAAAAGGGATTGGGGCATACAACGGTGTTTTCTCATAGCATAAATGTTGCGGGTGCCAGCCCGATTAAACAAAGGCATTTCCCTGTGTCCCCAGCTATTGAAAAGCTTATGTATGACGAATTAGATCGAATGCTTGATTTAGGAGTCATCGAGGAGTCGAACAGTGCGTGGTCTTCACCTGTCGTTCTGGTGCGTAAGCCCGGAAAAGTTAGACTCTGCCTGGATAGCAGGAAAGTGAATGCCGTCACCGTAAAGGATGCCTATCCAATGCCGTTTATTGATGGAATTCTTAGTCGTCTGCCTAAAGCAGAATTCATTTCAAGCATTGATTTGAAAGACGCTTTCTGGCAAATTCCCCTTGACCCCGAATCTCGAGATAAAACCGCATTCTCAGTACCAGGTCGACCCCTTTATCAATTTACAGTTATGCCGTTCGGACTCTGCAACGCCCCTCAAACCATGTCCAAGCTAATGGACAAGATAATTCCAGCGCATTTAAGACGAGAAGTATTCATATATTTGGACGATTTGTTAGTAGTGTCGGATACGTTCGCAAGGCACATCAGTACACTGCGAGAACTAGCATCGCAGTTAAGCAAAGCCGGTCTGACAATTAACGTACAAAAAAGTAAATTCTGTCTTAAAGAAATACAATATTTAGGTCATATTGTGGGGCACGGCACGATCGCAACAGATCCCGAAAAATTATCAGCCATAGTAGATTTTCCAGTACCAAGATCGGTAAAACAACTCCGCAGATTCTTGGGCATGACCGGCTGGTATCACAAATTTATTAGAAATTATGCTACCATTGCTTCACCTCTAACAGATGCTCTCAAACAAAAGAAGAAGTTTGAATGGTCCGAGGAGGCTCAGAAAGCATTTGAATTTTTGAAAAAGCAAATGTGTGAAGCTCCTGTGCTACACTGTCCCAATTTCGAAGCCGAATTTTACCTTCACTGTGACGCCAGTCACACAGGTGTAGGTGCTGTACTCGTACAATTAAATACAGAAGGCGATGAAGTCCCCATTGCATTTATGTCACGGAAACTTAACAAATGCCAAAGAAACTATTCGGTGACAGAAAAGGAATGTATGGCAGCCATTCTGGCGATTAAGAAATTCAGAGCATACGTGGAAGGGCAAAAATTCACCGTTGTCACGGATCATGCTTCTCTTAAGTGGCTGATGTCTCAAACTGATTTAAGCAGCCGACTAGCAAGATGGGCTCTTAAGTTACAAGGTTTTACTTTTGACATAAAACACCGCAAAGGAAGCCAAAATGTTGTTCCTGATGCCCTTTCAAGGACCTTTACAGAAGATCTAGCCACCATTGACTTAGACAAGTTTATTGATTTAGATGCAGATGCCTTTAAGAGAAGTGAATACGAGGAATTGTTAAGGCAGGTTCAGCAAAACGGTACTAAATTACCAGAGGTAAAAGTCGTAGATGGCAAGGTGTACCGGAGAATGGAACATGCCACCGACGACCGAATTTGTGATGACATGACATGGAAAATCTGGTTACCAAAAGCTATGATACCGATAGCCTTACAATTAGCACATGACCACCCCTTAGCATCACACTGCGGGATAAACAAGACTTTAGAAAGGCTTCGGAGATATTACTTTTGGCCCAATCTCGTTGCAGATGTTAGAACATACATTAATAACTGCGAAATCTGTAGATGCACAAAGCACCCAAATCACAGCTTAAAACCCATCCTCAGCAAGACTGGCGAAACGCAAAGATTTTTCCAAAAACTTTATGTAGATTTCTTGGGTCCCTACCCGCGTTCACGGTCTGGCCACGTAGGTGTTTTTGTAGTTGTTGACCACTTTACAAAATTCCCATTTTTGAAGCCTGTAAAAAAATTTACTGTCGAAGCAATTTTGAAGTATGTGGAGGAGGACTTGCTACATTGTTTTGGCATACCAGAAGTAGTAGTTTCCGATAATGGTGTCCAATTCAAATCGCATGCCTTCAATAACCTTTTAAAAAAATATAACATAGGTCACTCTTACACCGCCATGTACGCCCCTCAAGGAAACGTTTCCGAAAGGGTTAATCGATCTGTGATTGCAGCCATCAAAGCCTATATAAGTCCAAGTCAAAATAATTGGGATGAGTAGCTGAGCAAAATTTGCTGTTCGCTTCGCTCTAGCTTTCATACGGCGGTTAACACCACTCCTTATAGGTTAACTTTTGGACAGCATATGATCACCAACGGATCCACATATAAAATGTTGAAAAGGCTGGAAATGTTGGAAGATCGCTCCGTTTGTTTTAATAGGGATGATAGCTTCAATATCGAACGCAAAAAGGCAAAAGAAACTATGGAAAAGCAACATATAAGGAACGAGAATACCTACAATTTGCGAGCGCGTGTCGTATCTTTCGTCGACGGGCAGGAAGTGTATCGTAGAAATTTTTCGCAAGGCAACTTTGCAATGGGATACAATGCGAAACTAGCTCCTAGCTTCATAAAATCAAGAATAAGGCGTAAGTTAGGAGACACTTATTACGAAATAGAAGATTTGAATGGCCGCTATGTAGGAAAATTCCATGCCAAAGACCTCAAACAGTAAACAGGCTGACAATTTGCATTTCCGCTCCAAGCGTGGATCCCACTATTAAAGGTTTTTCCTCTAAAGTGTGATCTTGGTGGGGGGGATTTGTAGAGGCGCTTGTCGCTATAAACGAAACAAAAATAAAAACAACAAAACCAATGGCAAAAGAGCGAAGGGCATTACATGAACTGCCTGAAAGTATGCAATGACTTCTGGTTTAGTCTTAGTAGTAGGCAGCGACCGTGTAGAAAAAAAGTAGTATCTGTATATTATTTTTAGAAGCAACAAAAAGAAAAAAAATTAAATGAATTAAGAAAAATAACCCGGATCCTTTTGGGAACACTAGGGATAGGATTTATTTAATTTTTTTGTTTCTCCGATAAATATCGAAAATAATATGCTTATGTCATAGGCATGACTCAGCCAAATGATATGTCATTGACAGTCGGATCCGTTGCAAAAGGCCAAGCGGAGGTTTCTTGCACCGTCAAGCCCTTGGCGCTTTCTCTTTTGCCGCCAGATCGCTGACCTGAACACATCGCTCGCAGTACAAATTGAGCCTGAAGCGACTCTAAAGTTAGAGTGAAAAAAAAAAAAAAAATTAAGACGGGAACAACGTCTAATATAAAAAAAAGAAAAACGCCACAAAAATAATCAGCCATAAATTCTACAAACTGCAAGGGTGCTGCGATCAACTGCGCATCTCCCTTGCGTTCAAACGCAGCATTTCTCTCAACCGTTCTTCGCACCAAACAAGCGGATCACAGTTCTTTCGCGAGACGCAGAGCAGGCAGAAGCCAGCTGTTCCGGGGTTAATAAACGTTCGCCGCAAAACCCAATTTTTTTTTTGTGCCGTGCAAAAGGTGGATAAACGCTCACCAAAATGCGTTTGAGTGCCGTACTTCCAGTGCCAAATTAAGGAAGATTCTCCCCCCCCCCCTCAGAAGAAGTTTGGGCGCCAATAAGCGAAGCAGAGGAAAATGTTTTAGCGATAACCTTTGCCCCTTTCACGAAAATTCTAAAAAAATTGCTAAAAAAAATTTAACTTATTTTTTTTTGTCATCTGTCCCGTAACTAAGTTATAAAATAGTTTATTTTAATTTTTTTGTTGTTTAAAAGTACAAGAAAGCCGAAGGAAAAATTAATATACATATTTACATATACCTAAATAGTTAACAAAAAAAAACAGGCGAGAGAATGAGGATGGAGATATAATACAAGTGCAACGAAAAGAAAAATGAAATAAAAGAAAAATAAGAAAAAAAAAACCTACAAACATCAAAATAATAATGAACTAAAAATCTCATGACAGCATAACTCGACATCAGAACGGCAAATAACTTAAACAATTTTGAAAATAACACAAAAGATAATTTGGCCCATGGTGCCTTACATACACACCTAGCAAACATTCCCTTTTCCAGCATCTTCGCCGAAAGCGCTTTCGTCGTTGGAATGCAGTTAAAGTGGTAAGTGATCTTGTAATCGTTTATTTTTTTTGTTCTTGTTATCTCCGTGAACCGAATTGCGCGAGTGAGACTGCAAGCATCTCTTCAGTCCACTGATTTTTTTTTGTGCTTCGCCATGCGCGCGCTAAGAGAGCGAACTTAGCGAAGCTCCTCTCTTAAGCCGAAGCTCCTCTCTTAAGCCGAAGCTCCTCTTTTTTTTTTTCTATGCTTTGCCTGCGCAATTACTTGTGTGTTTATTTTCCGTTCAGCTGTCCGAGAACTATACGAAAACCGAATACCCTTTCTTTCTAAAATTAAAAATTATTCATTTCTAAACAATATTGCAATAAATAAATAAATATAAAGTTTGTCTCTATATTAGTATATCTATATATATATTTAAACATATGCCCTGATATTATTCTTCCACAGCCTCATTCTCGCACTCTTTATTCACTTTTATCACCTATATCAGTTTTTTTTAATTTTATATATGTATTTAATTAAGCCTAATATTAATAATATTAATAATAAATGTTAATCGTTAAAATGAAATCTTGCTAGAGCTATTTGTTGGGGTCATGCTTGGTGGAAACGAGGTAGGGAATTAGGTAGTCGACTCGATGCTAGGGACCATATGAGAATATTAAAACACAGCGGACGATATGGTCATGGTAGGGCGGGCAAACCAAGAACAGCTGAGCAACAACACCTGCAAGCTGTAACTTGATCGAGCCGAGTCGTTTTCTTAGCTAGCTTTTATTTTCCTTTCCCCTTTTCCTTTTTACTATTTCTATATCTATCCATTCTATCTTCTAGTTCTATTCTATCAATTTCTTTACTTTCTCTTATCTTTTGCTGTTCCTTTTGTTTTCTTATCGCCGTCACATATGCATTTAAAACTAGACTTAGCCAAGCACGCGAAGTCAAGTTATATTTTTGTTAGCTCAGCCAGCCTACACTTGCAGCACCCTTTTATAATGTACCCCTCCCATATCTCTCGAAATAAGCATAGCCGGATTTATCGCGTGCCGTGCAGCAGAGTGTTGACCATCCGCTGGTAAAGGAAGATCATACGCTGATTATTTCTAGGTGAAATGCTACACAGACCAAGTAAATATTTTCTTGGATTGCCTCGGCAATTATATTCTGCAGAATCTAATTACATTTCATCCCTAGATTCTGGCTGTTTGTATTTAATATTTAAACGACGCGTCATAACCCCGTGGCCCAAAATTCATCCAAGGGTACACGTGCTGTTAGGTGTCCGGCGGAGCCGCCCTAATTCCTTATCCAGAATTATGAAAGTTATTTAAAATTCACCTTGGATTTGTAAATCACTGCGATCGAATATAGTGTTTTGAAAATCACTGCGACCAAAAATAGTGTTCCAAAAAGTCATTGCGATCAAAAATATTGTTTCGAAAACCACTGCTATCTAATATAGTGCTTCGTAAATCACCGCGATCTAACTTTTTAAATCCCTACAACAATTATATTACACTCAACAACGTTATACTCGTAAAATTGACAATGAATTGAAAATTAAATTTTAACTTAAACTTATTTTTGTGAAACGGATGCGAACATACATATAAATATATAGAGTGGGCTTTTAGCTCGATAATAATTTGTGCCGTAGCACCAACGTACATATAAATTAATCCCAAAATATTATTTTATCTATTCATTTTAATTTAATAATTTTAAATATGACCAATTAATCAACAAAATGAAACTTATAATTTACAACTAAATATATTTACCTACACCAACACCACCTCTCGGAAGATCTTTCGTCGATGGAGTTTTACCAAAAGAATTTGTGAGTGATTTTATGATGATTTGTTTATAATTTTGTTGTTTTAAGTTTGATTTTGCGTTTGTGTTAATTTGGGCTCTTCAAGCCATGGCTCTCTTTTATAGTGCTAGTAGTTTTTATTTTGCTTTCGTATATAAATAATTGCTGAATTATTTATAACCTAAATTTTCGGAAGTTCTTCTGTTGAACTTACACTTAACATATGATTAAATGAAAATCTTTCCATTTAAATTCAGTTACAATTCAATTTAATTAACTATATTTACTAAAATATTATTTTGCTAATGACCTAAATTACTATATTTTTTGAATTATCAGTAGTATTTTTTATTACAGCCCCATATACTATTATTATTAACATTATTTTTTTTAATGTCGTAAAATTCGATTTTACCAATAATTTTTTTTTTCGATTCGTTGTATGTTACAGGCTGCAGTCAAGGGTGCCCGACAGTAAAAAATTTTCAAAATCCGTTACAAACGTGTAACCAAACTCATTACTTTGACTACACGTTTAATGTGTTTTCATAACTCAAATATCACCGAACTGATTGTCTTGATATGTTCAGGAGACTTTCGGGTAGTTATGTACATGGTTTTGAAAAAGCATGAAGAATATCTGCCCACCAGCAAAAACATTAACTGCATTCTTCCAATTATATAAAAATTGACATCAAGCTTTCATGTAGTTTATAACTCAAATATCACAGATAATTGATTTGAAAATCGTATTCCATGTAAGTATTTTGCATCATATATTAATAGTGTTTTTGGATTCAATTTTTTTTAAATTCGTAATAAACCGGATTTGCTACACACGTTCTTTATTGAATTCTACGGTATGTAATGTTGTTAGTGCGGTGTTTTTTTTTTTTTTTTAGTTTCGTTATTGCAAAGTATTTTTAGTTTCGTTATTGCAAAGTATGTGTACAAATTTCATAAATAAATCGTGCTTCAAATTTTATCATACAGCAAAAAAAAAATTCCACGACTAAGGCGTACTAATATTGGTCGCCGTACACGTAATGCTTCTTCTTTATCGTCGAATAGAAGATTGCAAAGTAAGGAACAGCTTACACAAATTAATGCCAATAACAGAGATCGATATGCATGAAATGGAAATTCACCTAATCAATCTCTTGATATCGATCGAAATCGGCCAATGCGAGCGGGAGTTCGTGTTCTGCAATAAACGCTCCTTGCTGCTTTTAATATTGCAATTGACTACAGTACATATGGCTGTATTAGTGGAATGACGGTATTGTGATCCAGCGAAATTTTCGAAATGAAACAGATAGCTTGTGCTGTGCTAACGGCAAAGTGAAATTACCAAAATTTAAATCTCTACTCGATCCACTAAGTTCACTATTTTTTGGAATGTTATCAACGTCGACACATTTTTTGTCTTATTTAAGAATACAATGCATCATTTCAAATGACTTCATTTGGTGCGACAAAAATTGTAAGAGACAATTTAATGCCGACGTTCCAGATGATTAGTTCACGTGGTATATTTTTGAAAATATTCTTGAAAATTTCTTCGAGGTTTTCAAAAATGTAGACCCAGAATCGAATTACATACCTCACATATTACAGATTACGAGTCAGATTAACCATAGCGCTGGCTCATTATTACCATATCCTGATACCGATCATCAATTCTTACAAATCTATTTTATTGGAGATAAAAGCGCGAATTGGATCGCCGATGTACAATTGCCTCGAACTCAAGGCGACAAATTGTTTCTGAGCTTCAAACATTTTTTGATCAATACAATGAATTAGTTCGATTATTTAAAATCGCTCTCGATCGTATGCCATCGGATATACACAAAATCATCATTAAAGCCGCTATAATATAAATTCAATATGCACTCATTTTAACACAAGACATTTTGATTTTTGGACTAATTATAAATCTTTTGATAGCGCAATGAATGAAGATGATGCAGTGTTATCTAGTTGAGTTTTTAAATTCCCTAAAACCGCTTGGTACGCCACCGGATCGTTTGAATTTAAAAATCGGCTCATCAATAATTTTACTACGGAATTGAAGTGCAACAAAATTGTCCAATGGCACAAGATTGGTTGTAAGAAAATTGATGCCGAATTAAATTGAAACCACAATATTGACCGGCAAAGCGAAAGGAGAAATTGTGCTCATACCGCGTATTCGAAACAGACATGCCATTTGA
Organism: Zaprionus kolodkinae; assembly: GCA_018901885.1. Classification (NCBI taxonomy): domain Eukaryota; kingdom Metazoa; phylum Arthropoda; class Insecta; order Diptera; family Drosophilidae; genus Zaprionus; species Zaprionus kolodkinae. Next base: position 176,082 of record JAEIFM010000456.1, on the reverse strand, counting down.
ATTCAAGCGAGAGCAATTCCCAGTGCGTCTAACATTTGCCATGTCCACCAACAAGGCACAAGCATTCCAAACTCTATATTTGTGTAAGTTATCAAGTAACCCTCGCACTCAGAGTGCTCAGCCCTCACAGGGCATATCGCTGACGCTGCAAGGCAGAAAGTGTGGCCGAGTAGCGGGCGTTGCGCTGATGCAATATGCTAAGCCAATGCCCTAGCAACAAAGTCAGCTATGGTATCCTGATTCTTGCTATGTGTCGCAAGAGCAGAGTTATGATTATGCTGAGTCGGCTTGCCGGCTATGACTTGGTTGCTCGCGAATTCCATAGGGTAGCTGTAAACATTTTGTATTTGGCATTTTCAGTTTGTAAAGAAGAACCAATAAAGTAACAAGCAAGCTCCGGCACAAGCCGCATAAGAATTCTTTTTTGTATTCATTTTGTTGTTGAGCCACAAGGCCATCAAAAACAATCGAGTCATAGTTAAGACTCGCATCATAACTAACTTAACTTCAGTGAATTCCCCAACTACCGGAGAACCTGCAGCTGCAGACTGGATAAACATTACTGGCGCCCAACGTTTTTTTAAGAAGCCACACCCGTTAGGAGGCCACCTCATAAAATGTAAGTGGAATGTTTAATTCAGAAAACTTTAAGTCGTGTTATTGTTGAAATATATAAAGTAATAAGAGTGATAAACGAAACAGTGAGACAACACAAATTCTGGTTACAAAATATTTGCGCGTAATTATTCCCCCTATTGTGAAATATTTAGTGTTTTCTCTGATTTCAATTTTGTCTGCTAAGGCTGATGAGTTGGGTGCGAAGAGAAATTAAACAGGAATACGATAGTGACGATAGCCTATACGACGAACCCAATACAAGTCAAGTTACTCAAGTTACTGTGCAACAAGAATCCACGATGAATATTGACGCAAATCAGTTAAGTGCCATTATAGACGGTGCCGTTAGGAGCGCGTTAGCCGAACAGGAGAACCGCTTAAAGCAAGAGTTTCGGGCAGAAGTTGACGCAATTAAACAGCAAGTGAACAGTTTACAGATAGATACACCACAGGTAGAAGTCTATAGCCGCATAAGTATAGATCCCGCTGTTAGGCGCGAAGTCAAACTTGATATCGTCAAATCTATCCCAGAGTTCGACGGCGAACAAATCTTTAGACCATGCCAGAACAGTGAGGCGCACTATCAAGCCGTCACAATTTTAAGGAATAAAATTCGTGGCTCGGCAAGAGCGCTATTAGTGTCACATAGTACGGTATTGAATTTCGATGCCATAATTGCTAGATTAGATGTCACTTACGCAGATAAGACTTCGCTTCGAGTCTTGCGGCAGAAATTGGAAATGGTTAGGCAAGGGGAACTCAGCTTAATGAAGTATTATGACGAAGTGCAAAAAAGCTTGACACTTGTGACTAATAAAATCAATATGTCACACGATGCGAATGGTGCCGCCTTACTCAATGCTGAAGTAAGAAATGATGCACTTCACGCATTCATCTCAGGTCTGAAGAGATCTTTGAAAGCAATAGTGTTCCCCGCGCAACCCAAAGATTTGCCGGCCGCACTAGCCTTGGCCGCTGAAGCCGAGGCAAGCATCGAGCGAAGTATGTTCGCTAATTCCTATGCCAAGGCAATGGAAGAGAGGAATAATGCTTCTGAGGGCAATAGACAGCCAAACCGCCAGTATGATAGGCAGGGTAGGAGTGGTGGAAATGAGCGGGCCCCAGAAAGGAATCCGCACTATACGAAGAAACAGGGTCAGAATAGGCCTCAACAGGCAGAAAATACACAAAAGAATGACGATAGGCCACCACAAGAGCCCATGGAAGTGGACTCATCCTCTAAGTTCAGGCAACAAACCAATTGGAACCCCCAAAAGGGCGACCCAAATTCTGATAACAATAGAAATCAGAAGAGAAGCAATAACTCCGAACGAATGACAGGACAGAGACGACAGAGGGTTAATAACATAAGTCAACAGGCCCAACCTGAGGACTCACAAAAGTACCAGGAGGCAGCTACGGCGGCCGTAGCTAGCATAGATGATGACAGTGACTCTGGCAATGAGGCCGGATCGCTTAATTTTTTAGAGGACACTCCCGGTTGCCGTTTGTCGAAAAGCAACTGGCTGGGAGGAAACTAAAGATACTCATCGACACTGGAGCGGCCAAAAACTACATTAAGCCCGTAAAGGAGCTCAAAGGAGTAGTGTTGGTCGACTCCCCATTCATTGTTAGTTCAATACACGGCTCTAACAAAGTAAATAAAAAATGTTACATGCACATTTTTGGGCAAAAAACCCCATTCTTTCTGCTAGACTCTCTAACAACGTTCGATGCAATCATAGGCCTAGACTTTTTAACAAAAGTAGGGGCTACATTGGACTTGAAGTCAAGCACGATCAATTACGGTGACACAACAGAAATGTTGCAGTACCATAAGTGCGACAATGTAAATTTCACCCATGTTGACGACATAGTAGTGCCGTTAACAGTTAAAAGCGAGATTAAAAAGATGGTGTTGAGCAGAATCAAGGCATTTTCGACCACTAACGAGGCGCTGCCTTTCAACACCTCAGTCGTTGCGACAATTCGCACAACCGACAGCAAACCCATATACTCAAAGCTCTACCCACATCCGATGGGGGTAGCCGAGTTTGTAAACAAGGAAATAAAGAACTTGTTGCAGAATGGGATCATTCGCTCTCTAAATCGCCATACAACAACCCCACTTGGGTTGTCGACAAAAAGGGTTTAGATGAACACGGAAATAGAAATAAGAGATTGGTAATCGATTTTAGGACACTAAACGAGCAGACTATACCAGATAGGTACCCCATGCCCAATATTGCCATGATCTTAGCCAATTTAGGTAAAGCTAAATACTTTACTACGTTAGACCTCAAGTCTGGTTACCATCAGATTTACCTTGCAGAGCAAGACCGCGAGAAAACGTCATTTTCTGTTAACGGGGGCAAGTACGAGTTTTGCCGACTGCCTTTCGGGTTAAAAAATGCTGGAAGCATTTTTCAAAGAACTATAGATGACGTTTTGCGGGAGCAGATAGGCAAGACGTGCTATGTGTACATAGATGACGTCATAATCTTTTCTGAAAATGAGTCCGATCATGTCAAGCATATTGACTGGGTCCTCAAATGCCTCTGTGACGCCAACATGAAAGTCTCAAGAGAAAAGACCCATTTTTCAAAGAAAGCGTAGAATACTTAGGCTTTGTTGTAACAAAGGGCGGGGCTAAAACTGACCCTGAAAAAGTGCGCGCTATTCGAGAGTTCGAAGAACCCAAAAGTTTGTATGCACTCAGGTCTTTTTTGGGCCTTGCTAGCTACTATAGAAGATTTATTATGGACTTTGCAGCAATTGCAAGGCCTTTGACAAACTTACTTAAGGGCGAGAATGGCTCCGTTAGTAAGCATATGTCGAAAAAAATTCCTATCAAATTTAATGACACAGAAACTGAGGCATTCGATAGGGTAAGAAATATTCTGGCATCGGAAGACGTCATGTTGAGATATCCGGACTTTAAGAAGTCCTTTGACTTAACGACAGATGCTTCAGCGCATGGAATCGGGGCTGTGCTTTCACAGGAAGGCAAGCCAATCACCATGATTTCTAAAACCTTAAAGGAATGCGAGACAAACTATGCTACCAACGAGAGGGAGCTACTTGCCATAGTATGGGCGCTGGGGAAGTTACAACAATACTTGTATGGAACGCGCGACATCAATATCTACACAGATCACCAGCCCCTAACTTTTGCGGTCTCACATAGGAATCCAAATGCCAAAATCAAAAGATGGAAGGCCTTTATTGACGAGCATAATGCAAAAATTTTTTACAAGCCCGGCAAAGAAAACTTTGTGGCAGATGCGCTTTTGCGCCAACATATTAACGCTATGCAAAGCGAGATAGAGTCCGATGTTGCCACAGATAAGCCTCTTAATTGCTTCAGGAACCAGATAATTCTGGAAGAAGCACAATTTCCCTGAAACGCACATTTGTGCTTTTCCGCGAAAAAATAAGGCACACCATATATTTACTCGGGATGACGAAGCTCTCCGTGAGGTAAAACAAGTGGTGCAACCAGGCGTGGTAAATTCAATTTATTGCAATCTCCACACCTTGGCTTATATACAAGACGAATTGGTAAGATTTTTCCTGCAACCAAATTTTGGCATTGCAAAAATCTTGTGACTGACATTACTGACCAAAACGAGTAAAGAGAAATCGTTATAGCGGAGCATAGTCGCGCCCATAGGGCTGCGCAAGAAAATGTTAAACAAATTCTGTGCGACTATTATTTCCCAAAAATGTCTAAGCTAGTTTCGGAGGTGATAGCCAACTGTAAGATATGCACTAAAGCTAAGTATGACAGGCATCCAAAGAAACAACAGCTCGGCGTGACACCGGTACCAACATATGCCGGCGAAATGCTGCACATCGATATATTTTCCACTGATAAAAAACAGTTTTTAACATGTATCGATAAATTTTCTAAATTCGCCATCACGCAGCCAATAGCGTCTCGGAGAATAACAGATCTTAAGATCCCAATTATCCAGCTTGTAAATTCATTCCCCAAAACCAAGACAATATACTGCGACAATGAAGCAGCATTCAATTCAGAGACTATCACGTCTCTATTGAAAAACCAATTCGGGATTGATGTAGTCAATGCACCCCCGATGCATAGCTCATCGAACGGGCAGGTAGAACGCTTCCACAGTACATTGTCAGAAATAGCAAGGTTCCTTAAGTTGGAAAATAAATTCGAAGACACTATTGAGCTCATAATGCAAGCGACCGTTAGGTACAACCGCACAATTCATTCGGTCACCGGGAAAAAGCCGATAGAGGTAATCCACGCGTCAACCGAAGAATTCAAGGAAAACATTAGAAGCAAAATAGCTAACGCTCAGCAGGCTCAGCTAGATCGGAATAATGCATCGAGGCAAAATAGGGTTTTTGAAGTAGGGGAAAAAGTATTTGTAAACAACAACAAAAGATTGGGCAACAAGCTGACCCTCTTGTGTTCTGAGGAAACTATTCAAGCAGACCTAGGAACGTCTGTTCTTATTAAGGGGAGGGTGGTCCATAAGGACAACCTAAGGTAGCTGCTCATACTATGTTTTGCCTTTATAATTTTGAAATCATAATACCCAAGTTAAGAATAGTACGTAAGAAAATTGAGGAAACAAAACTCATAGGATTAAATTGTCTCTTGCAGGTTCGTGGGTATCGTTCTTACTCTTTTCGCAGTTGTAAATGCGCGAATCACAGACTACTCGCATTCCAATTACATTCCCGTTATGGACGGAGAAGTAATGGTATGGGAGCAACGCAGCTATTTAAGACACTCGAGTAACCTCAGAGAGTTCGCCGCGATGTAAGACGAGACTGACAGATTGACAACGCTATTCCCCCAATCGCATATGCGAAAGCTTTTAGATGTAGATATTGATCATGCCAGAAACCTGTTGTCCGCTTTAAAGATCCACCACCGTATAGCCAGACGCATAGACTTTTTGGGCACCGTATTGAAAGTAGTAGCAGGAACACCAGATGCTGCAGACTTTGAAAGGATTAGAATGACAGAATCTCAACTCATCGAGTCAAACAATAGACAAGTGGTGATTAACACCATAACACAAGAGCGCATAAATGGGCTTACAGAGACAGTAAATAAATTGCTTAAAGAAAGAAAAGGGGATGTTACTGATGCGCCACATTTATACGAATCATTATTGGCGAAAAATAGAATGTTAATTTCGGAAATTCAAAATTTGATGTTGTCAATCACTTTGGCTAGGTCAAACATTATAAATCCTAGCATTTCTGATCACGACGACTTAAAGTCTATTCTGAGTGAACATCCCACAGAGGTGCCCATAGTCAACCTAATGGAAGTATCAAATATTAAGATATTCCAGTCCGATAACATAGTCCGCATACTAATTGACTACCCCCAAATTAAATTCATTTGCAAGAAAGTAACAATGTTTCCCGTGGCACACAAAAACATCATGCTCCAGCTGACAGATGACACCGTGGCGGAATACACCAGCGGAATCATGGCTGTCACAGACTGCGCGACCACCAGCTACACCACCTTCTGCAAATTGGCGAACCACGAAACCTGCGCCAGCGGCTTACACTCGGGAGGCTCAGCTCTCTGCCATACTCAGGCCAGCCACCTTAAGCCAATTACATTGGTGGGTGAGGGCACAATTATCATCAACGACCTTCCGGCACAAGTCAGTACTGACGACGGACCAGAGAGATTGGTACGAGGCACGAATCTAATAACGTTCCAGCGCCTAGCTATCATAAACGGGACCAAGAACGTAAACCCCAAGTTGGCATTAAGCAAAACGCCAGGAGTAGCTACGTCCCCATTGCTGAACGTCATCGGCCACGACCCAGTTCTAAGTCTACCACTACTGAACCGAATGAACGAGCATAACCTCCGAGTCATACAAGAAGTTAAGGATCATGCAGAAGCCCAGTGGTCGCCCAAGGTCTGGTTTACGGCCGGGGTAGGAGTCAGCCTGGTCTCCAGCGGTTCCATTCTTCTCTGCCTGGTTCTGAGAAGAAGACGAGCGTCGGGGAGATAAAACAACTCATGGACTCATATGGAGTGCCCCGGGACGGCGCAACTTTAAGGGGGGAGCAGTTATCAAGTAACCCTCGCACTCAGAGTGCTCATCCCTCACAGGGCATATCGCTAACGCTGCAAGGCAGAAAGTCAGTGGCCGAGTAGCGGGCGTTGCGCTGATGCAATATGCTAAGCCAATGCCCTAGCAACAAAGTCAGCTATGGTAACCTGATTCTTGCTTTGTGTCGCAAGAGCAGAGTTATGATTATGCTGAGTCGGCTTGCCGGCTATGACTTGGTTGCTCGCGAATTCCATAGGGTAGCTGTAAACATTTTGTATTTGGCATTTTCAGTTTGTAAAGAAGAACCAATAAAGTAACAAGCAAGCTCCGGCACAAGCCGCTTAAGAATTCTTTGTTGTATTCATTTTGTTGTTGAGCCACAAGGCCATCAAATACAATCGAGTCATAGTTAAGACTCGCATCATAACTAACTTAACTTCAGTGAATTCCCCAACTACCGGAGAACCTGCAGCTGGAGACTGGATAAACATTACTTGTACGCTCCAAATGGACATACAAAAAATACAGTTTATCAAAATGTTTTGGATTGAAAATTCGATTTCTCCTTGTATTTTATGACTGCAAGCGGCGATGCGGAAAGCGCAAAAGGGTCCGCTAGTTTGTTATGAAAAAGTTGACTTGAATAAGTTGAATGTGTTATTGCTCCGATCGGTTTGTAATTTTGAGGATAAGTTTATATAATTATATTTCTAACCAAAATCAATTATTTGCTGGGTCTCTAGCTTTTTTAATAGCAGAGATCTGAGTTCCCATACAGACGGAGAGAAGGACAAACGGAAAGACAGGCATACATGGCTCAATAGACTCGGCAAGTGATTCTGAGCAAGAATATATATATTTTATGGGATCTGCGACGCCTCCCGCTGCCTGTTACATGCTTTTGCACAAAGATAGTATAAGGCTATACTCAGTAAGGCTACAGTAGAGCACACCCGACAGTCAAATACCCTTCGCCTAATTTGCAAAACCAGTTACAAAGTATAACTCAATCATAATTCAAACAGACAATTCAGCACAATCTATTCTACTACATATGGCGTAGTCGCTCGGACTCACTAACACGCGCGATATGAGTAAAGCGACGCGTCGCTAAGTCGAGGTCGACGTCAAATGTTCAAAGCAGCGCGCAGGCTGCTGCTCGAACCGAACATTTGCACTGAAAACGTTGAATTGAATAATTTTTGTGATATTGGTCTGTTCGGTTTGTATCTTAAAAAAAATATTCATATTGCATTCAGCTTGTATACCGAAGCATAACGTTATGACTTAAATAATTTGCTTAATAATCGCAAATTACCGATTTTTAAGGGCGCGGGTATGGCATCTAAAATTTGATATAAACTTGATCTGCCTTTGATATCTAGGAACACTCATACCATATTTGGTGTCCATTTATTGTGCTCTTTTAATAGCTGAGATCTGTGTTCTTATACAGACCGACCGACAGACGGACATGGTTCAATCGACGCGGCTAGTTGTTCTGAGCAAGAATATATATACTTTATGGAGACTGTAACTCCTGTAACATATATAACCTGGTTGCACAAACCACTTCCATTCTGACCATTTTCAATGGTCGAGGGGTATAAAAAGACCAATCCCAGTATACAACAAATGTGGAGATACGACGCACACCGGGCATTTCAAAAACAGCAAACTTAGCGTTTTCCAATCAGGGTCACTATTCAAAAAGTCAACTTACTTTTAAATTCCATACGTAGCGATTTAATGTCTTCTAAAACAACTGATTCTAACTGATGCAATCGACGTTCCTCTCCAGGTTGTGCATCATTAAGGTAACATGATTCAATTAAAGCTTTATTGATGATTCCTGGTTCGATATCAGGATAAATAATTTCATTTAAAAGAGGTATATTATGGTCGTCTGAATTTTGCATGACTCGATCAGTAAGTTAATTGTGCAATATCTTTATTTAGTTAATATCTTATCTTATTTTGTATCCTAGTTTTAAATTCTTTAAATCCAAAACAAATTTAATAATAAATATGATCTCTGTATCCTTTGTTTAAAAAATTTGTTTTAATCAATGTACTCATATAGTGCATATCGCCCTAGAATAATTTTTATACGCAAGCAAAAGGTATATTTATTTTTGTCAGAAGTTAGCACACTTTCAAAGAGGAGTCCCCCTAGTCAGTTAGGACCAATATATCATATAGCCGACACGATATCTCGGATTTATACTATAAGCAAGCGGGAAAAATAAATATTTTCATGAAATCTGGTACTTTTAAATGACTTAGTTATTTATTTATTTATTACACGTCAACTAAGGCAGTCAACTTAAAATTAAAATTAGTTTTTTTTAAATTAAAATTTAAAAAAAATTAATTAAAATTAAAATTAAATAAAAAGAAAATAATGAAAGTTTTAAATTTTGATTTTAAGATTTAATTTAATAAAAAAAAAGTTTATATTAATAAGGAATATATTTATATTTGAAAATTTAGGCTGGGAAATATAAAAATCAAATTATCGATCCAAAATTTGCTCCAAAGGATTGGGAAAAACCCAGTTAAACCAAATCAGATCGGTAGATTAGTATTTGTTGTTAGGATGTATAGTTAATTGTTGTTAGGAGAAAAGGTTAGGTAGTTTAATATAGATAATTTAATAGATGAGAGGGAGTGTTCCGTGTTGAGAACAGAGAACTCTAAAAGAATCATGCAAGCTATAGTTATTATTACAAAAGCCCAACGAAAGTGGTAAACCAAGGAAGAAGGAACATAAATGTTAAGTTTGTTGAGCAGAAAAGGAGAGTCGATGCCGTATATTATTACTTTTTTATAACCATAACACCCAACTTAATACGACGGTTAGTTAAAGAGGGTAGGTTTTTCTATTCTAAGAAAAGGAAATAGATAAGGGTATAGTTGACAACGTGAGAATTACTTCTATAAAAAGACACTTCGAACAGTAAATATAGCAAATTACGGGTACACCAAGTAAAAAATGAGTCAATATCGACTTGAAGTGAATTTGCGATCAGTTCATTGTATGTTACGCAAAGTCTCACATCATCAGCATACATAAGAATATTAGAATAGTGTAGAACAGAGGGAAGATCGTTTATAAATTGGTTAAGTAAAGGCCCAAGATGACTGCCCTCGGGAACACCAGAGGAAACAGAGATAGGCTTAGATAGCAAACATTTGAATAATACCCTTTGGGACTTACAAGTTAAGTAATTGGAGCAATGGGTTAGAAAAACCAATAAGATTAAGCTTAAGTGATTTACTGAATCACTTGCTTTGCTGGAATTTGTGTTGACCACATCAGTTTGCATTTTCTTCTGAAAACCTTTATTAATTATTGAGGTGAATTTCAGGAGATTCGTTGTAGTAGATCGAGATTTTACAAAGCCATGTTGATGTGGCTAAATAAGAGACTTGCACTTATGTGTTAACTCCACAGTAATAATTACAAGTGCGCAAGGCAGATACCCTTTAACATCCGTACCAAACATGTAAACACACTCATGACTTCTGACAGAGAATTCTTCCCAACTCATTCTAATATATATGACTCGCTCACACACACACAGAAACGCACGTAAAGAGTAAAGCGACACGACGGAACGTCGACGTCGACGTCAACTACTGAGTTGAATATCTTTTGTGTTATTAGTGCGATGTAATTTCGAGGATATGTTCATATTGTATTCAGCTTTATGTAGAACGTTATGAGTTTAATAATTTGCTTAATAATCACAAGCTACTGACTTACAGGGGCGACAACGTTTACTGCCTAAGATATACAGTCTCTAGCTTTCTTAATAGCTTAGAATCAGACGCTCATACAGACGGACAGACAGACATGGCTAGATCGACTCGGCTAGTGATCCTGAGCAAGAATATATATACTTTATGGGGTCGCAGATGTCTCCTTCTGCCTGTTACGCATACATTCCGACAAACCTAATATTTTTTTAAAATCCATGGCCTAATATGATGGGAAACTATTAGATTTTCGTTTAATATTAACAAAGTTATAGAACTGTTTAGGGTAACGTGCAAATTCAAGTCTACAACGGTTTAAATATTTATACCCTTCGACCATTGAAAATGGTGAAAAAAGGGTATACTAACTTTGTGCAAAATGTATGTAACAGGCATAAGGAGGCGTGGCAGACCCCATTAAGGATATATATTCTTGCTCAGGATCACTAGCCGAGTCGAGACATGTCCGTCTGTCTGTCCGTCTGTCCGTCTGTATGAGACAACAGATCTCAGCTATTAAAAAAGCTAGAGACACCAAATTTGGTATGGAGGTTCCTATCTATCATAGGCAGATCAAGTTTATATCAAATGTTTGATGCCACGCCCACCGCCCCCGCAAATCGGTTATTTGCGATTATTAAGCAAAGTATTAAACCCATAACTTTCTGTTTTGGTATGTATAAAGCTAAATGCAATATGAACATTCTCCAAATTACAATCCGATAGGACCAATAACATAGAAGTTATTCATGTCAATGTTTTCAGTACAAATGTTCGGTACGAGCAGCAGCCGACGCGCTGCTTTGAGCAGTTGACGCCGACGTCGACGTTGCGTCGTGTCGCTTTACTCTTTACGCGCGTCGCTGTATGAGTGCTATATGTAGTAGAAGTATTTGTGCAGAATTCTCTGTTTGAAATTATGAGTGTGGTTACATGTTTGTAACGGATTTAGAAAATTGGGCGAAGGGTATCTTTCTGTCGGGCGCCCGACTGTAGCCTTACCCACTTGTTATAAGATAAACTGTTGCAAGTGCTGAAATTTGTCTTTGCAACTATGTATCGGGTATAATCAGACGGATTACCCCAAGAAGTTAATATTTTTTAAAGCCGGGATTTCACATTTTTTAACCTTAGTAGTTCACGTGTATACTACGGAAGCAAGTTTGACTCTGCCGGATATGCACACGGAATACAAACATCAAAAAATGCATTTAAGGATTTATAATAATATGCGATGCAAGAATTTAAATCTGAACACGAATAAAATAAAGACCAATCATGAGTAGAAATAAGATAGTTAAGCTTAATAAAATCAGTTTTGCGAAAGCAACGCGATTTTAAGTTAGGCATAACTATTGACGTTTGCACTGGAGTAAACAATTCTAGTAAAATATTAAGTGTGGGGTAATATGGATCATCAGGAAGAACTAGAGGATCGATTCTAAAAACCGTGTTGGATAGAGAATCATAGAAAAAAATAAGTCAAGAGTATTGTTACTGATGTTACGAAAAGGGTTAGTTTGAGACAAGCATATGTCATAATGGCTATTAATAAATCAATTATACACTGATGGAATTAAACAATTGGCTTGAGAGGACCATGAGACTTGGGGCAAGTTAAAGACGCCAAAAACAAAGAGGTAATCATTTTCCAAAAGTTTAGACTCGATAGATTGAATGCAGGAAAGATGTTCTGCATACAAAGAAAGATAAATTGAAATTTGATTCATTTTCACTTTCACACACACAAATTCGATATGATGCGGACAATGCGTCAAAACAATTTCTGACGACATGTCTGATTCAACAGCAATAAGAACACCACCACCAGATCGTGATAGACGGTCACATCTGAAGGTAGTGTATTTATTGGGAAAAAGTTCTAAGTTACTTATGGAAGGCTTTAACCAGGTTTCAGTAAGTATTAGTATTTTGAAATCAAAGGATGAGCTCTCAACAAAAAGATAAGAAATCTTAGTGTTAAGACCACTAACATTTTGATAGGCAATAGAAAGATTCGCCATTAGTTTTTTGCATGCATTCCATCTTTTGGAGTTTTGGAGGTTTTGTTTGGGAACGAAATTGTTAACGATGGCAGGGCTACGGCGGATACTCCTTAACAATTAGATCGGGCGGCCAAAAAGTACCACAGCAAACAGCTGAGAAATCCTATGCTGGGAGACTTATCTTAAATGAAGATATGTCCCGCGAAAATTTGAACATTTGTTTTTGACAGAGTAGGTACCTCTGCTTTTCTTTGTCGAAGAAGAGTAAGAGATCTAAGGGGTCGAACTAGCCAGTCTGTCTATCTGTATATGCATCTATTTCTAAGCTTTAACGAAAGTTAGAGGCTCCAAATTCTTTATAGCCTAATTTAAATTGTTTGCTACCAAAGAAAGTATTGAGATTTGTTACTTTCTGCTTTGCGTTCATAAAAATAATTGCTGCTCTATCGGATAATTAATAAAATGTTAATGCAAGTAAACGTTTTTCCCTGTAGAGCGTTGCTTCTGCTGTTGTCATTTGTATGTTTTTTATAATTTGCAAATGGTTTTGTGTATGTAAAACTCAGAAAATAATTTTGATGGCTACAATTCTTAAAAATGTGGTTTTAAAGAGTGTTGATTGAGATCTGTCATGCAGATAACTCACTGTCAGAGTGTCGCGTCAGATTTCATGGATATCATTACCGAGCACATGAGGCAGTGATTTTCGTTAGAAACAAAAACACCTAGAATGAACGTTGTAGATAAAAAATGGAGAAAAAAACTTCAGGCAGTTTATTACTATTGTTTTTGAATCTTACAATTTTGAATGACATTTTGTTGGGTTAAGGCGCGCTAACTGTAACGCCTGCAGCGGATCGGCAGAATTATGTTTAACTTATATATAAGAAGTGTAAAGCAGAGAAGCAGCATAAAGAGAGTATGTTTTACACACGCATGTATATAGCACCGTTTGGTCAAAGTAGAAATACTGACTCGGCAATTAAGCCGTTGCGATCATGAGTGGAAGCACTGCGACAAAGTGCTACAAAGTGTTTATATTTTATTTTTATTTTGGACGTTGATACAATGTATGTATAAGCAAGTGGTCCATGCAATACCAAGCCGATGCTTTTTATGCGCGGATCCCAGACACAGCGAATGTCAACCTCCAGCACAACCGACCGAGAACACCGTCGCCGAACCTACGACTCGAAACGCGAATAGAGAACGCGGGCATGCAGTTAATACTAAGGATAGAAAGAAAAAAAAAAAACAAGTGGGTGAGGCTACAGTCGGGTGCCCGACAGTAAGATACCCTTCTCCAAATTTTTAAAATCCGTTACAAACGTGTAACTATACTCATAATTTCAAACAAAGATTCTGCACAAATTCTTCTACTACATATAGCTTACTCGCTCGCACTCACATAGCGACGCGCGTAAATAGTAAGCGATACGACGCAACGTCGACGTCGGCGTCAACTGCTCAAAGCAGCGCGCAAGCTGCTGCCCGTACCGAACATTTGTACTGAAAACGTTGACTTGAATAACTTCTGTGTTATTGGCCCGATCGGATTGTACTTTAGAGGATATGTTCATATTGCATTTAGCTTTATACATACCAAAGCAGAACTTTGTAAGTTTAATACTCTGCTTAATAATCGTAAATTACCAATTTCCGGGGGCGATGGGCGTGGTATCAAACATTTGACATTAACTTCACCTGCCCCGGATATATAGGAACCTTCATACCAAATTTGGTGTCTCTAGCTTTTTTAATAGCTGAGATCTGTTGTCTCAAACAAACAGACGGACAGACGGACGGACAGACGGAAAGACGAACAGACAGACGGACATGTCTCAATCGACTCGGCTAGTGATCCTGAGCAAGAATATATATACTTTATGGGGTCTGCCACGCCTCCTTATGCCTGTTACATACATTTTGCACAAAGTTAGTATACCCTTTTTATATGAAATATGAACATATCCTCCAATTCCAGAAGTTATTAAAATCAATGTTTTCAGTACAAATGTTCGGTACGAGCAGCAGCTTGCGCGCTTCTTTGAGCAGTTGACGCCGACGTCGACGTTGCGTCGTGTCGCTTTACTCTTTACGCGCGTCGCTGTGTGAGTGCGAGCGAGTAAGCTATATGTAGTAGAAGAACTTGTGCAGAATTTTTGTTCGAAATTATGAGTGTGGTACACGTTTGTAACGGATTAAAAAATTGGGAGAAGGGTATCTTACTGTCGGGCGCCCGACTGTAGCCTTACCCACTTGTTTTATTCTGGATTCAGCTAAAATATTTTTAATGATCATTCATAAAAAAAATTACAGGAGAAACAATGACACCTTAAAAAGGCCTATTGCAAAAGCCGTTGAAAGAGTATTTAAAGTGGTATTTAGAATGGAAACATTTTTTATTTTTAAAACCAACATTAATTACATTGAAAAACTTAGTTTTCAAACCAAAAACCCAGTTTTTGAAAAATTTTTGAAAAATGTTTTTGGAGGATAAGTCAAAACTTAGACGCAGGATACATTTTGATTAAAGAATCAGATTTAGAAGGTCAAAATACATGAGAAAACATATATCGCATGACCAGATCATGATTCTATATCTTTTTGGGGAAATTTCAAAATTTTTCAGTTTTGTGAGGTTATGTCGAAATCCAGACGTGATGACGTAATTCCGACCCCGGATTCGGATTCAGCGACTTAAAATACATATAACTGCATATACCGCATGCCCAGATCATGACAAAAAAAAATGTTGTGGGGCTGTGTTATCAATGCTAGAGCAACTAGCTTTTGTACGCATGTACAGAGTCATATCAGAATGTATTGACATTCTTTTACATCTGCTGGTCATGTACACACGCGTCTATAAGCTTGCTCTTAATTCGACTATTAAAAGTGCAACAAGTGAACAATAAAGTAAAATAAACAATTAAACAAGCAAAATCTTTTTGTTGGCAATTAGTGCAAAGGTGGACATTTCGGTTTTCCTCTAAACATTTGGTGACCCCGACGTGATTCCTAGTTTGTCGGTCGATTTTCGTGGTCATTTAATTTGTTACAATTCGGAGGCAAATCAGTATACAGACATTCGTTCGCTCATGGTTAATTCTTGCTTGTCGGTAAACACATATAAAACCTAAAGATTTGTACATATCGGTGTACTCATTGATTCGCGCGCGAAAATTCGGTGACACACAGGTCTTTCGACCTGCTGTGTCCAGTTTCGTGCATAGAGCTCTCGCTCTGTGCATATCGTTGTGCAGACAAATACACATATAAATTTATACAGTTGACCATATATCGTTGTGAGCATCTGTACATATTGTAAAAATATATGTAAAAGCCCAAAATCGTCTTGGGTGCATATATACATATTTCAAGCCAAACTAATAACAGTTATTTTGGAGCATCTGCTTTGCACATATTGTTGTGCAGATATACTCGTACATACATACATAAGGATCTTTGCACATAACGGCACGTATAAACAGGGTGTTCCTTTTTTTTCAAGAAACAGTCTCATCAAGGCGGCATTGCAATGACTGACGCGGACAATCAGAACGATTTTTACAAGGCGAAAGCAGATTCTGTGAAACGTCAATTGGATGCTTGGAATGCCAATCTTACTGCTGAGAAAATCGCTGGAATGGACGAGTCACACTTTTCAGTACGATTGGAGTATCTGGAAATAATGAAAACGGAATTCAATGAT
Source organism: Zaprionus kolodkinae (assembly GCA_018901885.1). Lineage (NCBI taxonomy): Eukaryota > Metazoa > Arthropoda > Insecta > Diptera > Drosophilidae > Zaprionus > Zaprionus kolodkinae. The sequence goes on along the minus strand of JAEIFM010000456.1, from coordinate 159,910 downwards.
GCGCAATTCGCCTTGGAAAAAATGGATCTTTTGTAGTTAACCTCAAACACGGGTTTGCATCAACGATGCATACATTGAGGCTAAGTCTGCACTGTCTCGTGAACTCTGTCGTTGCAGCGCAAATCCCCCGTACTAAATTCTACTGCAGTGCGTAATTTTACAAGCGACACGCCAAGCAACGTCACGGTTCGAGCATCAAGGCTTCCGCAGCTGCAACTGGCCAAATTCAGTGGCTCGTACATGGATTTGCCACACTTTTACGCCATCTTGACCACCGTTATCGAAGACGACTTGGAAATAAGTAAGGTTAAAAAATTCCAACAACTCTTATCTTGCTTTGAGGGAGTCGCATTGGAGACCATACGCTCAATTGAGCCGACTGAAGACAACCATACTGCTGCTCTTAATCTGCTTTTTGATTCATGTCGTCGCTTAGAAACTTGATCAACCCACGCGTAAGCGATGGGAGGAGTCAATTGGACCCCACGTTTTTAGAAAAAAGATGCAGAGCTATAGAAAACGTCAAAAATGCTATGGTAACACTAACACCTAGCAACCTGGTGGGAAAATGATCATTTAAATCTACGAAAAACTCTCTTAATACTTCGTCTTCGTCCTCAACATCAAACACCAAGGCAACATGTGCATTTTGTGATTCTGGGGAACATTATATTTCAAAATGTACCCGATTTTTAAACCACACACCCAACGTGCGCTTTAAGGAAGCTAAATAAATGTATGCTTTAATTACTTGCGCAAGGGGCACACTCTGCAACATTGCAGATCAGGTAGCTGCAGACAGTGCCAATCGAGGCATCACATGCTCTTGCATAGTCAGGCCTAATCCTCGCTAATATCTAGATCGGTTTCGTGCCCTCCACACCAATCCTCAAATGATATGCCTGATGACTACGTGTTGCTGGCTACGGCCATAGTTTTGGTGCAAAATCGTTTCAATTCAATGCCGTGCAATTTTAGATTCTGCTTCTCAGCTGAATTTTATCACTATTCGTTTTGCAAATCAACTACAGCTAAAAACTCGTCGATCACATGTAGCAATCTCGAGAATGGGAGAATCTGATAAGGCAGTAGACATCGTTGCCAAGTCGCAAAACGCTGGCTATGGAGCCTTATTTGTAGCCGTCGTGACACAAACCATCACGGACTACAAGCCGCAACATGATTTCAACAAAAGTACTTTCCAGATACCTGCCAACGTCATTCTTGCTGATCCGAATTTTTAAATCTCAACGTATCGACTTGCTCATCGACTTAATTTGCACTGGAAAAATACGCATATCGGACAGCAAACTGATTCTGCAGGAATCCAAACTGGGTTGGACGTTATCTGGCGGAATCTCACATTCAAACATTAAGCGTTCATCGCTAGTTTCTCTTACCAAGGTGACAACTCAACAAATTCAAGACTCATCGCTCGAGGATTTAGTCAAACGGTTTTGGGAGATCGAAAACTATGCTTCTGCAGCTTCGGCCATTGAAGAGGACTCTTCTTGTGAGGATTTTTTTCAAGCAACATCACACTCGTCTTGAAAATGGACAATACTCGCTCAGGCTTCCATTTAAAACAGATGTTTGCGTGCTTGGAAATTCTTACCACCGCGCTTTGCGCAGATTTAGAGGCTTGGAGACAAAGCTGGCCAAGGATCCCAACATCAAATCGCAATACGCTGCATTTATTCAAGAATACCTCAACTTAGGTCACATGTCTCTTGTTTCTAATAAGTGTAAAGCACCCAAGTTTTACTTGCCGCACCACTGCGTCCAGAAGCTTGATAGCAGAACTACAAAACTTCGGGTTGTCTTCGATGGACCGGCAAAATCGACCTCTACTCTCTGAATGATCTATTGCTGATGAATACTCACAGATAGTTTTATGGCGAGATAACTCAGAAGACGACATAAAGGCTTATAAATTGAACACACACACATATGGTACCAAATTTGCAGCGTTTCTGGCAATAAGGACTATGCATCAGCTAGCACTTGATGAGGAGGAAACGTTCCCTATTGGCTCAAGGATCGTTCAGAGAGACTTCTACGTAGACGACCTTATGTCTGGTAGAGACAGCATTGAAGAAGTAGTGGAAATTAAACGCCAGGTCAAGGAGCTGCTCAGCCGTGGCCAATTCCCCATTCGCAAATGGTGCTCTAATGAATCAGCCCTGCTCGATGGGGAGCTCGAATTGGATGAGCAGAAGCTGCTAACATTTGATAATCAAACTGGAATCGCGAAAGTCTTGGGGCTGGTATGGAAGCTCAGTTCTGACAACTTCTTATTCAATTTTTCCAAAATGTTGTCGGATGGACAGCCCGCTACTCATAGAGTAGAAGGGTATTATAACATTGTTCGAACCGAAAATGTATGTAACAGACAGAATGAGACATCTCCGACCCCTTAAAGTGTATATATTCTGAATCAGTATCAACAGCCGAGTCGATATAGCCATTTCCCTCAGTCCGTGCGTCCGTCTGTCTGTCTGTCTGTCCGTGTGAACACCTGGATCTCAGCTATTAGAAGAGCTAGAGTTTCCAAATTTGATTTGTTTTATTATGTTAGATATGCAAGATCCAGGTTCAACTCCGGCGGCAAGATTTTTTTTTCAATTATATGTACCAAAACTATTGCACTGATCATCATTGAAATTTTATCGTGGTTGCCGGAAAGCTGCAGTGGCTGCGTGGATGTGGTCGCTGACTGACGAGCGGATGGCACGACTTCTAATCCTACCCAACCCTGATGCAAGTGGATGATATTTTTGGATGCTAGCTTTTTTTTCAATATATTAAGTTTATACATTAAGTTTAGTATTTTAATCGTATTTATTTGATTAAACAGAATTTTAAGGGGAGTGAGTTGGTATTGTCTTGCACACACAACACACACACGCGACACAATAATAATTTGTTTTTGTCCTGTACGACAAGCTGAATGGTCTCATAATGCAAATTTGCCGATCTTATTAAACATGAGCTAATGTCAGAGCGGTTATAGTTGCGAACTACGTAGTCATAGTTTTTTTGGACGTTCATGGTTCAAGTCCTCACGATGGTGGTGTTGAGCAAACATTTTTAATTTTGTTTTTTTTCTGTTCTATTTGTATCTTCTTTAAAAATTGATGTTAACGAAGTTTTATCTTATTGAAGGCCAGTTTAAGTCTTAAGTGATATTTTGCATCAATGTACAACAAAAACGACAAATCTGGTTGGATGTATTGAATTTCTTAATAAATATGTGAAGCATTATATAGGCGTCTCTTTTACACATTCATCATAAAAAGCCCTATGATAAGTTCTAACTGTAAGACACTGAAAGCAAATTGACAACATCCAATTAGAACCGCGTGCAACTTTCACAGTGAAAACAAATTTGAGACTGTGAGACGTGTTTTTTTCGCATAGTTGTAGCGGGTATACAGTCGGGCGCGCTCGATGTAGCCTTTCCAACTTGTTTGTTTTGGTTTTTTGCCAAGTAGATGTCGGTTTCTGGATTGGTAAAGAGAGAACAATCGACTTCCGATTCTTCCTGTTTTTCGCTTCAAACTCTTTCACCATATTATGGTCTGACCAAAATTTAGGAGAATCTAGGTTAAAGTTTCAGCTGGGACACTAATTTTAAAGGACGAAAATCTAAAGTTTTCCACTTTTAAAACTACAGCTTGTATTTTGGCTTGAATATAAGCCATTACATATTGAGATGTTAGGTCAGAGGCAAGCCGGGAAACAAAAATTTGCTTCCTTTGTGGAACTCCTTTAAGCTTTTTAGGCACCACAGGCATTGCACCTGCGAGAATATTCATATGCGCTATTTCGGAAATTGTACTTGCCATTGGTATTTCTTATACCTGTGGAAACCAGACACATAAGATACTTAAAGTGACACCATTTGTACGATGACACGCTCGGAAACCGATGATCTCGTCACCATAGGAGTGGTAAACGACATCACCGGCTGAGTGTGCGGTGCACAAGGTTGGTCACTGAGAGGAGACGAAATGACAGCTGGCAAAGACTTCGCCACATGAGCAGATTTCCGTTGCCGGTACATTTTATGTGCACAACATTGTCACACAGCCAGCAAGAGAGGCTTGTCTGAATAAAAGTCATTTGCTTTAGGCATGATTTTTGAACCAGACGATGCCCTCCATAATTTTGAGTAACTACTGTAAACAACCGCAAGAACAAAACGTACTTGAACAGACAGTGAGCGAGCTTTGGAAAGAGGGTATGCCAAAGCAAATCGCAATAAAAAATACCAACACCAAAATTGAGCGAGAAAAGCAGGGCACAAAAAACCAGAAAAGAAAGGAAGAGTCGAAAAAGAAACAAGCAGATCTGCTGTAATCAAAAAGTGTTAATAGATGTTTGTTACAAACCAGTGAGTTAAGCAGGCATGCACTCGCGTAAGTGAAAGAAAAATTACACAAGTTACTGATTATACCCTTCGACCATTGAAAATTATCAAAAAAGGGTATACTTACTTTGTGCAAATGAATGTTACAGGCATAAGCAGGCGTGCCAGACCCCATAAAGCCGAGTTGATTGAGCAATGTCTGTCCGTCAGTCCGTCTATTTGTTTGAGACAACAGATTTTAGATATTAAAAGAGCTAGAGACACCAAATTTACAATAAAGGTTCCTATATATTGCAGGTTGATGAAGTTTATTTCAAATAGTTGATGCTCCGCCCACCGCCTCCGCAAATCGGTAATTTGCGTTTATTAAGTAAACTATTAAACTCAAAGCATGCTGATTTAGTACACATAAAGCTGAATGCAATATAATAATATCCTGCAAATTAAAATCCGATCGGACAGATATCACATAAATTATTCAATTCGACGTTTTCGGTACAAATGTTCGGTAGCATGCGTGCTGCAGCCTGCGCGCTGATTTGAGCAATTCACGTCGATGTCGACGTTGCTACGTCTCGCTTTTCTCTTTACAAGCGCCGCTGTGTGAGTGCGAGCGAGTAAGCTATATGTAGTAGAAGTATATGTGCAGAATTCACTGTTTGAAATTTTGAGTGTGGTTACACGTTTGTAATGGATTTAGAAAATGGGGAGAAGGGTACCGGATTGTCGGGCGATCCCCTGTAACTTACCCACTCGCTTTATTATTAAATTTAACAAAAGCCTGGAGCAGAAAAAAAAACACGTCGGTTCACTTATAAGAGAGATAATTATTTTTATACCCTTCGACCATTGAAAATGGTCAAAAAAGGGTATACTAACTTTGTGCAAAATGTATGTAACAGGCATAAGGAGGCGTGGCAGACCCCATAAAGTATATATATTCTTGCTCAGGATCACTAGCCGAGTCGATTGAGACATGTCCGTCTGTCTGTCCGTCTGTCCGTCTGTCCGTCTGTCCGTCTGTATGAGACAACAGATCTCAGCTATTAAAAAAGCAAGAGATACCAAATTTGGCATGAAGGTTCCTGTAAATCATAGGCAGATAAAGTTTATCTCAGTTTTTTGATGCCACGCCCACCGCTCCCGCAAATCGGTTATTTGCGATTATTAAGCAAAGTATTAAATCCATAACGTTCTACTTTGGTATGTATAAAGCTAAATGCAATATGAACATATCCTCCAAATTACAATCCGATCGGACCAATAACACAGAAGTTATTTAAGTGAACGTTTTCAGTACAAATGTTCGGTACGAGCAGCAGCCGACGCGCTGCTTTGACGCAGTTGACGCCGACGTCGACGTTGCGTCGTGTCGCTTTACTCTTTACGCGCGTCGCTGTGTGAGTGCGAGCGAGTAAGCTATATGTACTAGAAGTATTTGTGCAGAATTCTCTGTTTGAAATTATGAGTGTGGTTACACGTTTGTAACGGATTTGGAAAATTGGGAGAAGGGTATCTTACTGTCGGGCGCCCGACTGTAGCCTTACCCACTTGTTATTATTTGGTCTTTGGTAATTATACCCGCTACTCATAGAGTATAATGGTATCATGCCTTTGTGCCAACCGAAAATGTATGTAGCAGGTAGAAGGAGACATCTTCGTTCCCATTAAGTATATATATTATTAATCAGTATCAACTGCCGTGTCGATACTGTAATGACCGTCTGTCCGTCTTTCTGTCTGTCCTTCCGTGTAACCACCTGGATCTCAGCTATTATAAGAGCTAAAGTTTCCCAATTTGGTGACAATAGGTGTTAATACTACACTATATATAGTATATATATACTATATATATACTATATATATACTATATGTGTTAATACTATTTGTGCCACGCCTTCTATCCTATCCGATGCAAGTGGTTTGTATACTAGCTTTTTTTCATGCATTTAGAATATTTTAACTTTAGTATTTTGAATACATTTGATTTAACACAATTTTGTAGTATTGGCATTGTTATACACAACATGGGAATAATAATAATTTGTTTTTGACCTGAACGACAAGCTAAATGGACTTATAGTGTGCCAATAATTAGTGAGCCAATGGCAAAATGGTTATAGTTGCAGAGTCTGAGTTTTTTGGTGGTCCATGGTTAACGAGGGCTAATATTTATAATTTTTATACGTATGTAACAGGCATAAGGAGGCGTGACAGACCCCATACAGTATATATATTCTTGCTCAGGATCACTAGCCGATTCGATTGAGCCATGTCCGTCTGTTTCTCTGTCTGTCCGTCTAGCTGTTTTAGACAACAGATCTTAGCTATTAAAAAAGCTAGAGACACCAAATTTTGTAAGAAGTTTCTTTTATTTTCGGCGCAGATGATGTTTATGTCAAATGTTTTATGCCACGCCCACCGCCCCCGCAAATCGGTAATTTACGATTATTAAGCAAAGTATTGAACTTATAAAGTTCTGCTTCGGAATGTATAAAGCTGAATGCAATATGAACATATCCTCTAATTTACAATCGGACCAATAACATAGAAGTTATTCAAGTCAACGATTTCAGTAAATATGTTGGGTGCGAGCAGCAGCCTGCGCGCTGCTTTGTAGTAAGCGCATATATTGTCCACTTAATATACCAAATGCCGATCATATTCAAAACAACACATTGTAGCACTTTCTTGTAATGCACAGCAGAACCCAAGTGCATATGTAACATGAGACCTCACTCATAATCAAAACGGCTTTAATGCGGAGTCAGCGTGTCCAACGCTGACCAACCGCTGATATTTATATGCGCGTACTCTCTCAACGCTAAATAAAAGAGATCTTAACTAAATAAACTAACCACGAATCACAGCTTTGAGCAGTTGACGTCGACGTCGACGTTGCGTCGTGTCGCTTTACACTTTACGCGCGTCGCTGTGTGAGTGCGAGCGAGTAAGCTATTTGTAGTAGAAGTCTTTGTTTAGAATTCTCTGTTTGAAATTATGAGTGTGGTTACACGTTGGTAACGGATTTTCAAATTGGGAGTAGGGTATCTTACTGTCGGGCGCCAGATTATAGCCTTACCCATTTCTCGGTTGTTAGATCCGAGGTTGCTCCTAAATGTATGGCCTTTGTGCTGAAACACACGAAGACACATACATAGCCCTTGGTTATGAGGCAGGCTCGACCAGTGATATTTTTTGATTTCGAAAGGACCCGCGAAGTCGAGTCCCGTGTGGGTGAAAAGTCGAGAAAAGGAGACTCTCGCAGAGGGCAAAGTACCCATGACTTTTGCAGTTTTTTGCATTGGAGGATGCAAACTCGACAGGAATTAATAGTGGCTTTCACTAAATTTCGGAGTTTAGAAATCCAGTAGCGTGATCTAATAAGTCGCATCATCAATTGATTTCCACCATGGAGCGAGATACGATGTATAAAACGGACGAGGAGGTGTGAGAAAGTACATAAGTACGGAAGGATGATCGGGTGTCGCATCATAGCTTAAAGATGCGGATGTTCTCACACGACCGCATGATCTCATAACTCCGCTGGCGTCAATAAATGGATTCAAATTAATGATGTTATACTCCTTGCAATCTGCTCCTTGTTCAATAGACAGTTGTACTCTAACACGAATTGAGTATGTTGGGTGTTCCGGATGAGCAAATCTTAGACGTTGGAGAGTTCAGAGCTGCTGGAATCTGGAGAGAGCATAAGATCAGGCTTGCAACACCTCTGGATCAAGCGGTATACGTAAGCCATCACCCGCAGTGCTCTATCGAGCTCGGAAAATCTCTCCAAGATACAATAGGATGGCAACTTAGTTAAGTTGCATTTAACAGGACGAAGCTCTTCGTCTGTTTCGTGGGCAATTTCAATCGCAACAGATGGTCTTCACAGGAGCTACTCTGGTTTTAGCCACAAGGAGATGGCTTGAAATATTGTGTTGGTTTTCAACACGGATGTATATAGCTGCTCCGTAGGCGCGCTGAGATGCATCGCAGAAGCCATGGATTTGGAGCTTTGCTAACGGGGTATATTGGACCCATCTGGGGATCCGAATCTTCTTGAGAGATGAATAACTGGATAGGAAATCCTGCCAGCGTTGTTGAAATTCCAGAGGCAATGCTTCATCCCATCCATGATTTTGCAGCCATATCCCCTGGATACAAATTTTGGCACGGATCACAAATGGTGCCAGCCAACCTGCGGGATCGAAAAGTTTAGCGATGTGAGATAGAACTACACGTTTAGTGTAAGATTGTCCCACATCTGCTTCGGAGGGGGTAAAGAGAAACTGATCCGTACGCGCTTGCCAGCGTATACCTAGAGTCTTTGCTAAGCTCGCTTCCTCTAGTTCGAGGAAATCGGCGTTCAGTAGATGCACCTTGGGGATCTTAGCTAGCACATCTTTGTGGTTGGAGGTCCATTTTCATAAGCTTTGCGAAACTCTTCAACGGCAAGGACATCGTCTACGTACATGTAATTGGATATGATGTCGCTGGCGAGAGGAAAGTGTGTGCTAACATCCTGGGAAAGCTGCGGAAGAACCGGAATGGCCAAGAATGGAGCACAGTTTACTCCGAAAGTGACTGTGTTGAGTTCATAGTCACACACTTCGCCATTTGGGTTCCTGAAGAGAATTCGTTGTAATGGCGTGTGACTCTGCCGGTACTTCTTTGTGATGTCGGCATTAAAAACATAACGGAAACTAGTCGGAAAGGCTACAGTCACGCGGTGACTGTAAGAGGCAATGGATTTTCAGTTTACGTTTATATACCATAAAATATAAATAAATTTATATTTATATAAATTTTAATATAATGAAACAAAAACAGGTTCGCAAGGCTACAGACGAGCGCGCTCGACAGAGAGATACCCTTTAACATACGTACCAAACATGTAAACACACTCATGACTTCTGACAGAGAATTCTGCACGACTTATACATATATATATGGCTTACTCGCTCACACACACACGCGTAAAAAGTAAAGCGACAGGACGCGACGTCGACGTCGGCGTCAACTGCTCAAAGCAGCGCGCCGGCTGCTGCTCATACCGACCATTTGTACTGAAAACGTTGACTTGAATAACTTCTGTGTTATTAGTCCGGTTGTAACTCGGAGGATATGTTCATATTATATTCAGCTTTATAAATACCAAAGCAAATCTTTATAAGTTGATTACTTTGCTAAAAAATCACAAATTACCGATTTATGGGGGCGGTTGGAGTGGTACCCATAATTTGAAAACGACGTTTACTGCCTATGATATACAGGAATCTTCATGCCAAATTTGAAGTCTCTAGCTTTCTTATTAGCTGAGAATCAGACGCTCATACAGACAGACAGACGGACAGACGGACAGACGGACAGACGGACAGACGGACAGACAGACATGTCTAGATCGACTCGGCTGGTGATCCAGAGTAAGAATATATATACTTATATATATATGGGGTCGCAGATATCTCCTTCTGCCTGTTACGCACATTACGACAAACCTAATAGACCATGTATTTTATTAAATTCCATGGCCTAAATCGCCATTTCAAGATCTGCATAGTCAGATCGGATTGGAGAACGGGTCCTGGATGTAAGATATCGTTCAAGCTCTTCTCATTGGAGGACGGACTGGAGGCGTTAAAAACAACGCGAACTTTGGTAATGCTGCTCTTAGGTTTATCAAGTATATAAGGCTACAGTCGGGCGCCCGACAGTAAGATACCCTTCTCCCAATTTTTAAAATCCGTTACAAGCGTGTAACTATACTCATAATTTCAAACAAAAGTTCTGCACAAATTCTTCTACTACATATAGCTTACTAGCTCGCACTCACACAGCGACGCGCGTAAAGAGTAAAGCGACACGACGCAACGTCGACGTCGGCGTCAACTGCTCAAAGCAGCGCGCAAGCTGCTGCTCGTACCGAACATTTGTACTGAAAACGTTGACTTGAATAACTTCTGTGTTATTGGCCCGATCGGATAACTTTAAAGGTTCAATACTTTGCTTAATAATCGTAAATTACCGATTTGCGGGGGCGGTGGGCGTGGCAGCAAACATTTGACATAAACTTCACCTGCCCCGAATATATAGGAACCTTCATACCAAATTTGGTGTCTCTAGCTTTTTTAATAGCTAAGATCTGTTGTCTCAAACAAACAGACGGACAGACGGACAGACGGACAGACGGACGGACGGACAGACGGACAGACGGACAGACAGACGGACATGTCTCAATCAACTCGGCTAGTGATCCTGAGCAAGAATATATATACTTTATGGGGTCTGCCACGCCTCCTTATGCCTGTTACATACATTTTGCACAAAGTTAGTATACCCTTTTTTGACCATTTTCAATGGTCGAAGGGTATAAAAACAGCATGATGAGGGAGATAAAATTTATTGCAGTCGTTACTTGCAGAGACTGGCCTCATATGGCCTAAATCCAAATACTCCTAAATAATGGAGTCATACTGCTCTTTTAAAGAAAAGTTCTTCTTTAAACGACATTTGTTCCTGTGAAACTGAGCGAGTGCGATGGACCTTGAATGTCCTAATTCGAGGGTTTCAGGGTTTAACTGGAAGAATAACTCTTTGGTTCTGGAAGTGGTGCGAAGGAAATTATTTTCACACGCTGCGTCAGAAACTTTTACCGGCTTGTCTGGTAGATCTTCCACAACCCAAAACTTGGTGAGAAGATCATCAAGCCTTTGCTCTTCGCTGATCTTGATCCTCGTGGTGAAGGATGAAACGGTCGAAAGATTCGACTTGGCTACTGGTCCTGTGAGGACCCAGCCGAATATGGTCTCTTGACCGAGAAAAGTTCCACAGATTTTGGACACAGAGCCACTCTTTATGATAGACGGGAGAAGATCGGCTCCTAAGAGCACGTCTAATTGAGAGCTCTGGTTGAAATGCGGATCAGCGAGTTAGAGGTTTGGCAGGTCCTTCAGCGAGTTAGAGGTTTGGCAGGTCCTTCAGAAGATCCTTGGCAATTGGGTAGGATGGAAGGTTACCTGCCAATTGAGGAAGAACGAATGCTGCAGTTTCTATCTGTAACCTGGGAGTAATCGGGGAGCCAATCTGGAAGTGGGACAACTTTTGTGGATTGGCTGAGACTGCTTGATTTAAGCCAGCTACTTGAACTGGCTTTATGATGTTAAACATCCGTTCGGAGATGAACGTAGCCTCTGATCCTGGATCGATCAGTGCACGTGCCTTATGTCATGCTCAAATGGCCAACGTATATAAGAGCAGTGCCGAGAAGAACACCTTGTGTGTTCTTCGTGAAGTAATTCTGTATATTAGTCGTCAGAGGAGTGGACTGTATATTATAATTCTGGGTAGTTGGTGCAGAAGTTGCCGAAGAGGGCGCAGGAGGAGGGGCGCCACAGGCACAACTTTTGCTGTTTGATGAACTTGGACCTTTCATCAACAGCCATTTGGAGAAAGCGCGGACACAGACGTATAGGATGGTTCTCCTTTAAACAGAGGTTGCAGGTTTGTGGTTTGCCTACAACTTTTGTTTCAAAGGAGTTGAGTTTCATCATAGGGGGCTCTTTTCGAGCAGGTTTGGAAGTAGCATGTGTGCTTGTGCTAGGTTGCACATCCTCTATCGCTTGTAGTGTGCGATAGCGTTCTGACAGAATATCTGATATTTCTTGCCACGACGGAATTTCAGCCTTGTTTTGTACTGACTGTTCCCAAAGTGACAGTATCAGCTTTGGCAGCTTAGACGAACAGAGGAAGACTAGAAGGCAATCCCAGTTCTCTGTGCTGATTTTGGAGTATTCTAGAGCCGTTAAGCAACTTTCTATAGTGCTTTGAAGAACTTGTATGTCAGCTCCAGACTCATGAGAAACTGACGGAAGGTTGAAAAGGGTTTTCAGTTGGCTGTTTACTAACAGCCTCTTATTTTTTTACAAGCAGCAGAGAAACCTTCATTCGTAAGAGGGGATTTGGAAACGATTGCCTTCGCTTCGCCGCTGGTCTTTGCATTTAAATGGAACCATTTCTCGATTTGGCTTAAACCGGGATCGGAAATGTAGACCGCTGTGAAGAGGTCTCGGAAAGTGGGCCATTTCAGGTAGTCACCACTGAACATTTCAGAATCGAAGGGTGGAGACCTGTAGCTTCGTGGCTGGAAGGCTACTTGTGCTGCTACAGGTGCTGGAGTGGGAGCCGTTGCGGTCTCTATACTTTCATTTAAATGAGAGGCAAGCTCCTCGTATATGGAATAACAATGGTCATACCGGGCTTGCACGGCGATTTTGTCCTCAGCATTCGTCTCCGTTTGAGACAATGCGTTGGAACAGAGTTCATATTTAAGTTCCACGCCAGTCTATATGGAGCGAAGCTGCTCAAGATGCACTCTATGAGTGTGAAGTGAAGCTGTCGAAGAAGATTGAAGCCTTGCTGTGTGAGCTTATCGGACGAGTTAATGAACTCTTGGAGTGCCATTCTTAGCGCCTGGGAGATCTGATGACCAACTGAACGAGTGACTGGAGGAGCGCCCACCGAAATGTTTGGTACCTGAGTAACTTTGGATTTCGCCTAAGTTGGAACTTTCCGTAGAGTGGTGGGAGAAGGGGCTCTACAAGGAAGGGAACTTGGGAGAGAGCCTGAACGTCTATTCTGAGTCGTTTGTACAAGAAGGTGTTTCTTGGTTTCTTTACCACTATCAATTGGCATACCAAGCTATCAAAAAAGCGAGAAAGAATGCAATTGATGCCTATGACGTGAGGAGTATCTTATGATTGTAAAAAAAACAATGTAATAATAAACAAAAAAATATTATGCAAATCGATCGGAAATTTATCGAAAATATTCAGCACGGAATATGTTGCTAAATTCAAGGCAGCACTGTTTTGTTGAAAAAGGGAGGACGTTGAAAAAAAAATATATATTAAACTTTATAAAATATCGATATATATTATTATTGAGAAGAAATAATTATCGGAATAATTACTATACTCAGCGTGGAAGTTTAAGGAAATTGACGCAATTTAATTTATGAAGGTACAAATAACAAAATAAATTAAATTGTGAAAATAACTAAAATAATTATTTTTGTTTGAAAAATATTTGCTCAGACGGAGGAAAATATTATCAATAATTTTGCAACGTTGCAGCGCTTTGTGAATATAACAACACAGTGCATAATAAAACGACAAACTAAAACAAGTGGGTAAGGCTACAGTCGGGCGCCCGACAGTAAGATACCCTTCTCCCAATTTTCTAAATCCGTTACAAACGTGTAACCACACTTATAATTTCAAACAGAGAATTCTGCACAAACACTTCTAGTACATATGGTATAGCTTACTCGCTCGCACTCACACAGCGACGCGCGTAAAGAGTAAAGCGACACGACGCAACGTCGACGTCGGCGTCGACTGCTCTAAGCAGCGCGCAAGCTGCTGCCCGTACCGATCATTTGTACTGAAAACGTTGACTTTAATAACTTCTGTGTTATTGGTCCGATCGGATTGTAATTTGGAGGATATATTCATATTGCATTCAGCTTTATGCATACCAAAGCACAACTTTGTAAGTTTAATACTTTGATAATCGTAAATTACCGATTTGCGGGGGCGGTGGGCGTGGCATCAAACATTTGACATAAACTTCACCTGCCCCGAATATATAGGAACCTTCATACCAAATTTGGTGTCTCTAGCTTTTCTAATAGCTAAGATCTGTTGTCTCAAACAAACAGACGGACAGACGGACAGACGGACAGACGGACAGACAGACGGACATGTCTCAATCGACTCGGCTAGTGATCCTGAGCAAGAATATATATTCTTTATGGGGTCTGCCACGCCTCCTTATGCCTGTTACATATATTTTGCACAAAGTTAGTATACCCTTTCTTGACCATTTTCAATGGTCGAAGGGTTTAAATAGCGCTGCACGCTGTGATGCTCCTAAGCATTACATTTTACAATTTTTTTTCAGATTGAAATTTGTTCCACTTGCCTTGCAAATTGAACGACGCGTGCTTTTTAGTATTCATTGAGTGTAAAGAAAACAAGTATATAAGGCTACAGTCGGGCGCCCGACAGTAAGATACCCTTCTCCCAATTTTTAAAATCCGTTACAAGCGTGTAACTATACTCATAATTTCAAACAAAAGTTCTGCACAAATTCTTCTACTACATATAGCTTACTAGCTCGCACTCACACAGCGACGCGCGTAAAGAGTAAAGCGACACGACGCAACGTCGACGTCGGCGTCAACTGCTCAAAGCAGCGCGCAAGCTGCTGCTCGTACCGAACATTTGTACTGAAAACGTTGACTTGAATAACTTCTGTGTTATTGGCCCGATCGGATAGTAATTTGGAGGATATGTTCACATTGCACTTAGCTTTATACATACCGAAGCAGAACTTTAAAGGTTCAATACTTTGCTTAATAATCGTAAATTACCGATTTGCGGGGGCGGTGGGCGTGGCAGCAAACATTTGACATAAACTTCACCTGCCCCGAATATATAGGAACCTTCATACCAAATTTGGTGTCTCTAGCTTTTTTAATAGCTAAGATCTGTTGTCTCAAACAAACAGACGGACAGACGGACAGACGGACAGACGGACGGACGGACAGACGGACAGACGGACAGACAGACGGACATGTCTCAATCAACTCGGCTAGTGATCCTGAGCAAGAATATATATACTTTATGGGGTCTGCCACGCCTCCTTATGCCTGTTACATACATTTTGCACAAAGTTAGTATACCCTTTTTTGACCATTTTCAATGGTCGAAGGGTATAAATATCGAGCACAAATTTAAATTTGAATTCCTGCATTCCGTATCGGTTTATAAAATTTGTAAGCATCTAGCTCACAAAATTAAAATTTATACACGGGCCCCACACCCTGTTTTGACCAAAGACAACCAAATATGGTGACATGCCAATGGATTGTTGCAATGATTTTCATAGCATCAAATTGATGCTACTTAAGACTACTTTCCATTCCGTTTGATCACCCTGCTCATATGCTCTCAGAGCCGCATTGATTGGGCGATTCTCTCTCTCCGCTACGTTTGACTGTGGAGCATACGCACCCGTGCAGTTGTGAATGACTCCAAACGTCGTCAGGATCTCTTCTTCAAGGATGTCAAACTACCTAGGCCGTGAACTACTTTACTGGCTTCAGGAAGGTAAGTTTGGAAAAGTGATCATAAACAACGAATATCCCGATGTTTCCCTCTTTCCTTGGATAAATTCAATGTAAAGACGCTGGAATGGTCGGTCGGTTACTACCTGAGTTTTTTTTTGGTTTTAGCGCCACTGTCGGATATTTCTTAGTCCGACAGACCTCGCTGTTCCGGATGTAGTCCCTCACCTGCGATACCATGCTTGGCCAGAAAAATCTACAACGGCACTGATCAACGCACTTAATCATGCCGCAATGGGCAGAAGAAGGCTGGTCGTGTGTGGATCTTATAACCCCTTGCCGCAAAGATTCCGTTCGTCGTCCGTACCAATGTCACCTGCATGAAACCATGCGATGATATGCAGCCTCGTCTACCACATGGAAATCGGGAACTTTGGTGGACAGGGCAGTATCTTTCAACCGTCTGACTGAAATGTTTCCGAGTTGAGGTCGATTTCACCAAAGACTTGCGTATCTAACATACAAATCTCTGCTTTCTCTATAGAACAGTATAACGCAACCCCATTCTCACTCCCCATGCGGTGCTCAGTCCCGAGATACCTTGTAGCTTGATCAAACACCCATTGGTCTTAATGAGCTCGGTCATTCTACTGGAATACCTTGCCTATCAGAAGCTCAATTAGGGAGACAATAATGTCATTCCCAAAAACCTGCGAAGCTGCTTCTGCGTATTCGGAATAGGAAATTCTTATTTCTAACCTGAAGCGTACCCTGGCCAACAATGAATCCCAGGTAATCCACCTTCCTAAAACAAAACTGACTTTTCTGGTCAGTCCAGCCTTACGCAGCTGAGTCGCAACCTCCGTCAAATGGGTAAGGTACTCCTCAAACTGGAGAAAAGCATCAGAAAATCATCCAGTTAGACTAAGACGTGCGACTTCAACGTAAAAAATCACGATGTCCATCAAGCGACTCACTGTAAAAGAATTCTTCGTGCGGGAGTCCTGATCTAGACAGATCTGCAAAATGCAGAGGGAGCCCGCTAAGGAGCCCATCTATGATTGGATTGGATCCCTCCAAGTCATTGCGTTCAGCTTCCGCGCATTTAGGCAAAATCTCACCTTCCAGGTTTTATATATTATGTGACCGGAGAAGACCATGGTAAACTCAGAACCTCTTCGATCACGTCCATAGCTAGCATTCTATCGATCTCAGCGCACAGGAAAATCGCCTTAACCGAAGACAAGGGGTTAAACCTTAATTGGCTTTGCGGCTGCTGTATCGATAGTATGTCGGATGTCGTCCGTCCTAGCCATTCTTTTCGAAGGACGGAAATAAGTTAATTCTGCCATCAACTGTGATTTTTGGAAGTGAGTCAAATCTAGTTGAGGTGAGTCGGGTTCAAATTTCTGCGTCTGCGCATCTGCAATGTGCATGACGTTCTTCGTCTTTCCGAACATAAATCCCTCGTCAACTATCTTCTGCTTCAACTTGTCTCCGATTACGCTCTTGTTAGAACCGCTATCAATGAGTGTCAGGTGATCAGCGGCGGAGACATTGCCTTGGGTGAAAGGACGTATGTCACCACTTTGATGGATGAAAGCCCCGTATGCGTCGCCAAATTTCACGCATACGGATTGCAGATCCTGATGTGTTTGAAGCGGTAGCGTCAACATTGAATACCTCGCTTCTACGCTTCAGATATTCACGGAGATCCACGTGATACAGTTTAAAATGCTGTGGAATTGTCAAATCCGGTATTTTGGTCATGTCTGGTGAAAGTTTAAGGCTGGTAGAATAAAGTATCGCTTTCTTTTCAAGTTCGAGCGGTATTGGGGTCGAATGCTTCAAAAGAACTCCTCGATGGAATTCCCTAAATTCAAGGTATCTACATGCAACAGCTCCTAGCGCAAATTGTAGCGAACCTCAACCACGTACTTCCGTTAAGGCTCTGGATAGTTTTGCAATTGACTCAAAATAGGAAGTCCTCGTGAGGAAGGTTATTAGGCGATCTAGTGAATTAAATGCGCCAGCTCGAGATTGTTGGAAATTCTAGCATTTTTAATAGTGATGTAAGATCAGGGGAAACGCGGGAAACGAAAATTTGCTTCCTAAGTGGAACTCCTTTTAGGCTCCACAGGCATTGCATTATCCGGTAGTCCGGAAATTGAACTTGCCATTGGTATTTCTAATATCTGGAATAGGCAATGAAACCACAGTAGACACATCAGATACTTTATGTGACACCATTTGTACACACTTGTCGATGGTTTTCTCAGAAAAATGATATTCTCGTCACCATAGGAGTGGTAAACGACATTACCAGCTGTCACCGGTGTACTAGGTTGGTCAATGAGAGGAGACGAAATGGCAGCTGGCAAAGATTTCGCCACATGGACAGATTTCTTGCGTTGTCCAACGCAGTGAACTGATCGGCAAGTTTACGAAAACTGCCAAAAAGTTTACAAAACCCTGAATTTGTCTGCCGCATAAACTTAATCCCGAAACAGGTCACAACAATAGCGCAGGCCAGTGAACTATTGAATACGGCATCATCCGTACAGGCAGTGTAGCCGGCACATTTTATGGGCACAACATTGTCACACAGCCAGCGAGAAGTCACTTGCTTTGAGCATGACTTTTTATAGCAGACAATACCCTCCATTTTAATGAGTGGCTACTGTAACCAAACAAGAGCAACCGCAAGAACAAAACAAAACTGAAAAGTGAGCGTTTGAGAGAGAGCGTATGCCAAAGCAAGTGTGTGAGCGCGAGAGAGAGATTAGGCACACACACACGAAAAGCCGTGAGAGAGAGATTTGTTATATGTGTAGCTGCAGCGAAACTGCAAAAACAAATGCCAGCACTGAAATAGAAATAGGAAAAGAGATCACAATGAAAACAGAGGCGCCGAAAAAAAGAGTCGAAGTAGATTAAAGCGGCAGTAAACAAATATTATTACTAAATATTAATTACGAACCAGTGGGTTAAAGAGGTATGCACTCGCAAAAGTGAACGACAAATTACACAGGTAAGAGATATTAAATTTGGGAAACACCGGTTGATTGCAAGCAAAATTTGGGAAAAGCGGGGAGCAGAAAAAGAACACGTGCGTTCACTTAGAAGAGAGATGATATGCTTGGTACAAATTTTACGAAAAAAATGCTTGACAACAGGGTAGATATATGCGCCTACTACTTTTGAAGAATAAGGTAAAATTTCGAACAGTAACACATGAGTAGATCGACTCGGCTAGTGCTCCTGATCAAGAATATATATACCTTATTGGTTAAAAATAAGAACGTTTACTTATTGAAATTAAATTTTTATGTTAAACTTCCTGGAAACATATGTTTTGTTAACAGAGCAATGCAACTCTGCTTCTGCTTTAGAATATAATTGATATCGATAAGTTTGTTACCGAAATCTGTGAATACTAGATAAAGCCATTTTTTTGTGAAGATGTTAAGGAAAGCAACGCAAGAATGAGCTCGCCAATATTGTATGGACACATTAAGAAATAAAGTGTGTAACCTAGAAAAAAGATAATTACAGTCCACTCTTTTGTTTCGTTCATCAACATTTTGGTCCTTCGAGCCGGATCTTCGCGGGATCGTCGAGGGATCATCACGGCTTGCTTGGAATTTGGCACGATTTCTTTCTTATTGAATTTGGAATATCGCATTCGACGTTTGACTGAAACGTTTGAAGACTTGACGTGATTAACTGCGGAATATTACAATTATTCACATGAAGACAATTGGTCTGAACCAGACGACTTGCATGAATATGAAAGGAAATTCTACGAGACACATTCCAAATTATCTGGTGCTTTGGCAGATGCTGCAGCAGCTCAGATTCACTCCTCGACATCAAACGCAACTGCAGATCAGCTGGAACGGCTCGCTACATCGCAAGCGGAGTTTTTAGAACACATGCGCAGTTTAAACAACAGTGATTTTCGATGTGAGAAAATCAAAATTCCTACTTTCAGCAATTATGAGGAATGGCCGCAGTTTTGTGATTTATTTCGGGGATCAATCGGGAATCGTAGCAATTTCACGAGCTGCCAGAAGTTTCACTATTTGAAGTCCTATTTGGCCGGAGACGCACTTAACTTAGTAAAACACATTGCGGTGACAGAGGAGAACTATACAGGAGCATGGGAACGATTGGTTACAAGATATGACAAGAAACAATTAATTACCCGATCATTTGTTAATAGTTTCTTATCTATTCCGAGTGTCTCTGAATCTGGTGCTGCTTCTCTTCGGAAACTTGCCGACGGAGCAGATGAAGCAATCCCAGGACTGAAAGCTCTCAATTGCAATGGGCGTGATCTATGGGTCATCAATATTTTGCTAAACAAACTGGACATTGATACAAGACAATCGTGGGCAGAGCGCGAAGAGTCTACAAAAAACAACGTGAGCATCGATACTTTTTTGAAATTCATATTTAACGTTGCGACGCGTTGGAATCATGCCAACCTGTTCGCCACACATCGGGAAAGCGTACAGCAACTGTGCATCTAGCTAACGGAGACCAGAACACCAGTGGAAAGCTTTGTGTAGTATGCAAGCAATCTCACACAATCTCATCTTGTGCTAAATTTAAGGCCATGGAACTGCTGACACGCAGGTCATTTATAAGGGACAACAAGCTTTGTTTCAATTGCTTAGCTCAGAATCATACAGCAAAACAATGTACTTTAAAATATCGGTGTCGCCACTGTCAAGGGATGCATCATACGCTTGTTCACTATACGCCACAAGTGGAACTGGATTTTCGACCAACTATAAGCACTCCACTACTATAAGCACTCCAACGGATACACAACAGACCACAGCCGATATGTCACATTTCTCGGCAGGTACGATGCTTCTGCAGCGAGCGCTGGCATTTATGCCAACAATACTTGCACATGTAATCAACAAGTGGGGCAAACTTACAACTCGTCACCTACTTTTGGATTCTGGATCTACTATAACGTTAGCCAGCGAAGCGTTTTTGCAACGCGTCGGAGCAAGTCGATCACAGGCCCGAATCTCGGTGGTTAGGCTCTCATCCAATCACGCAGGTACCACTCGAGGATGCACCAAGTTGCATCTACGATCTCGTATAACTAATGATGCTGTTCATATCACCACCTTCATTATGAATTCATTAACATCATCTGTTCCTTCTCATGAGGTCAACACAAGTACTTGGGATGCCCTTGCGGGATTGGCATTGGCAGACCCGACGTTTCATACACCTGGTCAGATTGACGTTATTATTGGCTCTGATCAAGTATGGAGCATTTACACAGGCGAGCGAATCCCCATTGGAAACAATGGCCTTCAAGCACTCAACACCCTTTTCGGTTGGGTCGTTGTCGGCTCTTGTGACAACGCCCAGGACACGACGATGACTCATCAAGCACTGCATGCTCAATTGGACTTGGATTCATTGGTTCGATCATTTATGGAAATGGACAACATTAATCCGAGCAAATCGACGATCGATGCATGTGACCCAACCGAACAACATTTTGTGGCCTCTCATAAACGCAATAGCGAGGGTGTGTACATAGTGGAGTACCCCTTCAAGGCTGATACGCCACCTCTTCATAATTCAATGTTGACACAGGCAATTAAACGATTTGCATCACAAGAAGGCAAGTTCAGACGTTATCCAGATCTGCGCAACCAGTATATTGATTTAATGAAGAATTATTTTGAACGAGGACACATGGAAGAGATTCATTTGGACCAGGAAAGCAAGAGTCTTGACAAGTGCGTTTACCTGGCTCACCATGCTGTCATGAAACCAGAAAGCACGACTACCAAGTGCCAAGTGGTCTTCGACGGCTCGGTTAAGGATGACACAGGCTTCTCACTCAACGATCGCTTACACATCGGTTCACCAATTCAACGAGACCTGTTTGGAATTTGCCTGAGATTTCGGCAACATTACTACGTAGTGTGTGCTGATATAGAGAAGATGTTTCGAGGCATTCAAGTATCAAAGTCACATACGGATTTGCAACGCATAGTGTGGCGTGAAGACGAAAGATCTCCTCTTCGACACTATCGTTTGTTGACGGTCACATATGGATTAGCACCGTCACCCTTTTTAGCGGTAAGAGTACTAAAGCAACTCGCTGAAGATTATCGACAGGAGCATCCCTTAACTGCGCACGCTCTATTACACGATACGTATGTGGACGACATATCTTCGGGAGCTGATTCTGTAGAGCGTCTACTCAAACTAAAGGACGAACTTGTTTGCTTGCTAGCCAAAGCGAAATTCAATCTTCGGAAGTGGAGCTCTAATTGTGAAGAGCTTATGAGAATGTTACCTTTGCAAGACTGTGAATACAAGCCGTTTGCGGATGAAGACCAGCCTGTATCTCACTTGGTCAAAATATTGGGATTGCTGTGGAGTCTAAGATCCGATGAAGTCGGCATAATGCTTAATACTTTTGACACTGATCGCGAGCCAACTAAGCGCACCCTTTTGTCTGAACTGTCAAAGATCTACGATCCGTTGGGATTTGTGGCACCAACAACTGTAATGCTGAAAATACTCTTCGAAGAATGTTGGCTGACTTCCCTCGGCTGGGAGAATGTGCTCACCGGAACTATATTACGACGTTGGCTTATTTTGGCAAATGAACTTGATTTATTATCGAAGTGTCGGATTCCTCGACACATTGCTAGGCCAGCACACGCTATCGAATTACATGGATACGCAGATGCTTCATCGCAAGCATTTGGAGCTGTGGTTTACAGTCGTGTTGCGATGGAAACTGAAATCGTGGTTACTTTGATCGCTGCCAAAACTCGGGTTGCCCCGATCAAACCTATTTCAATACCTCGACTCGAACTAAATGCTGCTCATCTATTATCGAAGTTATTAACGCTCATCAAGGACTCTCTGACCATTCCAGTCGCTAGCATCGACTGCTGGAGCGATTCGGAAATTGTACTGCATTGGTTATCAGCACCACCGCGTAAATGGAATACATACGTGTGCAACAGGTCAGCAGAAATCACGATTATCCAAGAAGCTGTTGGCATCATGTAAGATCAGAAGACAATCCAGCTGATTGTGCATCGCGAGGATTAATGCCTTCCCAGCTACTTGAACACAGTTTATGGTGGACAGGTCCACCATGGCTCTCACAACCTCGTCCAGAATGGCCATCTGAAAGAAGAGGATCTGAATTCGACGTGCTTCCCCTCGCTGCAGTGGAAGAAAAACCACAACAAACCCTTGTTATAGCACAAAATCCTGAATTGAACATAGACGTGCTCACTCTGTTTAGCATAAAGCTGTCATCATGGAGCCATTTCCTGCGGGTTACTTGCTATGTCTTTCGTTTCTTACACCAGCATTGCCGCAAAGGAAAACTTTGTAAATTGGACAACGGCGACAATTTGAAGTATCCATGTCAGGATTGGACACGAGAAAGATTCTTGACGGCAACTGAATTACATTATGCTCGTAACAGACTTTTGCTGCATATGCAACGTACTGAGTTTACTCGGGACTATGAAGTACTTTCGAGAAGCAACCTTCTACAAACAAAATCGAATTTAATAAAGCTTGCACCATTTTGTGACCCGATTGGATTACTGCGAGTCGGAGGGCGCATTGTGAAATCCGAACTGAACTTCAATGCAAAACATCCCATTCTTGTAGCTAAGTCTTCGGCAATTGCATCGCTATTAATTCGTTATTTTCACAGAAATCATCTTCATTCCGGTGTGGAGGCTACTTTCCATATCGTTCGACAACAATTTTGGATATTGGGAGCACGTAACTTAATCCGGGAAGAGGTCTTTCGTTGCAAGCAATATTTTATGCAACGCCGAAACACAGCACAGCAGGTACTGGCTTATCTACCTTGATGAACTCTAATCAAAGTCCATGTTTTCAACACACTGGTCTCGACTACGCAGGACCTATTGCTATAAAAGAATCGAAGGGTCGAACTCCGAGGATTGGCAAGGCATGGTTTGCCATCTTTGTGTGTCTGGCAACTAAGGCCATCCATATTGAGGTAGTCAGCGATCTGACTACAAATGCATTTATAGCCGCGTTCAAACGTTTTTGTGCACGAAGGAAGACTCCGACGGATCTTTACTCCGACAACGGAACTACATTTCAGGGAGCCAAACGAGAGCTGAATACTATGCGATGAGCAACTAGCTAACTTCTTTGCCACGGAAGGACTCACTTGGCATTTCATTCCCCCGTCCGCACCACATTTTGGTGGTTTGTGGGAATCGGGCGTGCGTTCAATTAAACTTCATTTGCGCCGAGTAGTAGGAGCAGCTGCTCTCACCTTTGAAGAGTTGTGTACCGTATTGACACAAATCGAAGCTCTTCTGAATTCACGGCCTTGTCACAATCTGGTGATGACAGCCTTGATCCACTGACACCTGCACATTTTCTAGTGGGACAACCATACACAGCTTTGCCAGAACCGTCGCTTTTGAACACAAACATTAACAAATTACATCGTTTGAGTCAGCTTCATGCTATGGTACAAGGATTCTGGAAGCGCTGGCATATGGAGTACTTGACGAGTCTGCAGGAGCGCAACAAATGGCACTTGAAAACCCCCAATCTATGCGTGGATACACTTGTGGTTCTAAAGGAGCCCAATCTACCTCCATCCAAATGGCTACTGGGGCGCATCATTGAGGTTCATCCAGAAACCGACCACAAGATCAGAGTTGTCACGATAAAGACGGCACATGGAATATATAAGCGGTCTATTACAAAGATTGCACCGCTCCAAATTGACTAAACGCGGAGTTCAGGGGGGCCGGTATGGTTAGAAATAAGAACGTTTACTTATTGAATTTAAATTTTTATGGTAAACTTTCTAGAAACATATGTTTTGTTAACAGAGCAATGCAACTCTGCTTCTGCTTTAAAATATAATTGATATCGATAAGTTTGTTACCGAAATCTGTGAATACTAGATAAAGCCAGTATTTTTGTGAAGATGTTAAGGAAAGCAACGCAAGAATGAGCTCGCCAATATTGTATGGACACATTAAGAAATAAAGTGTGCAACCTAGAAAAAAGATAATTACAGTCCACTCTTTTGTTTCGTTCATCAACACTTATGGTGTCGCAGATATCTCCTTCTGCCTGTTACGCGCATTCCGTAAACCTTATTGACCATGATTTTTGTTCTAAATCCATGATTAAAGAAAAGAGAAGACAACTTTAGGAGTTGCCCCTTTCCCTTACCTACATAGCCTAGCTCATGTCAGAGTAAAAATAAGATAGTCACGGCCAATTTACCATCAAACAATGTACCTAAACAATGTAAAACCTCTTATTACGGTGAAGCTGAAGTGTTTGTTAACCGATTGGCCTCTGACACTACTAGTGATTGCACATAATGTCGTTTTACCTCATTTTCTCGCGTGACACAAATTATATTAAGATCAGTCTCCCAGCAGAGCATGTCCCAATTGTTGGAACATTGTGGTCGCCCGATCTAATTGTCAAGAAGATCACTCCAAGCCAAAAAAGTCGAACTGTTATTTCCCTTCAATCGTTGTCTCTATGAAAAAATTCTAGAACTCCAAAAGATACGTGCAAAAAACTAATTTCATATCTTTCTATTTCCTTTTAAAACGTTAGAGGTCTTAACACTTATTTTCTAATCTGATCGTTGATAATCAAAACATAATAACATGTTTCGATATGACTAATTTTCTTATTTAAGTTGCACGTGTTTTCATAACTCAAATATCACAGAACCGATCGCCTTGAAATTTTCAGGAGGCTTTCGGGTAGTGATGTAGATGGTTTATGAACAAGCATGAATCATGTTTACCTACCAGCAACAATATGAACTGCATTCTTCCAAATATATAAAAATTGACAACAAGTTTTCACGTGTTTTATAACCATTAAATTCAATTTTTTTAGATTCGTAATAAACCGGATTTGCTAAACAATAAAGCATGTTATTGAATTCTACGGTATATGTTGTTGTTAGTGCGGTGTTATTATACCCTTGCAGAGGGTATATTAATTATACTGAGTATATATATTATATTGAGTAAGTATACTGAGGAGTCGAAAAATCGATGTCCGTCAGTCCGTCCGTCCGTCTGTCTATTACAACGCAAACTTGTTTCTCAGTTTTTGAGCAATATTCCTTGAACTTGGCACACAAGCTTCTTATTGCTGCACGCTGTAAACAAGTCGGAACGAGCCAGATCGGAGCGATACATCGTATAGCTGCCAAGGAGCTATCGGCCAATTATTGCAACAAGATTTGGCTAATCTTATTCTTATTACGTTCTTAATGTGCTGTCGAAATTGTATCAAAATCGGACCACTATAACATATATCTGCCAGAGGAACAATCGGCTGAAATCAAGGTTATGCAATCAGAAACCAGCAGCAATCCATATCTAGTATAACTGCAAGGGTATAAAAACATCGGCAAGCTGAAGGTAGCCTTGCTTTCTTGTTTTAGTTTCGTTTTTGCAAAGTATTAATCGTGCCTCAAATAGTACAACAAAACAAAAATTCCACGACCAAGGCGTGATAATATTGGTACACGTAATGCTCATTCTTTATCGTTAAATAGAAGTTAACTGAGATCGATATGCACGAAATGGAAATTCACCTAATCGATCTCTTGATAGCCAGCCACCTCGAATTCGGCCAATGCGAGTGGGAGTTCGTGTTTTGCAACAAACGCTCCTCGCTGCTTTTAATTACGATAGTGCGGTTGATTATAGTGCATAGGGATGTACTTGTGGATTGACGGTGAGATGTGCACATTGTGATGCAGTCAAATTTCTAAATGAAACAGATGGCATGTACTGTGCTAACAGTAAAGTGAAATTGCCAAATTTGAATCTCCACCCAATCCACTACGTTCGCTGATTTTTGGAATGTCATCAACGTCGACACATTTTTGTGTCATATTCAAGTCATTTCTTTGGTGCGACAAAAATTGTAAGAGACAATTTTATGCTGATGTTCAAGGTGATTCGTATATAAAGATATTAACGCCGCAGACTTTTAAAATCGAACCAGAAATCACGATTTGCAGATCTAATTGGAAATGTATAACAAGGCATTGATATCGATTGATGATATGTGCCTTGCGAGGGCAAATAAAGCATTAGGTCAATTAGGTATGCCTTCACTCCATCGTCAAATGCATGACTTATTTGATCAAGAACTGCAACGTGAATTCGAATTTACCTAAATTGAACGACCAACAAAAACATGTTAACGATACCATTATGCAAGCAGTACAAAATTATGCTGGTGGATTGTATTTTTTGGATGCGCCTGGAGGTACAGGTAAAATATATGTGGTATGATTGATTTTGGCAGCCATTCGGTCACAATAAAAAATTGCATTGGTACTTGCTTCGTCTGAAATTGCTGCAATTTTATTGGATGGTGGACGAACAGCACACTCAACATTAAAATTGTCGTTAAATGTGCAGGTTTGTTTGTATTTATCGATTAAAAATACGAAAGTGCTAATTACTATGATAATATTTTTGAACGTACAGGTGATTGACAATCCCACATGCAACATATCAAGAAATTCTGGAATGGCAAAAGTTTTCCAGCAAGCAACAATTATTCTTTTGGATGAATGTAAAATGACCCATAAAAAATCACTGGAAGCATTAAACCGTACAATGCACTTTCTACGTTGCAATCAACAAATTTATGGTGGTGCACAAATATTTTTGTCAGGTGATTTCCGCCAAACATTGCCCGTGATTCCACGAGCAACATTAGCGGATGAGGTCAATGCGTGGTTGAAATCATCTTTCCTGTTGCGTACAATTCTACAATCCAAAGGCGAATTAATTAATCGCATCTTTTTAACTAGAAAGCAAGGCTACCTTCGACTTGCCGAAGGTTTTATACCCTTGCAAATATACTAAATATGGATTGCTGCTGGTTTCTGATTGCATAAGTTATAGAGGTCCGATTTTGATACAATTTTGACAGCACATTAAGAACGTAATAATGTTTATACTGATTCAGAATATATGTACTTTATGGGGTCGGAGATGTCTCCTTCTGCCTGTTACATACATTTTCGGTTCGAACAAAGTTAAATTATCCTTCTACTCTATGAGTAGCGGGTGTAACAAGAAAGCAAGGCTACCCTCGGCTTGCCGAAGATTTTTTACCCTTGCAGTTATACTAAATATAAAATTCATTTGGATTGCTGCTGGTGACTATTTGCATACAAAAACACATTAAGAACGTAATAAGAATAAGATTTGCCAAATCTTCTAATATCTTGAAAAACAACAAAAATCGGCCGATAGCTTCTATGACAGCTATACGATATATCGGTCCGATCTGGCTCGTTCCGACTTATTTACAGCGTACAGCAAAAGAAGCTAGTGTGCCAAGTTTCATGAAGATAGCTCAAAAACTGAGAGACTAGTTTGCGTTGCAACAGACGGACGAACGGACGGACAGACCGACATCCATTTTTCGACTCCTCTGGTGATGCTGATTAAGAATATATATACTTTATAGGGTCGGAGATGTCTCCTAAGGTGCGTTGCAAACTTCTGGCTAAAATTAATATACCCTCTGCAAGGGTATAAAAAGCTAGAGACACCAAATTTGGAATGAAGGTTCCTATATATCCGGGGCAGGTGAAGTTTATGTCAAATGTTTGATGCCACGCCCACCGCCCCCGCAAATCGGCTATTTACGCAAAGTAATGAACATATAAAGTTATATATGCTTTGGTATGTATAAAGCTGAATGCAATATGAACATATCCTCCAAATTACAATCCGATCAAACCAATAACACAGAAGTTATTAAAGTCATCGTTTTCAGTACAAATGTTCGGTACGGGCACCAGCTTTTGCGCTGCTTTGAGCAGTCTACGCCGACGTCGACGTTGCGTCGTGTCGCTTTACTCTTTACGCGCGTCGCTGTGTGAGTGCGAGCGAGTAAGCTATATGTATTAAAAGTTTTTGTGCAGACATTGTCTCAAACAAACAGACGGACAGACAGACGGACATGTCTCAATCGACTCGGCTAGTGATCCTGAGCAAGATTATATATACTTTATGGGGTCTGCCACGCCTCCCTATGCCTGTTACATACATTTTGCACAAAGTTAGTATACCCTTTTTTGACCATTTTCAATGGCGCGACGCGCGTAAAGAGTAAAGCGACACGACGCAACGTCGACGTCGGCGTCAACTGCTCAAAGCAGCACGTCGGCTGCTGCCCGTACCGAACATTTGACAGAAACCGTTGACTTGAATAACTTCTATGTTATGGTCTGATATTGCATTTTGCTTTATACATACCGAAGCAGAACGTTATGGGTTTAATACTTTGCTTAATAATCGCAAATATCCGATTTGCGGGGGCGGTGGGCGTGGCATCAAACATTTGATATAAACTTGATCTACCTATGGTTTATAGGAACCTTCATGCCAAATTTGGTATCTCTAGCTTTTTTAATAGCTGAGATCTGTTGTCTCATACAGACGGAAAGACAGACGGACATGTCTCAATCGACTCGGCTAGTGATCCTGAGCAAGAATATATATACTTTATGGGGTCTGCCATGCCTCCTTATGCCTGTTACATACATCAATGGCCGAAGGGTATAAATATATATTAAAATACAAATTTTAATATAATAAAACATAAACAACGCTACAGACGGGCGCGCTTGCAGACAGATACCCCTTAACATCCGTACCAAACACGTAAACACACTCCTGACTTCTGACAGAGAATTCTTCCAAACTTATTCTAATATATATGGCTCCCTCGCTCACACACACACATACACGCGCGTAAACAGTAAAGCGACACAACGCAACGTCGACGTCGGCGTCAACTGCCTAAAGCAGCGCGCAGGCTGCTGCTCGTACCGAACATTTGTACTGAAAACGTTGACTTGAATAATTGCTGTGATATTTTTCGATCGGACTGTAATTTACAGTATATTTTCATATTGTTTTCAGCTTAATGTATACCGAAGCAGAACGTTATGAGTTCAATACTTTGCTTAATAATCACTAATTACGGGGGCGGTGGGCGTGGTGCCCGAAATTTTAAAACGACGTTTACTTCCTAGGGTACACAGGAATCTTAATGCCAAACTCTAACTTTCTTAATAGATTTAGATTAATAACAGATGGACAGACGGACAGACAGACATGGCTAGATCGACTCGGCTAGTGATCCTGAGCAAGAATTAAATGTTCTGACAAAGACATCAAACGTCAAAAAATAACAAGTTACTGATAAGCAAATATGTAAAGCTCTGTAGAACTTAAAGGTTTGCTGGACCGTAAGAATAAATCTGTCAGTCAGTTGTTGAGTGACTCTGGTGTAATAAAGACAAATAAATGTAACAAATAAAAATTATATTTAAAAATTATATTTTTTTATTTAAATGAACACCTTAATACTTAATTGGCGCAGCCGGTAGGATACCGCATAATAAGTCCTTGTAAATCCGCAATCCTTTGACAACCAAGTGGAAAGGTTACTTGTACGACCAAGTACTCCTTCTGATTGTGCACGCGAATTTGCCGCAACAAAGTGAATTGGTAGCTTTTACAATTAAAGTGACTCGATCGGTATCCGCATAAGAACTTGTGTGACCTAATTATATTTAAAAACTCTATTTTGTCGCCCACTTTGCAAAGTGTGACCGCGACTGAGGTAAAATATTATTCGTCAAAGTGCACAGTAACTGCACATAAGTGACATAAGACTCAACATATTGCAGCAGTCAGTGAACAAAAAATAGAAGCCCGCTTAAATAAAAACAAGTGTGACCGCTACATAAAAAGAACCTAAATAACATTTAAAAAACGTGTTATAAATAAATAAAACTAAAATGGCATTATCGGTCGATAATTATCGATTATAATCTATCCCAACTACTTCGTCAAATACGTCAAGTGCCACAGTTCTCTGGAGAACAAAGCAGCCTCAGCTCGTTTATCAAACGAATTGAATATCTGCTTAGTCTATACCCATCAAACGACCCTCGACAGAAAGCAGTCATATTTGGAGCCATCGAACTACAAGTCATCGGAGCTGCTGAGAAGGTCTGCCAATTGGGATTTCCCAACGAGTGGTCAACTCTTAAAGAAGCTCTCATCGTGGAATTCAAGACTCAAACCCCCCTGGAGGAACTTTTGCGACGTTTGTATTACACGCCCTATAAAGGTAACTTACGTCAATTTTGTGAACAATTAGAAGATAAGTCAACTGTTATTATAGATAAGTTAGCCTTAGAAGGCGATCAAAATAACACAATTGTTTATTCACAAGCAATGGCTACCACAATAAATAATACTATTAAACGTTCATTACCTGACAGATTGTACATGTCCCTAGCGAGGCATGACATTTCAAATGTTCAAAAATTGCGACAAATTGCCCAACAAGAAGATCCATACGAAGACCCAGTTTCAAGAAATAATTGTCAAAAATTAAATTCAAATTCACAAAACCCAAGCACTAACAACAATACTAATATTAATAAAAACAAAAACTCGCACCCCAATCAACCATTCGTTCGCCCCTTTAACCCATTCCTATATCCCACGCAAATTCAAAACCCAAGCGTAAACAATCAGACTTTTTCGTCCAGACAACAACAATTCGATCAAAACAGATCAAATTTGTATAATGAATTCAGAGAAGACTTAAATCGCAAACGACAGAACGACACCCGAAACTATTATCAACACCCTCAACAACCAAGAGT
Organism: Zaprionus kolodkinae; assembly: GCA_018901885.1. Taxonomy (NCBI): domain Eukaryota; kingdom Metazoa; phylum Arthropoda; class Insecta; order Diptera; family Drosophilidae; genus Zaprionus; species Zaprionus kolodkinae. The sequence goes on along the minus strand of JAEIFM010000456.1, from coordinate 128,623 downwards.
GCCAAAAAAGCGCTTCAAAGAAGGCAGCGGACAATCACGTATGCAGACAGAAAGTCATCATCAACACGAGTTAGATTACAATAACATAACTGACCAAGACAATAACAACGACGAACAGTTCCACGAAGATCATTTTCAGTATACGCAAAACGAGATGTATACAGATCAGCAAATTCAACAAGCCGAAAATTTATCCAATACCAGCCTGGGAACCCACCAGTACATAGAGATCATGTTTAATAATCATAGATACCGATGCATAGTAGACACTGGTTCATCAATAAACATGATGAACTCAAACTTTTCCAATCTTCAAGTTCAAGAGAACCAAATAGTTGTTCAAAGTATGACAGGCTACTCAAAATTAAATAAATTTGTAAACCTTCCAGCCAATGGGTTATTTCAACAATCACTGAAATTCTATATTCATTCGTTTTCACCATTTTATGACATTCTATTAGGAAGAAAAATACTAGTGGAGAATAACGGTTGCATAGATTATTTTAGAAAAGAAACAGTTATCAATGGAAGATCATTCCTTCATAAAGAATTAGAGCTTTGTGACGGAAACTCCTCAAAAAACTTTGAAGCAATTTTACAACAAAACCACTTAACAGCTGAAATAAATTACGCATTAGACAATGAAATAAACTCGGACCGCACATACAGACTAGACCACTTAAACAACGAAGAAAAACATAAACTGACACAGTTATTAAAAGAGTTTAAAGATATTCAGTATTCTGACAAAGAAGACCTAACATTCACGAGCATCATACGTAACGAAATAAAAACAGTTCATGAAAATCCAATCTACAAAAGACCCTTATCATACCCTTTTGCTTACGAAGCAGAAGTAAACAAACAAATTGAGGAAATGCTACAACAAGGCATTATACGCGAAAGCGACTCCCCTTATTGCAGTCCATTATGGATTGTTCCCAAAAAGATGGACGCTTCTGGCAAACCAAAATTCAGGTTGGTCGTCGACTATCGAAACTTAAACGAAATAACAATATATGATAAATTCCCAATTCCGAACATGGATGAAATATTAGGAAAATTAGGAAAATGCCAATACTTCACAACAATCGACTTAGCGAAAGGTTTTCACCAAATCGAAAAGGACCCTAAGTCCATACCAAAAACTGAATTTTCAACTAAACACGGTCACTTCGAGTATACTCGTATGCCATTTGGGTTGAAAAATGCCCTGGCAACTTTCCAACGTTGCATGAACTTTGTCCTAAAAGATTAAATCAACAAACATTGTCTCGTATATTTAGATGATGTTATCATCTATGCAACATCCCTCACCGAGCACCTGAACTCACTAAGAAAAGTTTTTCAGAAACTTAAAGAGGCAAATCTTAAGCTCCAATTAGACAAATGTGAATTTAAAAAAAAAACAAACAAATTTTCTAGGTCATACCATAAGTCCAGATAGTAGAAGACCCAACAAAGAAAGAGTTAAAGCTATTGAAATATTTCCCATTCCAAAAACCTCAAAAGAAATCAAATCTTTTTTGGGATTATGCGGATACTACCGCAAGTTCATTCCAGATTTAGCAAAAATAGCAAAACCGCTCACTATATTTCTCAAAAAAGGAGCTAAAATTGACATAAAGGACGAAGCACATAATAAATGTTTCGAAAAGTTAAAAACATTAATCATGAATGACCCCATTCACGCCCTGACTTTACAAAAACATTTCAAGTTACTACTGACGCTAGCAATTTCGCCATAGGAGCCGTACTCTCACAATACAATAAACCGATTAGTTTCGCAAGCAGAACTTTAAATGACCACGAACAGAATTACAGTACAATAGAAAAATAATTATTGGCAATTGTTTGGGCAACCAAATGCTTCCGCCCATATTTATATGGAGTCCCCTTTGAAATAAACCCCTTGTTTGGTTAAACAATATAAAGAAACCTAACATGAAATTACAACGATGGAGAATTTAACTTAGTGAATACAAATTTAAAATTAAATATTTTGAAGGAAAACTGAATCATGCAGCAGATGCTTTATCACGTGAAGAAAATTTGGTAGGCGAAGAAGAAAATATGTCAACAGCAGCAACAATACATAGCGCATCAGAAAGTAACGAAAACTATATTGAAATCACTGAAAAACCTTTGAACCATTTTTCAAGACAAATAGAATTTGTAAAAGACTCCATTAATCAAGTAGACAGATCAAAATACTTCAATAAAACTAAAATCATTATAAAATACACTGAAATGACTCTCCCAATAGCAAAAGACCTTTTATTAAAATACTTCTTAAACAACACAAGCGTCATCTACATAGACAATGACAATGACATTTCAATTCTTCAAAATGCGTACCACGGAACTATCAACCCACACAGTAACGTAAAAATATTAAAAAACATAATCAAATTAAAAGACATTAGCTCTTACGCTGAATTTAAGGAATTCATTATTACTCAACATATAAAACTATTGCACCCTGGTATCGAAAAAAATGATACGACTTTTTAAAGAAACTCACTATTTTCCAGATTATAATAAATTAATTCAAAATATTATTAATGATTGCGAAATTTGTAATCTTGTAATTTGAAGCTTGTGTGCCAAGTTTCATGAAGATAGCTGAAAAACTAAAAAAAACTAGTTTGCGTTGTAACAGACAGACGGACGGACGGACGGACGGACATCGATTTTTCGACTCCTCTGTTGATGCTTATTCAGAATAAATATACTTTATAGGGTCGGAGATATCTCCTAATGAGCGTTGCAAACTTCTGGCCAAAATTTATATACACTGCAAGGGTATAACAAATGTGGAGATACAACACACACCGGAAACTTAAAAAACAACAACAAACGTACGCTTTCCAATCTGGGTCATTGTATAAAAAATCAAATTGCTTTTAAATTCCATACGCAGCGATTTAATATCTTCTAAAATAACTGATTTTAACTGATGCAATCGACGTTCCTTCACGGATTGTGCATAATTAGGGTAACATGATTTAATTAAAACTTTATTGATGATTCCTGGTTATATATTAAGATAAATAATATTATTTAAAAGCAGTATATTATGGTCGCCTGAATTTTACATGACTCGATAAGTAAATTTAATGTGCAATATCTTTATTTAGTTCATATATTAAATAACTTATTTTGTAGTCTAGTCTAGTCTGTATTCTTTTAATTCATAACAAATTTAATATTCAATATGATCTCTATATCCCTTACGTAAAAAAGTTGTTATAATGAATGTACTCAAAGAGTGCATATCGCCCTAAAATAATTTTAATACGCTAGCAAAATGTATATTTATTTTGGTCAGAAGTTAGCACACCACCTTAAAAGGCGTCCCCCGAGCCAGTTCGGAACAATATATCATATGGCTGACAGGCTCTTAAGCTCTCTTCTAAGTGAACGGTCTTGTTTTTTCTGATTTTATTTTGCTTGCAAACAGCTTTTTTTTAGAGAAATTAGTATCATTATTATTATTATTTTATCAGTATAATTATCATTATTGTATGCATGAATATATATATTGAAGTCATATGTTAACATAGATTTAGAGAAAAATGTGAATAGTAATGTAGTTAAGATTGCTCTCTTTATAATTTAGTTTAAGCATGCTCTCTTAAGCCTTAGTCGATCGGCAATTGCCGACGGAAAATTCGCGGGTGCGTGGCCAAGCTCTGTCCACCTCGTAAAAACAATGCATTGAATACATTCTCGAGAAGCAATCGTCAAAAGCAGCAACAATAAATTTGTAAAATTATTAATCCGAGCCACGTCGTCTCTTCTCCTATCGTGTCTCTCAAAACTGTTTGAAAAAGCATTTTTAAAACACGTAGCACCCTACTTAGGGAGGCGAAACATAATACCATTGCATCAATTTGGTTTTCGCAAAAATCATGGAACAATCGAACAGGTCAATCGTATCAAACGAAATTCGTACTGATTTTGAGCACCGGGAATATTGCTTAGCTATATTCTTAGATGTCGCACAAGCAGTTGACAGAGTTTGGCTGAAAGGACAAGATAACAAAACTGCCACAAAGTTTTCGAATCTTATCTCTTCAAAAGAGGTGTAACAATTCGACTGCACACGACCGCGTTATCAATGCTGGAGTCCCCCAAGGCAGTGTGCTGGGCCCCGTTCTTTACACCTTTTACACAGCACACATGCCTACAAACTATCAGCTCACAACCTCTACGTTTGCTGACAATACCGCAATACTCAGCCGATCCAAATGCCCATCAAAGGCAACAGAAAAAGTTGACTGTCATCTTAAAACAGTGGAAAGATGATTTGCGGACTGGCGCATTAAGAAAAACGAGACCAAAATCAGACATGTAACATTCACACTGAATAGACAAACCTGCCCACCATGTACTCTAAACCATACATTCATCCCAAAATCAGACGTAGTAACATATCCCGGCGTTCACCTAGATAGACGCCTCACCTGGCGGCGACATATAGACTCTAAAAGGACTCATATAAAGCTTTAAGCAGGCAATCTTCACTGGCTTATTAATTGCAACTCTCCGCTTAACCTGGAATACAAAGTACTTCTCTACAATACAGTGCTAAAACCCTTTTGGACATACGGTTGTGAACTATGGGGAAATTCGTCAAAAACCAACATTGAAATTAAACAGCGAGACCAGTCAGCGATTCTGTGAACTATCACTGGGGCACCATAGTACCTTCGCAGCGAAAGCATCCATAGAGACATCCACATAAATCTCGTCAACGAGGAAATCCAAATGAGAAAGAGTAAACATCAAGCAAAGCTCGCCTCACACGAAAATCCTCTTACAAAGCAGACTGAAGCGCAAAGATTACACAGCCCCACAAAAAATTTTTTTTGTTATGATCTATTTTGGGTCGCTGAATCCGAATCCAGAGTCGGAATTACGTCATCACGTCTGGATTTCAAAACTGAAAAATTTCAAAATTTCCCCAAAAAGATATCATGATCTGGTTATGCGATTTGTGTTTTCTCATGTATTTTGACCTTCTCAATCTGATTCTTTAATCAAAATGTATCCTGCACGTTTGAGTTTTGACTTTACCTCAAAAAAAATGAAAAATCTTCAATGCGCCAAAAAATAATCCAAATCCGAAGTCAATATTTCCAGGACGTATACTTTTTGATATAACCTAAAATTTTTTTCAAAAATTTTGGAAAAACTGGATTTTTATATCCTTCGACCATTGAAAATGGTCAAAAAAGGGTATACTAACTTTGTGCAAAATGTATGTAACAGGCATATGGAGGCGTGGCAGACCCCATAAAGTATATATATTCTTGCTCAGGATCACTAGCCGAGTCGATTGAGACATGTCCGTCTGTCTGTCCGTCTGTTTGTTTGAGACAACAGATCTTAGCTATTAAAAAAGCTAGAGACACAAAATTTGGTATGAAGGTTCCTATATATTCGGGGCAGGTGAAGTTTATGTCAAATGTTTGATGCCACGCCCACCGCCCCCGCAAATCGGTTATTTACGATTATTAAGCAAAGTAATGAACCTATAAAGTTATGCTTTGGTATGCATAAAGCTGAATGCAATGAGAACATATTCTTCAAATAACAATCCGATCAGAGCAATAACACAGAAGTTATTAAAGTCAACGTTTTCAGTACAAATGTTCGGTACGAGCGGCAGCCGACGCGCTGCTTTGAGCAGTTGACGTTGACGTTGCGTCGTGTCGCTTTACTCTTTACGCGCGTCGCTGTGTGAGTGCGAGCGAGTAAGCTATATGTATTAAAAGTTTTTGTGCAGACATTTCTGTTTGCAATTATTAGTGTGTTTACACGTTTGTAACGTATTTGGAAAATTGGGAGAAGGGTATCTTACTGTCGGGCGCCCGACTGTAGCCTTACCTACTTTTTTAATAGCTAAGATCTGTTGTCTCAAACAAACAGACGGACAGACAGACGGACATGTCTCAATCGACTCGGCTAGTGATCCTGAGCAAGAATATATATACTTTATGGGGTCTGCCACGCCTCCCTATGCCTGTTACATACATTTTGCACAAAGTTAGTATACCCTTTTTTGACCATTTTCAATGGCGCGACGCGCGTAAAGAGTAAAGCGACACGACGCAACGTCGACGTCGGCGTCAACTGCTCAAAGCAGCACGTCGGCTGCTGCCCGTACCGAACATTTGACAGAAACCGTTGACTTGAATAACTTCTATGTTATGGTCTGATATTGCATTTTGCTTTATACATACCGAAGCAGAACGTTATGGGTTTAACACTTTGCTTAATAATCGCAAATATCCGATTTGCGGGGGCGGTGGGCGTGGCATCAAACATTTGATATAAACTTGATCTACCTATGGTTTATAGGAACCTTCATGCCAAATTTGGTATCTCTAGCTTTTTTAATAGCTGAGATCTGTTGTCTCATACAGACGGAAAGACAGACGGACATGTCTCAATCGACTCGGCTAGTGATCCTGAGCAAGAATATATATACTTTATGGGGTCTGCCACGCCTCCTTATGCCTGTTACATACATCAATGGCCGAAGGGTATAAATATATATTAAAATACAAATTTTAATATAATAAAACATAAGCAACGCTACAGACGGGCGCGCTTGCAGACAGATACCCCTTAACACTCCTGACTTCTGACAGAGAATTCTTCCAAACTTATTCTAATATATATGGCTCCCTCGCTCACACACACACATACACGCGCGTAAACAGTAAAGCGACACAACGCAACGTCGACGTCGGCGTCAACTGCCTAAAGCAGCGCGCAGGCTGCTGCTCGTACCGAACATTTGTACTGAAAACGTTGACTTGAATAATTGCTGTGATATTTTTCGATCGGACTGTAATTTACAGTATATTTTCATATTGTTTTCAGCTTAATGTATACCGAAGCAGAACGTTATGAGTTCAATACTTTGCTTAATAATCACTAATTACGGGGGCGGTGGGCGTGGTGCCCGAAATTTTAAAACGACGTTTACTTCCTAGGGTACACAGGAATCTTAATGCCAAACTCTAACTTTCTTAATAGATTTAGATTAATAACAGATGGACAGACGGACAGACAGACATGGCTAGATCGACTCGGCTAGTGATCCTGAGCAAGAATTAAATGTTCTGACAAAGACATCAAACGTCAAAAAATAACAAGTTACTGATAAGCAAATATGTAAAGCTCTGTAGAACTTAAAGGTTTGCTGGACCGTAAGAATAAATCTGTCAGTCAGTTGTTGAGTGACTCTGGTGTAATAAAGACAAATAAATGTAACAAATAAAAATTATATTTAAAAATTATATTTTTTTATTTAAATGAACACCTTAATACTTAATTGGCGCAGCCGGTAGGATACCGCATAATAAGTCCTTGTAAATCCGCAATCCTTTGACAACCAAGTGGAAAGGTTACTTGTACGACCAAGTACTCCTTCTGATTGTGCACGCGAATTTGCCGCAACAAAGTGAATTGGTAGCTTTTACAATTAAAGTGACTCGATCGGTATCCGCATAAGAACTTGTGTGACCTAATTATATTTAAAAACTCTATTTTGTCGCCCACTTTGCAAAGTGTGACCGCGACTGAGGTAAAATATTATTCGTCAAAGTGCACAGTAACTGCACATAAGTGACATAAGACTCAACATATTGCAGCAGTCAGTGAACAAAAAATAGAAGCCCGCTTAAATAAAAACAAGTGTGACCGCTACATAAAAAGAACCTAAATAACATTTAAAAAACGTGTTATAAATAAATAAAACTAAAATGGCATTATCGGTCGATAATTATCGATTATAATCTATCCCAACTACTTCGTCAAATACGTCAAGTGCCACAGTTCTCTGGAGAACAAAGCAGCCTCAGCTCGTTTATCAAACGAATTGAATATCTGCTTAGTCTATACCCATCAAACGACCCTCGACAGAAAGCCGTCATATTTGGAGCCATCGAACTACAAGTCATCGGAGCTGCTGAGAAGGTCTGCCAATTGGGATTTCCCAACGAGTGGTCAACTCTTAAAGAAGCTCTCATCGTGGAATTCAAGACTCAAACCCCCCTGGAGGAACTTTTGCGACGTTTGTATTACACGCCCTATAAAGGTAACTTACGTCAATTTTGTGAACAATTAGAAGATAAGTCAACTGTTATTATAGATAAGTTAGCCTTAGAAGGCGATCAAAATAACACAATTGTTTATTCACAAGCAATGGCTACCACAATAAATAATACTATTAAACGTTCATTACCTGACAGATTGTACATGTCCCTAGCGAGGCATGACATTTCAAATGTTCAAAAATTGCGACAAATTGCCCAACAAGAAGATCCATACGAAGACCCAGTTTCAAGAAATAATTGTCAAAAATTAAATTCAAATTCACAAAACCCAAGCACTAACAACAATACTAATATTAATAAAAACAAAAACTCGCACCCCAATCAACCATTCGTTCGCCCCTTTAACCCATTCCTATATCCCACGCAAATTCAAAACCCAAGCGTAAACAATCAGACTTTTTCGTCCAGACAACAACAATTCGATCAAAACAGATCAAATTTGTATAATGAATTCAGAGAAGACTTAAATCGCAAACGACAGAACGACACCCGAAACTATTATCAACACCCTCAACAACCAAGAGTGCCAAAAAAGCGCTTTAAAGAAGGCAGCGGACAATCACGTATGCAGACAGAAAGTCATCATCAACACGAGTTAGATTACAATAACATAACTGACCAAGACAATAACAACGACGAACAGTTCCACGAAGATCATTTTCAGTATACGCAAAACGAGATGTATACAGATCAGCAAATTCAACAAGCCGAAAATTTATCCAATACCAGCCTGGGAACCCACCAGTAAATAGAGATCATGTTTAATAATCATAGATACCGATGCATAGTAGACACTGGTTCATCAATAAACATGATGAACTCAAACTTTTTCAATCTTCAAGTTCAAGAGAACCAAATAGTTGTTCAAAGTATGACAGGCTACTCAAAATTAAATAAATTTGTAAACCTTCCAGCCAATGGGTTATTTCAACAATCACTGAAATTCTATATTCATTCGTTTTCACCATTTTATGACATTCTATTAGGAAGAAAAATACTAGTGGAGAATAACGGTTGCATAGATTATTTTAGAAAAGAAACAGTTATCAATGGAAGATCATTCCTTCATAAAGAATTACAGCTTTGTGACGGAAACTCCTCAAAAAACTTTGAAGCAACTTTACAACAAAACCACTTAACAGCTGAAATAAATTACGCATTAGACAATGAAATAAACTCGGACCGCACATACAGACTAGACCACTTAAACAACGAAGAAAAACATAAACTGACACAGTTATTAAAAGAGTTTAAAGATATTCAGTATTCTGACAAAGAAGACCTAACATTCACGAGCATCATACGTCACGAAATAAAAACAGTTCATGAAAATCCAATCTACAAAAGACCCTTATCATACCCTTTTGCTTACGAAGCAGAAGTAAACAAACAAATTGAGGAAATGCTACAACAAGGCATTATACGCGAAAGCGACTCCCCTTATTGCAGTCCATTATGGATTGTTCCCAAAAAGATGGACGCTTCTGGCAAACCAAAATTCAGGTTGGTCGTCGACTATCGAAATTTAAACGAAATAACAATATATGATAAATTCCCAATTCCGAACATGGATGAAATATTAGGAAAATTAGGAAAATGCCAATACTTCACAACAATCGACTTAGCGAAAGGTTTTCACCAAATCGAAAAGGACCCTAAGTCCATACCAAAAACTGAATTTTCAACTAAACACGGTCACTTCGAGTATACTCGTATGCCATTTGGGTTGAAAAATGCCCTGGCAACTTTCCAACGTTGCATGAACTTCGTCCTAAAAGATTAAATCAACAAACATTGTCTCGTATATTTAGATGATGTTATCATCTACGCAACATCCCTCACCGAGCACCTGAACTCACTAAGAAAAGTTTTTCAGAAACTTAAAGAGGCAAATCTTAAGCTCCAATTAGACAAATGTGAATTTAAAAAAAAAACAAACAAATTTTCTAGGTCATACCATAAGTCCAGATAGTAGAAGACCCAACAAAGAAAGAGTTAAAGCTATTGAAATATTTCCCATTCCAAAAACTTCAAAAGAAATCAAATCTTTTTTGGGATTATGCGGATACTACCGCAAGTTCATTCCAGATTTTGCAAAAATAGCAAAACCGCTCACTATATTTCTCAAAAAAGGAGCTAAAATTGACATAAAGGACGAAGCACATAATAAATGTTTCGAAAAGTTAAAAACATTAATCATGAATGACCCCATTCACGCCCTGACTTTACAAAAACATTTCAAGTTACTACTGACGCTAGCAATTTCGCCATAGGAGCCGTACTCTCACAATACAATAAACCGATTAGTTTCGCAAGCAGAACTTTAAATGACCACGAACAGAATTACAGTACAATAGAAAAATAATTATTGGCAATTGTTTGGGCAACCAAATACTTCCGCCCATATTTATATGTTTTTTTTTAAAAAAAAAAAAAAAAAAAAAAAAAAAAAAAAAAAAGGGGGAGAATTTAACTTAGAAACAAATTAAAATTAAATATTTGGAAGGAAAACTGAATCATGCAGCAGATGCTTTATCACGTGAAGAAAATTTGGTAGGCGAAGAAGAAAATATGTCAACAGCAGCTACAATACATAGCGCATCAGAAAGTAACGAAAACTATATTGAAATCACTGAAAAACCTTTAAACCATTTTTCAAGAAAAATAGAATTTGTAAAAGACTTCATTAATCAAGTAGACAGATCAAAATACTTCAATAAAACTAAAATCACTATAAAATACACTGAAATGACTCTTCCAATAGCAAAAGACCTTTTATTAAAATACTTCTTAAACAACACAAGCGTCATCTACATAGACAATGACAATGACATTTCAATTCTTCAAAATGCGTACCACGGAACTATCAACCCACGCAGTAACGTAAAAATATTAAAAAACATAATCGAATTAGAAGACATTAGCTCTTACGCTGAATTTAAGGAATTCATGGTATCGAAAAAATGATACGACTTTTTAAAGAAACTCACTATTTTCCAGATTATAATAAATTAATTCAAAATATTATTAATGATTGCGAAATTTGTAATCTTGCAAAAACAGAACACAGACCAACAAACCTTACTTTTGAAATAACCCCAGAAACAAATAACCCAAGAGAACTTTACGCAATCGACTTTTATGCTATAGATAATGAACAATATTTATCCTGTATAGACGTTTATTAAAAATTTGCATCCCTTAAAAAAACAAATAGTTGAGATTGGTTAGAAGCCAAGAGAGCCCTTACCAGAATATTCAACGACATGGGAAAACCACAGAAAATCAAAGCAGACAAAGACTCAGCGTTTATGAGCAATTCTTTAAAGATTTGGTTAAATAATGAAGGAATACAAATAGACATCACCACGAGCAAAACAGGAATAGCAGATGTAGAACGCGTTCACAAAACTATAAACGAAACAAGTGGGTAAGGCTACAGTCGGGCGCCCGACAGTAAGATACCCTTCTCCCAATTTTCCAAATCCGTTACAAACGTGTAACCACACTCATAATTTCAAACAGAGAATTCTGCACAAATACTTCTAGTACATATAGCTTACTCGCTCGCACTCACACAGCGACGCGCGTAAAGAGTAAAGCGATACGACGCAACGTCGACGTCGGCGTCAACTGCTCAAAGCAGCGCGTCGGCTGCTGCCCGTACCAAACATTTGTACTGAAAACGTTGACTTGAATAACTTCTGTGTTATTAGTCCGATCGGATTGTAATTTGGAGGATATGTTCATATTGCATTTAGCTTTATACATACCAAAGTAGAACGTTATGGATTTAATACTTTGCTTAATAATCGCAAATAACCGATTTGCGGGGGCGGTGGGCGTGGCATCAAAAAACTGAGATAAACTTTATCTGCCTATGATTTACAGGAACCTTCATGCCAAATCTGGTATCTCTAGCTTTTTTAATAGCTGAGATCTGTTGTCTCATACAGACGGACAGACGGACAGACGGACAGACGGACAGACAGACGGACATGTCTCAATCGACTCGGCTAGTGATCCTGAGCAAGAATATATATACTTTATGGGGTCTGCCACGCCTCCTTATGCCTGTTACATACATTTTGCACAAAGTTAGTATACCCTTTTTTGACCATTTTCAATGGTCGAAGGGTATAAAAATCAGAATTATCAATACTGAAAATAAAACAGAAAATAGGGAAACAAGAATAGAAACAATTTTATACACATACAACCATAAAACTAAACATAACACAACCGGACAAATACCAGCTTACATACTACTCTGCGCAGGCACACCTACTTACGATTGCCAGATGATAAAAGAAAATAAAATTAAGAAACTTAATGAACATAAAAACTTCCGCCTGGTATAATACAGCCACTAACGAAATATTCCTAATGTCTCACATTTCCACAAACACAATCGAACAACCTACTTTTCTTATCGCACCTTATCCTGACAATAATGGACAAATTAATAATGAAAACATAGAAGGCAAATTTTACCTACATAATAGTCATGTTTTAAATACATAAACACAGAACATTATCAAAGACCATTGCATAGCTAACATAATGAAACACGAAACACCAACCTGTACTTTCCAGAAATATCGTAAACCGTTTTACGTTCAATACATTAAACCTAATATAATTATAACATGGAATATGACTCGAGAAAAACTTTATCAAAATTGTAACAATCAAGAGATTTTTATTAAAAATTACAAAATTATAAAAATATTTAATTGCACAGCAGAATTAAAACAAGTTTCATTATCAAACAATATTCATCAATATACAAATCTAATATTTACCGAACACAACATAACAAAGTTGAACCAATGTCACACATAGAAATAAAAGATGATTATGCTAAAAAATAAGAATTTTACAATCTATAGAAATATATTAAAAATCCTCTTGTTACCTTTTACCTTTATATGAAATGTAAAAGAGCACCTCATAATATTAAAATTACCTACCTGAAACCTAAAGCAAGGAGGATAGTTAAGCAAAATATTGAAACAGAAACAGTTAAAGAAAAAAATACTGAAAAAGTATACATTGAAAATCCAATACCACAATTATATCCAGAAGTAAACGCTTGAGGACAAGCTTAAATCTGAGTGACATATTCATTCTCCGTATGAAAATCTTAAACCGATCTTTTGAAAAGCTTCACTATTCAAAAGCTTTATAGTAAAAGTTCAAGCCGATCTTTTGAAAAGCTTCACTATTCAAAAGCCTCTCAGTAAAAGTTCTGACAAAGACATCAACCGTCAAATGATAACAAGCTTAAGTTACTGATAAACAAATATGTAAAGCTCTGTAGAACTTAAAGGTTTGCTGGACTGTAAGAATAAATCTGTCAGTCAGTTGTTGAGTGACTCTGGTGTAATTAAGAGAAATAAATGTAACAAATAAAAATTATATATAAAAATTATATTTTTTTATTTAAATGAACACCTAAATACTTAATTATACAACTTTATGGGATGTCTCCTTCTGCCTGTTACGCACATTAGACAAACCTAATACCATGTACTTTTTTAAAATCCAAGGCCTAAAAACGGCAATATTTATCTAGAATATAAAATTGGTGGATTACATATTAAGTGAAAATATTATTATTGAGTGTGTGTAACTGCTATTATTGCGGTTTCTCTGCCAAGCTCAGTTATTGCACATATTTAAATATTGACCGCCAACTTGAAACATATGTGAATACATTAATTACATACGTACATATTCGCGTTTGCATATACACGGAAACAGCCAGATCGGAGCGATACATCATATAGCTGCCATAGACTCTATAGGCCGATTTTTGTTGTTTTTCAAGACATTGCAACAAGATTTGGTAAATCTAATTCTTATTACGTTCTTAATGTGCTGTCAAAAATGTACCAAAATCGTTTTTGTATGCGAATAGAAACCAGCAGCAATCTAATTGAATTTTATATTTAGTATAACTGCTTTCTTGTAAATCAACATGTTTGAGTCAGAAATGACAATCGAAAAACAACAAATCAGCAAGACAAAATTATCACTGTGTTTGCAAAGATTTGACATAGTTAGTGCCGATATTGCTCGTATGCAAACAGCACTTAAGGCAAAGACAATTTATAGAAAAGTTAATAGATTCACAGTCTGAACTGGATAATTTAAGCCCTCTTCATGAAGATTTGGGTGTCGTCACAAGGGCATTATATATAAATGCATCCAAGCCAGCGCCAGAGCCAAGAAATAAACATAATTGCTCCGTAGTTTCGAGTTAGCGATCTCAGTTGCCGAAAATGCGTTTGCCATAATTTAATGGCAAACGTGCGGAGTACAACAATTATATGTGCCTGTTTGAAAGTTTAGTCGATGATGACAACTCCTTGTCAAACGTCAAGGAGTTTAATTATATAGTTTCTCTTTTGTCAGATAAAGCATTAAGGCCGTACCAATTATCAGATTGTAACTACCCAAAGGCCCTCGCTAGTCTCAAAGCATTATATGACAACAAATGTCTTATATTCTTAGATGCAGTTTCGCAATTGTTTAACATACCTAGCATGACAAAATTGTCTGCATCGAGTTTGAGATCAATCAAATATTTGGTGTCTGCTATTTATTTTTCGTTGTCGTCGTTAGGAATCGACAAAGACATTGCTAATGCAATGATAATTCACATGGTTATCGCAAAGAAAGAGCATTTTACCAAATCTCATTTCGAAGAGCAGCTTGACTGCTACACAACTGAATAAACGGTATAAGTATTTGTCTGCAGAAGAGCCAACTCGGGACAAAATAACGTCGCGAGTTGACGCTAAGACGCCCCATCATTCTAAATCGTCCTTTGATTGTGCTGATGGAGGACGTCCATCATAGTCTGTGTGCGATTTTTGCAAGGCAGAAACGCACAATATTTATTCGTGTCCTTCGTTTGCTGCAGTGTCAGTTATGCAGCGTTTTGAATTTGTCAAAATACAAAAGTTGTGCATTAATTGTTTAGTGGTGGGGCATACGGTGTCAGAATCACTTCGCCACTAGCTTTTATTTTAAACGACAGATGACTACAGTTGGTTGACCACTTGGCAAGTGGAAAAAATCCGTATTCCAATATTTTTTGAACCCGTTGCAAATAGTGATAAATCTTTTACACTATCTGTCCAATTCGATCCAATTCCCAGAAACGGTTAACTAACGAGTCGAGAGAACAACCAGATTGGGCCATTAAACACCCACTGAACTGATGCCTATGTACTTGTCCAGTATATTTGCCTGCTACTAGTCTCCCAAATGCTGATCGGGATTTGGCAAGTCGGCTTGTGACGTCACTCTACCATTGTTGAAGATGATGGTGCCAAGGTATTGGAAGCTTGTGACGAACTCTATTGCGTTCCCATATATGATGGTATTCCCTTGGCAGGAGTTTTTGAAGCGCAGTGTCTTGGTGTTGGTTTCGTGAATTTTAAGTCCGTTCTTGCTTGCTAGCTTGGTGAGGTCATCAGTTGTGCTCTGCATGTCGCAGAGTCTGTGAGAGGTCAGAGATATGTCGTCTGCAAATTCCAAGTCCTCAAGGTGTCTGGTGAGGCTCCACGTGATTCCACGCTTGGGATTGCACACTTATCTCATAAGCTCGCCAACCACGATGTTGACGAGTAGCGGGGATAATGGGCAACCTTGCCGAATTCCAGTATTCGTCTGGAAAGGTGAACTTGTTTTTCCGTTGTGCAGTACCGCGAAGTTAACATCACCATACATCGACTAGATGATACTAATGATGTTTGTGGGTACTCCTTTCCTTGCTAGTGCTCTCCATATTGCCGCTCTGTCCACCGAATCGAACGCGTTCTTGAAGTCTATGAACAGGAGGTATAGCGCGGCTCTCCATTCCACAGCTTGTTCGGTGATTATGCATAGCGTGTTTGCCTGGTCTACGCAACTCCTGTGTTGTCTGAATCCTGCCTGTTCATCTTGGATTGTTGGCTCGATCTTCTCGTGAAGGCGCTCGTTTAGTTGAGTGGCCAACACTTTGTAGCTAGTGTTAAGAAGTGTGATTCCTCTCTTATTATTGCAGTCACTAAGGTCCCCTTTCTTGGTTTTCATATGCTGGGTATCAACCTGTAGAAGTTCAGCTGGTATGTTGTCTTCCCCAGCTGCCCTATTGTGCTTCAGCTTCTTAATTGCATTTCCGATTTCTAGTACAGATGGCGGCGATGACTATATCCTGACGCTTCCACTTAATGGGGCAATGATTCGGAAGTCTGTGGCCACAGTTGTTGTCGAGGTGTGGCTGATTTCCATAAAGTGTTGCCGCCATCCCCGGATTTGTGCGTCATCATTGAATATTAGATTGCCAGCTATATCGCTGATAGGTTGGGACTGTTTGTTGCGTCTTCTGGTGATCCGTGCAATCAACTGATATAGCGAGCGCATGTTGTTTTGTCCTGGCGCTCGTTCCGAAGCTGACAGCTCTGCACGGTGTCCGATAATTGACGTGATTTTGTGCGAGCTGATCCGTCAGTGATTTTTTTTGTTTTGTTGGACGTTGAATACAATTCATGTATTAGCAAGTGGTCCAACGACACCAAGCCGATGATTGTTGTGCGCGGAACCCAGACGAAGTCCACCTCCCGCCTAACCGACCGAGAGGCACCGTCGCATAACGGACGACACGGAAACGCGGTAAAAATGCGAATACCCACACGAAAAGAAATTAACGCGATAAAGATAGAGAACGCGGATAGGAGATAGGAAAGGAGCATGAAAAAAAAAATAAAGAATAAAAAAGGATATCGAGGAAATAATATTACTAATTACGTGCTAGATAGAGAAGAATTAAAGACTTCATAGTAGCAATAGAGTTAGTGCTAGCTATGATGTGATAAAGTTTATTATAGTCCAAAAATAATACCCTGAACGGATCGTGCAGTGCATAGTTCGATCTACAATAAGGAAGGGTTAGTGGAAGGTAATTACGAGTACTTCTGCAAGGGACAGAGAAGTGTAGCTGCCTTACAAGAGCCTCACTGTCAATGTCACCTTGCATAAGGTTGTTAATAAATAATACACCTAGCATGGTTCTGCGATTAGTTAGAGAAGGCCAATTTAATAATAAAAGTCTATTATTATAGAAAGGCAGTCTTACATTTTCATCCCAGTTAAGGCCACGTAACGCAAAAAGTAAAAAGTTCTTTTGTACGGACTCGATGCGTTCTTTATGAATAGTGTACTGGGGACACCATACGCATCAACCATATTCAAGAATAGGACGAACAATTGAGATGTAGAGGGTCTTTGTAAGATAAGGATCGTCAAATTCCTTAGACTATCTCTTAATAAAGCCTAGAACACCCATGGCTTTATAGACCATATTAGAAATATGATTGAAAAACTTTAGTTTTCGGTCTAAATCCAAATCATCAACTAGGGTGATTCTTTCCAAGACACAACCACAAAGAGAATAAGAAGTATACTGGCTCGAGAGAATGTCATCAGCTTGCATTTAGAGCTGTTCAGGTTTAAATAATTGGCCCAACACCACGAATGAAAACTATTCAGGTTGTCTTATAAGTGTGAGTGACAGGGGTCGTCTTTAAATTGATAACAATGCTTTACATCATCCGCGTACATGAGAGTACGAGAGTTACGTATGACCAAAGGCAGGTCATTGATGAAAGCGTAAAGAACAGGGCCAAGATGACTCCCTTGAGGAACGCCAGATGTGGCGTGAAGTGGAATTGAGAGACTGGATCTAAACAGGACTCTTTGAGTTCTGTCAGTCAGATAGCTTACAATCCAACTAAGTAATTGTGGTCAAGCTTATGTTCCAGAAGGGAATGATTCACTGAGTCAAAAGCTTTACTGAAATCAGTATAAATGACATCAGTTTGAAGATTATCCTGAAATCCTTTTACCACAAAGGATGTCAGCTCAAGAAAATTTGTCGTAGTTGAACGACGTTTAATAAGTCCGGGTTGAAAAGGTGAAATAACGGATCTGCATAAATGTTGCAAGTGAGGAGTTATAACATTCTCGAAAAATTTAGGTATAGCCGACAATTTAGAGATACCTCTATAATTGCTTGCTTCAGACTTGCTGCCCTTTTTCAATAAGGGGATAATAAAAGATTCCTTCCAAATGGAAGGAAAGAGAGAAGTTTCTAAGGACAGCGAAAATAGTTTGAGCAATGGCTTACTTAAGGAGTTGGCACAGAGCCGAAGTATATAAGCGGGAACACCGTCAGGGCCTGGTAAAAAAAACTGGCTTAACTAAATAAAGATCCTTGACAAGGGAGCTTTCGTTTAGAAAGGGGGAGAAGATACCATTCGGACTTGAAATGTTGTATGGATAAAAGTGAGTAATATAATATATGTGTAGAAGGGGAATAAGTCGTTTGAAAAAACTTTGCAAACAGATCGGCCATGGTTTGGTCGGTATTTGCACTAGCATTTTCAAACGTTAATTTAGTAGGAAATGCGGAAACTTACGCTTCGTGTTAACAAAGCTATAAAACTTTTTGGGGTTCTGAATAAACTGAACCTTACAACGAGTTAAATAGTTCCTATAACATTTCGCGTTTAAGACTGTAAAGTCTGACCGCGCGCTTAAGTAGTCGAAAATGCTAAGGGCGAGTTAATAAATTGACTTTAAATTTTTTAACCGTGACAACACTCTTGTAAACCATGGCGGCTTACTAGAGGATGATGAATAAAGGCACAGAACGCAAATATCAAAAAATCAATAAATAGGTTTATATAAAATATTGGTCGCTACTGATATATCAGTAGACACATACAATTCCGACCAATCAAATTGGGAAATTAAAATATTTAGTAAATTTAAATCTGCCTTTCTAAAGCAGCGTACGCGCTTACACAGTTTTTCACGTTTATCAATACAAGCTTCAAAATCAAAAGACACTCCAGAGTAGGATAGTAAGGATCTTCCGGGAAAGAAAGTGGTTGAGTCTTGACTAGATTCACTCTAGATGGATCGGAGACAGAGCATAAGTCTAACGATCTGCTACTACAGTTTACGATATGATTGACCTGCGAAAATGACATATCAAACAGACCGTCAAAAAGGTCGTGTTGCCGTGAGGGCAGCAGAGAATATGAGTCAACACTTGTTGTCCAATTACAATCTGCGATATTAAGGTCCACAAGGACTGAAAGGTGATCTCTGTCTGATAACAGATTAAATATAGTCTTTATTGCAGACAAATGTTGCAAGTAGACAGATGCATCCGATGACGGCGGAATATAGAAACAGGTTATATAATGAAAAAAACCGGGAAAGTGTAATTTTACACAGAGGAATTCAATACCAAGTTGAATCTCCGGTTGTGAATGTTCAGAATTGATGGTGGAATCGACTGCAATAAGAACTCCACCACCACGACTGTCAGGTCGCTCGCACCTGTAGGTTGTGTACTTGCTTGGAAACACTGCGGAGTTTAGGATATCCGGTTTTAACCAAGTCTCAGTAAACACAACAATTTGGGAAGAACAAGTAGGTAAGGCTACAGTCGGGTGCCCGACAGTAAGATACCCTTCTCCCAATTTTCCAAATACGTTACAAACGTGTAACCACACTAATAATTCCAAACAGAAATGTCTGCACAAAAACTTTTAATACATATAGCTTACTCGCTCGCACTCACACAGCGACGCGCGTAAAGAGTAAAGCGACACGACGCAACGTCGACGTCGGCGTAGACTGCTCAAAGCAGCGCAAAAGCTGGTGCCCGTACCGAACATTTGTACTGAAAACGATGACTTTAATAATTTCTGTGTTATTGGTTTGATCGGATTGTAATTTGGAGGATATGTTCATATTGCATTCAGCTTTATACATACCAAAGCATAACTTTATATGTTCATTACTTTGCGTAAATAACCGATTTGCGGGGGCGGTGGGCGTGGCATCAAACATTTGACATAAACTTCACCTGCCCCGGATATATAGGAACCTTCATTCCAAATTTGGTGTCTCTAGCTTTTTATACCCTTGCAGAGGGTATATTAATTTTAGCCAGATGTTTGCAACGCACCTTAGGAGACATCTCCGACCCTATAAAGTATATATATTCTTAATCAGCATCACCAGAGGAGTCGAAAAATGGATGTCGGTCTGTCCGTAACTTCGTCCGTCTGTTGCAACGCAAACTAGTCTCTCAGTTTTTGAGCTATCTTCATGAAACTTGGCACACTAGCTTCTTATTGCTGTACGCTGTAAAAAAGTCGGAACGAGCCAGATCGGACCGATATATCGTATAGCTGTCATAGAAGCTATCGGCCGATTTTTGTTGTTTTTCAAGATATTGCAACAAGATTTGGCAAATCTTATTCTTATTACGTTCTTAATGTGCTGTCAAAATTGTATCACTATAACATATAGCTGTCAGAGGAACAATCGGCTAAAATCAGGGTTTTTGTATGCAAACCTGTTTTGTTTATGGAAATACCGCACAATATCAATACTTTTTAATGTTATACAGTTACCCGCCCTTAGTTTTTCCATTTAAATATCTCAGACGTTTTTATTCTATAGCTGTTATAGGAACAATCAGTCAGTCCGTTGTCAGTTGTATAACTGCAAGATTATAAAACCTTCGGCAAGCTGAAGGTAGCTTTGCTTTCTTGTTTAATAGCTGAGATCTGTTGTCTCAAACAAACAGACGGACAGACAGACGGACATGTCTCAATCGACTCGGCTAGTGATCCTGAGCAAGAATATATATACTTTATGGGGTCTGCCATGCCTCCTTATGCCTGTTACATACAAAGTTAGTATACCCTTTTTTGACCATTTTCAATGGTCGAAGGCTATTAAAAGAAAGACTGTTTATATATAAAGTTGAAAGTTTAGTAGAAAACCCTCTTACATTTTGATAAGAAAGAGTTAAGGAGCATGTTAGTTTTTTAGGCCATGGATTTAAAAAAAATACATGGTCTATTAGGTTTGTCGGAATGTGCGTAACAGGCAGAAGGAGACATCTGCGACCCCACAAAGTATATATATTCTTGCTCAGGATCACTAGTCAAGTCTAGCCATGTCTGTCTGTCCGTCTGTCCGTCTATCCGTCTGTCCGTCTGTCCGTCTGTCTGTCTGTCTGTCTGTCCGTCTGTCCGTCTGTCCGTCTGTATGAGCGTCTGATTGTTAGCTATTAAGAAAGCTGGAGACTCCAAATTTGGCATGGAGATTTCTGTATATCCTAGGCAGTAAACTTCGTTTTCAAATTTCGGGTACCACGCCCACCGCCCCCGTAAATCATAAATTTAATTTGAAATGCGATTATTAAGCAAAGTATTAAAGTGTTAACTTTCTTTGTTGGCATGCATCGAGATAAATACGTTCTGAACCTATTCTATAAATTGCAACCCGATCGGCTAATAAACATAGAAGTTACACGAGTTAACATTTTCTATTGATTTGTGATGCCTTGCCTGCAAGCTGCCTTGCCAGCCACGTGCTTTTTCGATCTTTTTAATGCGAAAATGGTTATGTGTGTGTATGAGATCGAAATAGTAACTTAGCTGCATAGCGAATAATTGCAGCAATAGGCAAATGTGTAGAGCAGCCGGCAATCAAGCAAAGGGATGGAGGTTCGAGCCCTCGGGAAGGCGGTTTGTTTTATTTTGTTTTGCACTGTAAGAAGTTTTTTTTTTCATCATTAGAAAAGTTGATTTCATTTATCAAATTTCAACAAATAATCTTATTATATTCTTCTTATTATTTCTTGTGCCCATTCAATCCAGTATTAGTGTTATTGTTGTATAAGACAAATATGACATTTTTGAGCAAATGGTCTAAAAATGCAATTTTAACGGACGCGGAACGCAGCGACGGTAGTTTAGTTGTTAGGATGACGAACTCCTATGTAAACGGCCATGGTTCGATTCCCCACGGCGAAAAGAGAATTTAGCTATTTTAATTCTTTTTGCGTTGTTTTTTATATTTGCTTACATTTATATTTATAAGGCATATAAGTTAAGCAAGACCATTTCTTGCTTGTGTTGCTACGGCTCCCGTTGCCGCATACCTCACCTAGTAAGTATATGGAGCATTCCAAGTGTTCTTGTGTGACGTCGACTTGTTCTGTAGACGCGTTCCCCAAATGAAGTCAAGGGTTGTGTTAAAAAACCGTTCTCATTGACTTTCTAATTAATTTTAACAATTGATGGTTAACCAGATTAGAGATTTATTCGGATTACGGTTGTGATTTTTGGGAGCTGCACGTCCAATGTGGCTGACAGTAGGCGATGGAAAAGGTAGAAAGTGGATGACAGTAGGCGATAGAAAGAAAAAAACTAGCGATGATTCCCAAGATATCGATTACAGATTAATATCTAGCAAATTAAGATTTAAGTAAATGTGATAGGCAAATTCAAAGGTTGTCAGATCTCCATAAATGCCTTCTAGCGTCGGTGCTGGTTCTCTCCAGAGCTCCGGCTCCAGTGCTGAATGCGGCGTTTGCATCCTGCGGCGGGAGCGCGTGTAAGAGCGGCGGTCAGTAGGGGAGGGGGGAAGATACTTAGAGAGAGTTCATAAGTTCTCCCCCCTCAAGATCTGCGTCCCGCAGATTATATTACTTTGGGTGCCCTGCCAGTGTCTAACGTCTCCGGGTCCGGGGTGCTGTTTGTCACGACAGGGATGCCCTTGGTCGATGTCAGCTTCCTCCATATGGTGTAGAGAACCGCTCCGACAACCAAAGCAACCAATGCCTTCAGAAGGAAGGAAAAATAAACCCTCTCGGATATCCCAAAAAGTGTCTCCTCAGGTTTTCCATGTTGAAGTCGTTCACATAGTGGAGCGAAGGTGCGTACCCGGTGGCGGTGACTGTAGTCAGTACCGCTGGCATAACCATGAAGTGGCTCGATGAGTAGCTCGTATAGGTTCTTCCAGCCACACTAATTGCCACATTAGCGAACTGGACTATGTAGGTTCCAGCCAAGTTGTGGGTGCTGGGTCCAGCTTCCAATGTCCCGTTAGAGTTGGACAAGAACATTCTACCGTCCTCGACCAGGAATTCACATCTAGCCTGAGCACCCTTCAATAGCTTGGGGATGCAGCCGTTTTTGTCCATCTTCAGGAGAGTTTTTTCCGGACAAACAGTTGTGTTGCCCATGGAGAGGCAATCTTCCCATGAATTGTTTTCTGCATAGCTCCTGGTATTTTTACTTATTTTTGTACATTTTAATGTATACATTAATACTTATTTTGGTGAACTTATTGCTCTAACCCTGTGCCTATTAACAAGTGCTATTAACTCGGTGCTAGTGCTTATATTTTTCACACAATTAAATCATCTATTTTGGTGATTTAATTTTTCTTGCGCTTCTTTGGCGTCATTGTTGTTTTTGTTTGAGTACTTACTCTTACTCTCCTGTACTCCCACGCTCTCTTGCTCTCAAGCTGTTTACGCTCTCGCTCTGCTTACCCTCTGTTGTTGTTTTGTTTGAGTGCATTCTTTCTCATTCTCAACCGCTCAGATCGTAACAGCTGAGCTTGTATTTCTAGCTTGTGCCCATGCGTTGGGCACAAACTAACAAACTAACTGTTTCTCTCATTTATTGTTCTGCCTATTCCTATTTTCTTTTCTTTGCATTTTTTGGAGTTCTCTACGTTTGTTTGGGTACATCAGTTTATACAAAAAGTTAACGTTCGGTTTTAAATCTTTAAATTTTTATTTCTTATTTCATTTTTCTTTTTATCTCATTTATTCTTTTTATTTTAAAACATTTCAAAAATGCTGCCTTGCTGTGCATCGAATTGCAAATGAGCTGCTGATCCCAATGCCGATTACATTGGCTGCTGGCTGTGCAATAATTTCATGCACGTAAAATGCGCTGGCCTCTCTTTAAAGATCAGAGATGCAATTAATAAAAACATCGGCCCTAAATGGTTGTGTGATAATTGTCGCGTGGGCGAACTAGAGCTTCGTAAAGTTTTTACAAAAACTTCTCTCGGTTTTTCCCGTATTCGCTCTCTTTTCACGAATCTCATGTCCAAGTTTACGGATCTTGAGACTCATCATAACGCCTTTAATGCCAATAAAAAACTTTCTCCCACACCAGTGGCAGTTGATCACTCAAATGTTCCTCTTCCAGCAACATCTGAAACATCTTCAGTCCCTCTTCTTCCCACGAACGACCCTCTTTTGATGAGTTTTAACTTTCCACTCCCGTCCTGCTCTGGAAAAACCATTGGAAGGGATATTTCTGTCTTGCCAATTTCAAACAAAAAAAAAGACAAGACAACTTTAGGGGTTGACCCTCTACCGTTGCCTATCTTGCCTAGCTCCAGTCAGAGCAAAAACAAGATAGCCACGACCCACTTACCGGCAAACACTATACAGAGTGTAAAACCTCTTGTTGCGGTGAAGCCGAAGAAAGTAGTGTTTCTCTCCCGATTGGCCCCTGACACTACTAGTGAGGATGTACAATCGTATATCCTTTCAAAATCACATATACCAAATATGTTGGTTGAGAAGTTTAACTTCAAATTTTCGCGGGACATATCTTCATTCAAGATAAGTCTCCCAGCAGAGCATTTCCCAGCTGTTTGCTGTGGTACTTTTTGGCCGCCCGACCTAATTGCTAAGGAGTTCACTCCAAAACAAAGAAGTCGAACCGCCGTATCCCTGCCAACGTTAACAATTTCGTCCCCAACCAAGACCTCTAGAACTCCAAAAGATGGAATGCATGCAAAAAACTAATATCGCATCTCTCCATTGCCTATCAAAACGTTAGAGGTCTTAACACTAAGATTTCTAATCTTTTTGTTGATAGCTCATCTTTTGATTTCAAAATACTAATACTTACTGAACCTGGTTAAAGCCTACCATAAGTAACTTAGAACTTTTTCCCAATAAATACACTACCTTCAGATGTGACCGTCTATCACGATCTGGTGGTGGTGTTCTTATTGCTGTTGAATCAGACATGTCGTCAGAAATTGTTTTGACGCATTGTCCACCTCACGTTGAATTTGTGTGTGTAAAAATAAGCGTGAATCAAATTTCAATTTATATAACTTGCTCCTATATTCCTCCTTCTTCTGAACATTCTTTGTATGCAGAACATCTTTCCTGCATTCAATCTATTGAATCTAAACTTTTGGACAGAGATTACCTCTTGGTTTTTGGCGACTTTAACTTGCCCCAAGTCTCATGGTCCTCTCAAGCCAATTGTTTAATTCCCTCAGTGCATAATTCATTTATTAATAGCCTTTATGAATTATGCTTGTCTCAAATTAACCCTTTTCGTAACATCAGTGACAATACTCTTCACTTGATTTTTGTCTCTGATTCTTTATCTAACACGATTTTTAGAATCGATCCTCTAGTTCTTCCTGAAGATCCTTATCACCCCACACTTAATATATTACTAGAATTGTTTACTCCAGTGCAAACGTCAATAGTTATACCTGACTTAAAATCGCGTTGCTTTCGCAAAACTGATTTTGTTAAGCTTAACTATCTTACTTCAACTCATGATTGGTCTTTATTTTATTCATGTTCAAATTTAAATTCTTGCATAATTTTATAAATCCTTAAATGCATTTTTTGATGTTTGTGTTCCGTGTGCATATCCGGCAAAGTCTAACTGGCTTCCGTGGTATACACGTGAACTACTAAGGTTAAAAAATGTTAAATCCCGGCGTTATATTAAAAATTTACTTCTTCGGGTAATCCGTCTGATTATACCCGATACATAGTGGCAAAGACAAATTTTAGCACTTGCAACAGTTTATCTTAATAAATATTTAAATCGTTGTCGACTTGAATTTGCACGTAACCCTAAACAATTCTATAACTATATTAACATTAAACGAAAATCCAATAGTTTCCCACCTTATTTTTCATATGAAAACAAGAAAGCAACCAGTGATCAAGACGTTGCTGATCTGTTTGCAGACTTTTTTCAATCTACCTATTCCTCTACTAACTTCGACAATAATCTTCCATATCCGTATTTAACTCAGAGATCAAATTCCATTTCTTGTGATATGATCGATGAGGAATCATTACGGACTAATCTATGCTCTATTAATCCAATCTTCTCTCCCGGCCCTGACGGAGTACCAGGATGCGTACTTAGATTTTGTGCCAATAGCTTATTTAGACCCATTTTCATGTTATTTAACTTGTCTTTAGCACCTTGTACGTTTCCTCCAATCTGGAAAGAATCTTTTTCTATCCCTCTTTATAAAAACGGGTCTAAGTCTGAAGTAATGCATTATAGGTGCATTTCCAAATTATCCTCTATTCCAAAGTTGTTGGAAAAAATTATTACTGTGGAGTTAACACATAAGTGCAAGTCACGTATTTCGCCACATCTCGATCTACTACCACGAATCTTCTGGAATTCACCTTAATAATTAATAAAGGTTTTCAGAAGAAAATGCAAACTGATGTGGTCTACACAGACTTCAGCAAAGCATTTGATTCAGTAAATCACTTACTTCTTCTTCATAAGCTTAATCTTATTGGTTTTTCCTACCCATTGCTCCTTTGGATCTCCAATTACTTAACTTGTAGGTCCCAAAGGGTACTATTCAAATGTTTGCTATCTAAGCCTATCGCTGTATCCTCTGGTGTTCCTCAGGGCAGTCATCTTGGGCCTTTACTCTTTAACCTATTTATAAATGATCTTCCCTCTGTTCTACACTATTCTAATATTCTAATGTATGCTGATGATGTGAAACTTTGCTTAACATACAATGAACTGACCGCTAATTCACTTCAAGTCGATATTGACTCATTTTTTACTTGGTGTAGCCGTAATTTGCTATATTTAAACTATTCGAAGTGCAAGGTCTTTTTATAGAAGTAATTCTCACGTTGTCAACTATACCCTTGATCAATTTCCACTCCACAGAATTTTTGAGGTAATGGATCTTGGAATTCTTTTTGATCATAAGTTGAAATTTGATTGTCATATAACACACATTGTCAATAAGGCGTATCGGGCTCTTGGCTTCATTAAAAGATGGGCTAAAGAATTTGAAGACCCTTATACGACAAAATTGTTATATACTTCTCTTGTTCGCCCGATTTTGGAATATGGATCCTGTGTATGGTCTCCTCAATACCAGGTCCATCAAGACAGAATTGAGTCTGTCCAAAAACAATTTTTGCTCTTTGCTTTGCGTCGCTTTAACTGGGTTTCTAGCGTAGATTTACCACCTTGCTCAAGTAGACTCCTGCTAATTAACCTACTCTCCTTAACTAACCGTCGTATTATGCTAGGTGTTATGGTTATAATAAAACTAATAAAATACGACATCGACTCTCCTTTCCTGCTTAACCAACTAAACTTTTGTGTTCCTTCTAGGGTTACACGAAATTTTTTACCACTTTCTTTGAGCTTTTGTACTAATAACTATAGCTTGCATGATTCTTTTAGAGTTCTCTGTGCCGATTACAATAAGCTTTTTAGAATAATCAACACGGAATCCTCCCTCTCATCTATCAAATTATCTATATTAAATTACCTAACCTTTTCACCTAACAACAATTAACTATACATCATAACAACTAATACTAATCTACCGATCTGATTGGGTTTTACTGGGTTTTCCCCAATCCTTTGCAGCAAATGCTGGATCGTTTTATATTTCCCAGCCTAAATCCTAAATTCTAAATTTTAAAATATAAAAATATTTTTAATTAATTTATACTTTTTTTTTAAAAATGTCAATTCATAATCAAAATTTTTAAACTTTAATTATTTTCTTTTTTTTAATTTTAATTATAACTAATTTTAATTTAAACTTAAAAATTAATTCCAATTTCAAGTAGACTGCCTTAGTTGACGTTAAATAAATAAAAAAATTAGTAACCACAGACAGGTGGCAAAACTCCAGTGCTTCGACTGCATTTTGGTACGGCAAGTTCCTGACTTCAGTCAAAATCGCCTGTACCTCCTCGTGGTCCAGTAAGCGGAAGGTGACGATACCTGACTTAGCCCACTGGCACGCTTGAGTCAGCTCGCCGACCTGACTATCGATGATCAAGGCCTTGTGCAATAGGGTCGTAGCCGTGTGCATATATCCGTCGATGGCAATCGTACAATCGTCCACCGCAGTAGCCTCGTTCAGTTGCCTCAGGGACTTGTGTGAGCCATCAAATAGTCCAGCGTTTATCCGCACTTATTGGTCGGCCGATTTTACGACATTTTCCTGAGCATGAAGAATGCGTCCCAGTCCGACACATCCGGTGAGTTCGCAATCCGCTTCCAGGAGGACCCAACCCAGTCCAGAGATCGACGTCCACGCTGTGTACCCGTCAGTCTTGACAGGCCCTCTTGTGACTCCTCCAAGTAGTGCGCCACCAGCGCTGCAATCCTGGGATCCGTTAGCTGCACCGCCTCGCGTCGAGCCTCCTGGATCAGCGACTGGAGCCTTCCCAAGTCGATTACATGTGTCAGTTTGAACTGGCCGTTGACACGCCAGACGTTGCCCATTTGCAGAGGGACGTGCGGAGCCTCATATTTAAAGATGTCCGCGGCTCCCACCATATCGACTCTTGTCAATATTCTATTAGACCTCTAACGTCCTCGAAAACCTTAGTTCTGAAGTTAGTTAGACCCTGGTAACTGATTCTGGCCGAGCGGTCAAAAAACAGGTCCGCTGGCTTATTATTAGTCACTGAGAGGATAGAATTGTTGTACCTTTCCACTGCAATAGCAACCAATTCATTTAATTTGAAGCCAGGGTGTTCGCACTTCAAACAAATCTCGAGAAAGGTAGAATGAAATCTCTCGACTTGGCCATTGACTTCGCTTTTCTGGGTCGGTGTGTTGTAGAGACCAAAACCCAACGAACGCAAGTAATTCATAACCGTCGGGCACAGAAGGCCTCTCTCATTGTCAGAGACCAGTATTCTTGGAACGGTAATGTACTTCAACTTGTTTTTCCCGTAAATGAATGGAAAATTTCGATTCGAGAGGGAAGAGCTTGGCAAATTTGGTGAATTTGTCTATACAGCTCAAGTAAATCTTCTTCTCCAAAGTGAAAATATCGATGTGAAGAATTTCACACGGGTAACTTGGGATAGGTGTCGGTTGGAGAAGTGATTTATTGAGGTGCCTCTCGTACTTGAAAAGCTTACAGCACTCACACGACGAGAATTGCCTGCGGATGGTACTAGCCATCTGGGGAAAATAGTATTTCTCCAAAAGCTGCAGGCGCACCTCTTTGGCACCCCTATAAGCTCTGCGATGCTCTCGTTCAACAACTTCGCAGATCTCTTCGGGATCCGACAAATCTATCACCAGCCTCTGCGTTATTTTAATTTTGAACCCGGCAAATTTCTCTAAGCATAGGCGTTGGAATGATGACAGATAAGTTTCCGGGATTTTAACACCGTTGATCACCGATGGTTTAAGGTATTTCCCCAGGGTAACGACTAACTCGGATAAAAGACCAGTACCGACGGGAATAAGGTGGCGTTCGAAGCCCCTGTGGGGCTGTTCGCACAAGTATTCAAAAACTAGTTGGTTTCGGTAAACGTTAATAGGTACTTCCAAGGTAGCAAGTGAGATGCGTCTTCGTCTGCACTATGCACGGTAGAGTAGCTGACGTAGTGTCTGAACGACACCAATCAAAGTAATGATTCATCGGAACTATAAGGGACAGGGCATCAGAAACGACGTAGATGAGTACACAATTGTACTCCTCTATTCTCGCCTTCCAACGTCTACTCCCTAAGGTTGATGGTCTGTATAAACCTTAACCGATGCAGCGCCATACAAATAGGACCTGAGGGTGTCCAATGCCCAGACTATAGCAAGCATCTCCTTTTCTATAGTGGCATAGTTTTCCTCAGTTTTGGACAGAGTGCGTGTGTTGAGGTGTTAAACGTGTGTTGTTTCTTTCTTAATATCTGAAGGAAGAAAAAGAATTTATTTTAGTTTAATTGCACGCAATGGTTTTTTAGCTTTTTCGCTTGTTATTTTTTAAATTTTAATTAATTCAATAAATGGCGACAGTGACGGACGAGTTTTGTGTTGAGTTGAACTTAGCACTGGGCACGGTGGTCCGTATTTTTCCTTTTTGGCCTTAGCCTACTAAGGTACGGTTGCCACACAATCCACTGGGCAGCTTTTTCGGATGCCTCCGCACCGCTCAGCCTATCCAGTAGATTACCACACGCCTTAATCACAATTCACAGTTTATTTTATTATTGACGAACTTATTCTTCTTGCTTCACTTAAGTATCAGTTTGACGCTATGAACTTCTACACGCGAATGGGCTACAGGGGCTGTAGACAAATCGCCGCAGTGGGTTGCTACATAGATCATTTCTATATTTGAAGTTGACACTTTGCGCCCGCGTAAAATATGCCCCGCTCCTGGAGGGAGACGGCGTTAACGCTGCGGCGGGTGGTCTTTTGTTTTGTTATATACGACTTTTTACGCCCGTGCAGAATGTTTCTCCCGCTACAGGTTGAAGCGGCATTCTCACCGCGGCGGGTGGTCGTTTTCTTACTTTCATAGTTTCACACTATCACACTATCACATCACTGCCATTTGTCTCTTGTCGTTACCTTGTTTTACCACATTTCGTGGTTCACTTTTTCTTTTTTTTTGTTTTTTTTTTTTTTTTTTTCTCAATTTTTATAAATTTTATTGTGTTAAGTTGTTAACCATTGCCGTTAGTCAGAATTCTGACTGCTCGGGCGCCAGTCAAGCAAGACCATTTCTTGCTTGTGTTGCTACGGCTCCCGTAGCCGCATACCTCACCTAGTAAGTATATGGAGCATTCCAAGTGTTCTTGTGTGACGTCGACTTGTTCTGTAGACGCGTTCCCCAAATGAAGTCAAGGGTTGTGTTAAAGAACCGGGAGGGGGGAAGATACTTGGAGAGAGTTCATAACTTATATATTTTTTTATTATTTCGCATTTTTTATATTTATCTAATAATTTATATATTAAGTGTTACATTTTGCCTGTTAATATGTTTTGCATGCTGTACTTATGCGTGCATGCATACAATACATGCACGCGAATCTCACACATGCATACATATACATATGCGTGTGAGGCAGTACACAAAACATGAGGACTTCTAAATTAAAGAACTAGTCGGAAAGGCTACAGTCACGGTGACTGTAAGAGACCATGGATTTTCAGTTAACGTTTATATACTATAAAATATATATAAATTTATATTTATATAAATTTTAATATAATGAAACAAAAACAAGTGCGCAAGGCTACAGACGGGCGCGCTCGACAGACAGTTACCCTTTAACATCCGTATCAAACATGTAAACACACTTCTGACGGAGATTCTTCCAAACTTATTTTAATACATATGGCTTATTCGCTCACACACACACATACACGCGCGTAAACGGTAAAGCGACATGACGCAACGTCGACGTCGGCGTCAACTGCTCAAAGCAGCGCGTCGTTGACTTGACTTGAATAACTTCCGTGTTATTGGTCCGATCGCATTGTAATTTGGAGGATATGTTGATATTGTATTCAGCTTTACGTATACCGAAGCATAACATTATGAGTTTAATACTTTGCTTAATAATCACAAATTACTGATTTACGGGGGCGATGGGCGTGGTACCCAAAATTTGAAAACGACGTTTACTGCCTAGGATATACAGGAATCTTCATGCCAAATTTGGAGTCTCCAGCTTTCTTAATAGCTGAGAATCAGACGCTCATACAGACGGACAGACGGACAAACAGACAGACAGACAGACGGACAGACGGACAGACAGACATGGCTAAATCGACTCGGCTGGTGATCCTGAGCAAGAATATATATACTTTATGGGGTCGCAGATGTCTCCTTCTGCCTGTTACGCACATTCTGACAAACCTAATAGACCATGTATTTTTTTAAAATCCATGGCCTAAAAAGCAGTTGACACTGGTGTGTGTGTATTATCGTTTTTTGGCACGCGCCAAAAATTCACATATCTCTCTCTCATTCTAACTTATGCTATCGACTCTTGCTTTTTATACCCTTCGACCATTGAAAATGGTCAAAAAAGGGTATACTAACTTTGTGCAAAAAGCTCAGGATCACTAGCCGAGTCGATTGAGACATGTCCGTCTGTCTGTCCGTCTGTCCGTCTGGTTGTTTGAGACAAGAGATCTCAGCTATTAAAAAAGCTAGAGACACCAAATTCGGTATGAAGGTTCCCATATATTCGGGGCCCCCGCAAATCGGTAATTTACGATTATTAAGCAAAGTATTAAACTTACAAAGTTCTGTATGCATGTTGGTATGCATAAAGCTGAATGCAATATGAACATATCCGCCATTACAATACGATCGGACCAATAACACAGAAGTTATTTAAGTCAACGTTTTCAGTACAAATGTTCGGTACGAGCAGCAGCCGATGCGCTGCTTTGAGCAGTTGACGTCGACGTCGACGTTGCGTCGTGTCGCTTTACTCTTTACGCGCGTCGCTGTGTGAGTGCGAGCGAGTAAGCTATATATACTTGAAGTATTTGCGCAGAATTCTCTGTTTGAAATTATGAGTGTGATTACACGTTTGTAACGGATTTTAAAAATTGGTAGAAGGGTATCTTACTGTCGGGCGCCCGACTGTAGCCTTACCTACTTGTTTGTTATATTAATTTTGGTTTTTATAATATTAAAAATTTTATTTCTATATATATTTTTTATGGTATATAAAAAAAAAAACTGAAAATCCATGGCCTCTTACTGGCACCGCGTGACTGTAGCCTTTCCGACTTGTGTTGTTTAAAATTGTTTTTAAACACTTCGCGTGTACTACGTTATCACATAGCCAACACGAGATGCTTGCCTGGGCGGCAGTCTTAAATCAAATTAAAACGTCCATTATAGGGGACACCTACTGTTAAAATAAAATCAGCCAAAAGAAAACAAAACCAAAACAAGAAAAGGGATGAGCGCAAGAGAAAGAACCTAACGCGCGTAATGGGCATAGAGCAAAGATAATACCAAGACAAGAATAGTGCGAGATCGGCAAAGCGTGAGAGCAGCTTAGGCGCACTCAAAGAATTAGAAGAGGCAAATAGAGAAAGGGAATTGGGGGGAAGTATACAAGGTAAAGCTACTGATTGCGTTTCAACTTGATGGGCGCCAGTGTGACCCTTGTCCCTGCTTTCTGCAAGTTGACGCACTACCTCCTCGTGGTTTTCCCTGGATTGTAACTTAGCATCCGCTGAGTTATAAACCAAAGTGCACGGCGGGATTCTAATCCTTAAATTAGGTTTTTGGCTTAGGACTTGATATCCACCCAAGGAAAATATCACATCAGTGAAGAATGCAAGAGAGGCCTCGGATAGATACCCGAACAACTTTGACAACCACGGAAAATTCAAAAAGGACAATGATTTGAGAGTATGCACCTGGAATTTATGCACATTGTGCAATCTGGTGCCACCCAACAACAAGTGGATACTCTCAGCAATTTAAAGGCTGATATTACAGCTATCCAGGAAATGAGATGGAATGGAAAGGGATGCATGACGCGAAGAAAATGTGACACATACTACAGCTGTCATACAGATAGGCACGAATTCGGTTGTCGATTCGTCGTAGGAGCCAGGCTACGGCACCGAGTCTCACAGTTTACACCTGTAAATGAGAGACTTGCGACGATCCGAGTAGCTGCCAAATTCTTTAACATCAGCCTTATCTGTGCGCACGCCCCAACGGATGACGACGTCATCAAGGATGCTTTCTATACAGAACTCAAACGATCGTGTAGCCGTTGCCCGTCGCATGACATTAAGATCCTCCTCGGAGATTTTATTGCCAAAATCGGACGGGAACGCATCTTTGGAGCAACCGTTGGACAGCATAGCTTACATGAGTCTACCTCGGAAAATGGGCTTAGACTTATAGGTTTTGCTGCTGCACACAATATGACAGTTAGTAGTACAAGATTCCGTCATCGCAGAATCGTCTGACTTGCAACCAGATTGATAATGTTGTGATCGATGCAAGACATGCGTCTAGCATTCTTGATGTGAGAACGTGTCGGGGTCCTAACATCGACTCTGACCTCTACCTTGTCGCAGCTAAGGTTCGCGCACGATTGTGTGTCGCGAAAGTCTTACGCCAAGATATGCCAAGAAAGCTTGACATCGGAAAGCTGCAGTCACAAAAGCAAAGGGATGCCTTCTCAGCTCAACTCTCAGGCCGACTTGGCCAGCTCTCTCCAACGCCTATAAATACGTCAGATATGTGGACGTGCATATCTACCGCCATGAACGCTTCTGCTGTGGAAACCCTTGGACTCCAAGGTCCCCAATAAGGAATCCATGGTATGACCAGGAGTGTCGGGATGTGACTGCTGCAAAGAACGCTGCATACAAGCGAACGCTGCAAGCAGGTGCCACACGAGCAGTGTTGAATATTTATAGGACGCGGAGAAGTGAGGAGAAGCGCCTTTTCAGAAGGACGAAACAGGAGATGTTGGAGAACAGCAGGAGCAGGAATGATGCCCGCGACTTTTACAGGAGGGTCAAGCGCATGTCTCAAGGGTATAAGTCTGGATCGCTTGCCTGTAGGAGTGATGATGGAAATCTGGTCACTGATGCAGAGAACGTACTGAGGTTAAGAGAGACCACTTCGAAAGTCTTTTGGCTGGCGACAACCAAGAGTCGGATAAAGAAGAACCACTGACCCTAATAAGAGAAGATGGTGATTGGAGTCTCAGCATGATAAAGCCCATTCTGAAGAAGGGTGATGCAACACTACGCACCAACTATCGTGGCATCAGTGTCCTTCCCGTTGCATACAAAGTTCTCACGACCGTAATGTGTGAGAGACTTAAGCCATATGCTGAAGCATTGATCGGGCCGTATCAATGCGGCTTTCGTCCTGGTCGGTCCACTGTCGACCAGATCTTCACACTACGTCAGATCCTGGAGAAAGCGTATGAGAAGCAAATCGACACATACCACCTGTTTGTTGATTTTAAAGCTGCTTTCGATAGTCCACGGCGAGGATGCCTGTACACCCCCATGTCTGAGCTTGGTATTCCTGCAAAGCTAGTACGCCTTTGTAGAATGACATTGAGCAGCACCATCAGCTCTGTCAAGGTAGGAAAGGACCAGTCCGAAACCTTTAGTACCAAGCGGGGTCTCAGGCATGGCAACTCACTGTCTTGTATGCTCTTTAATCTGCTGATGGAGAGTGTCATAAGAAAAGCTGGAGTGCATCGGGTGGGCACAATATTGGGACAGAAATGTGTCCAGCTCCTTGGTTACGCTGATGGTATAGATATTATTGGTCGTACCAAGCGTGATGTGACTGCGGCTTTTGGAGCGATAGAGAGAGAATCGGCTAAAGATGGACTAGCAGTAAATATGGGCAAAACAAAGTTTATGGTGTGCAGTAACAGAGAGTCGCTGCGTCTTGACTCTCATCTTACTGCTGGAGACTATGACTTTGAGTCGGTCAAGGACTTTGTCTATTTAGGAACTGCAGTGACCAGCAACAATGATGTCAGCCTGGAGATCAAACGAAGGATCACACTTGCCAACAGGAGTTACTTTGGGCTCAGTAGACAAATGAACAGCAGAGCCCTCTCTCGAAAATCGAAGCTAACACTTTACAAGGCACTCATCATCCCAGTGCTTCTGGTGCGGAAGCCTGGACAGTGACGTCTTCGAGAGGAAAATCCTTCGTAAGATATTCGGACCTATTTGCGTTGGCGGCATCTATCGTATCAGGTGGAACGACGAGCTGTATGCGCTATACGGAGATGTGGACATAGGAAGGCGGATCAATATTCAGCGACTTCTCTGGCTAGGTCACATTGCTCGTATGGAGGCAACAACTCCAGATCGATCTGTTTTCGATGCGGTAGTTGGCGGACAACGTAGGAGTGGAAGACCACGCGCACGTTGGAGGGATCAGATGGACGCAATATTGGCGACGCTTGGTGTCACCAACTGGCGGAGTCGCGCACAGGACAGAGACGCGTGGAGGCATATCGTGCATCAGGCTTTACTCCGTTAGGGGTGTTATGCCATATATAGATATATATAGAGAAAGAATTTGCGGTGAATTAGCACAAAACGAGGCAGAACCAATGCACAAAAAAGAAAACAAAAAATCTAAAATTAGCAAACACAGATTAGTTTGACTTATATAAAAATAACATGCACAGGCGTAGTGAACGGGCAATTGTTAATAACTTCGGTTTTAAAGTTAATTTAGATGAAAACACCGATTGTTTTAAATCAAAAAAGCCGAAAAATCGAAGCGCACAAAAAAACACGTCCGTTCACCAGGAAAAGCTTATCTTTAGGACTGTTTCTGAAAGTTTCTTCGTCTGATTAGGTCCCATGTCTTCTCGGATATCCAGCCGGCCCTTTCGCGTTGTTGGTTGCCAAGTTTTTCCTCCGCGGTGGTTCTGAGTGTCCTGCAAGTGTGTTCCCATGGGTGGTCTTCTGCTGGGCTCAGGTTGTTGTCCCTCGATAGGTGCAGATTAATGGGAGGTGCTCTACGATGTTGGCTGTTGGTGAGTGGTTGCGGTTCAACTTTATAGAAAGTTCTATGACCAGCTCGTGATCACTATCTTTAGCTGCTCCCCTTTTATTCCGCACGTTGAGCAACGACTGCCTCCATTTTCTGCTGATGCATATGTGGTCGATCTGGTTGCGCGTGTTTCCACTCGGAGATGTCCAAGTGTTGTGAGGCCAGTGTATAAATTTTAATTTTGGATGAGCGAATTGCTTATACGCCACAAGGCAACTCTGGTTTGAAACGAGTCTGGCAACTCAAATATCGGCCGACCTGCTCGATCAGTATTGGTTCGTGTTCGATATTCTTTTCCCTCTTCACTAATTGAGAAAAAGTTGGAGAACACACGTCGATGCAAATTTTCAAATCGAAAAAAATCAAAAGTGATCACTAAAAAAATATTAAAGTCAACTCAAAAAATGTTGAATGTGGACAATATAGCTTTTGGTGCTGTTAATATTGTGGGTGTTCGAGACTGGACGTGAGTATAAGCTTTCCAAGCATTGTTTGGCAGCTTCTAACCTCGTCTTGCTTTCTAGAGAACCGCTTGTGCCCAGAGGAGCCCTAGCGCTCTCGCGCCTTTTTCCTGTTAGGCGTGCGTATTTGCCCCTATCTATTCTGGTGCCATGATCGCACGGCTTCCTATAGTTGTTGTTTGTTGTTTTTGGTGAGTGGTAAAGAAAAGAAAGTTATGCTTAGGCAGCCACCTGATGTGCATTTTATTTTATCTTCTAATAGCCTGTATGGTTTCCGAAGCTGAACCTGATTTTAGAACAGCGTGTAAAATTCCGGGGACTTCTGGATGGAGCATAGGACACATCTGCAAAATTTTATTATTGCAAAACACGCAGATATTAACTAATTATACACCAACACGTTCACTTTCATACACACATACGTACTTGCAATACACATACACATTCAAGCTTTATACACAAATTTACATTCAAACACACGTATGCACTTGTAGTACACCAAAAACATTTACATCCACGTTTATATTCACACAATTCTCATTCATTCTTTTTTTTTCACACTCATTTATTTAATTCATCTTTCTATAATTTTTATTTTCATTTTTTTGTTTCATTTCATTTATTTTGTTTATTTATTTATTTAATCTTTTTATTTTTCTCATCTTTTTTATTCATTCAGTAGTTTATTCATTCGCATACACACGTATGCGTATAACAGACATTTCGTAACGTAAAATAAATCAGGATTGAGTGATAGGTCAGAAGATTTTTTTTGTGTTTGGGTATTATTGGTGTCTTGGTCATTGTTGCCATTATTATTATACCCTTCGACCATTGAAAATGGTCAAAAAAGGGTATACTTGCTTTGTGCAAAATGTATGTAACAGGCATAAGGAGGCGTGGAAGACCCCATCAAGTATATATATTCTTGCTCAGGATCAATAGCCGAGTCGATTGAGACATGTCCGTCTGTCTGTCCGTCTGTCCGTCTGTTTGTTTGAGACAACAGATCTCAGCTATTAAAAAAGCTAGACCCACCAAATTTGGTATGAAGGTTCCTATATATTCGGGGCAGGTGGAGTTTATGTCAAATGTTTGATGCCACGCCCACCGCCCCCGCAAATCGGTTATTTACGATTATTAAGCAAAGTATTGAACCTATAAAGTTATGCTTTGGTATGTATAAAGCAATATGAACATATCCTCCAAATTACAATCCGATCAAACCAATAACACAGAAGTTATTAAAGTCAACGTTTTCAGTACAAAGGTTCGGTACGGGCAGCAGCTTTTGCGCTGCTTTGAGCAGTCGACGTCGACGTCGACGTTGCGTCGTGTCGCTTTACTCTTTACGCGCGTCGCTGTGTGAGTGCGAGCGAGTAAGCTATATGTATTGAAATTATTAGTGTGGTTACACGTTTGTAACGTATTTGGAAAATTGGGAGAAGGGTATCTTACTGTCGGGCGCCCGACTGTAGCCTTACCTACTTGTTTTTCCTCAGCTGTTTTGTTGGGGCCCCAACGGATCACGGGTGAGTGGACAACAATTTAAAAATATCGAAACCAATTAATATTAAAACAATCGCTTGCCTATCGGGAGTAGAAACATCGAAATGGAATACTAAAACTATCGTCTGCCTATCGTTTGCAAAATATCTCATCTCTTTCATTCGAAACCAAATAAAATATAACTATCGAAACCAAGTAAACTAGAACTATCGACACCAAATAAGAAAAAAGTATTTAAAAAAAAAAAATCGAATTAAATTGAGATTGAATAAATAAAAAAAAGTAAATCAAAAAGGACTAAAAATTAGGGAAGTAATGTTTGAATTCTCGAATTCGTTATGCAGCACGAAGCTGCATGCGCTAATATTGTTTGTTATTAAATAACGTTAAAGAAATTTAAAATGGAATAAACTTTTCTTTTTTGACGCACTAAGGGTGGTAGCATAACAGCAACATAGGTAGTATCGGTATTCCGATATCGATAGTACATTCTTGGGTGGGTGAAGAAGGAGAGCATTACATCTAGCTCTCCGACTAGATCGTTCGTTAGGGGTAGTCCGTCCGTTTATTTTGGCCTTCCCTTTTCTTGCCATTCCCTCTACTAGCAGTCCTATAACCTGTCGATATTTGCACGTAACACCGATAATCGAACCTGCACACAAAACCCCGCCCATTTTCCTGAGCATACCCGGCTGTAATATAGACAGGGTGTGTAGGGGACATTATTGGACTTTGGTCGTTACAAAAATTGGCGGTCAACGTGGTGCGGAAAAGGTTCCACTCGGCTATACCCTTTCCTTTCCATTCTCTTTTTCCTAAGAACCCAAAATCCCACCATTTTTATTAGTTTTTGTTTTGATTCAGCCGATAGTTATATGCAATCTGGAACTGCTGTTTACTCTGGTGGAAATCGGATCCAGACCGATTGCATATAGCTATCTGAGTTTGATAATCTTCGATTCATAGGATTATCAGTGGCGTTCGATGGTGGAATATAGGGTATGGAACTATCGAATTGGTTTATATCGGTTCGATACCATATCTTAGCTCCATCGAACAAACACCTCGACTTGTATAAGTATATAGCGCGATTGAAAAACTTGCGACTGCTCTCGTTCACCATTTAACTCAAAGTCCCTTCTTTTGGTTTTTTCCGTTAATAAGCGTTGCCACCGCTCTCTGTTTTATTGTTCATTTTAGTTCCCTGATCTGGTTCGTTTCCCACAATCAGCCCTCCTGATACATCATTCAACCCGAATGAATTTCCCCACGGCTTCATATATTCTGCGACTGTCGATGTCTTAAAAGGTCCATCACCGTCTCCAAGTTTTTCTACATCATACCTTCCGTGCTTGTTTATCTTAACAACTTTGTAAGGTCCTAGAAATCTTCCTTTCAACTTTAACCCAGTTCCGTACTGAGTACGCTTAATAGCTACTAAATCATCTATTTTATACATTTTTCACCTTTGCGTTTTAAATCAAAAACCCTTTTATTTTCTATCTGTAACTGTTTTATGTTTTCAGAAGCTTCTGCGCGCACCAGCTCTCTCCCCTCATCTAACTCCTTCACTAAGGATTCCTTTATCAACAAATTGAGCTCTAGATAATTCGGAAGACGCATTTCAGTGCCAGTCAAGATTTTAAAAGGCGACACTAAAGTGCTTCTAGGCGGTGTACTATTGATTATTTGCTGCACTTTACTGACATGCTTATACCAGTCTCCTGCACTTTCATGACTTAACTTCGACAACATCGACACTACTATTTTATGCATTCTTTCAACCTGACCATTGCCACGTGGTACACCTGTTGCAATCACAAGATGCTGAATTTTCTGCACCTCACGATACAACTTAAATGCCTGTGCAGTGAACGCAGTTCCCCTATCAGAGATAATCCGTAAAGGATTTCCAAAATTAGTAGCCTGACGCTCTAGACAACTTAAAACTTCCTCTGCTCCTGTGCTACGGGTGGGATACAACCATACAAATATAGAAAAACCGTCAACTATAGCTAAAATGTGGTTGTAGCGCTTGCTCGTCATCTCCATTGGCCCAACATGGTCAATGTAATACGTCATCAACGGTCTATCTCCCTTTCCAATCGGGGTCAAGAAACCTTCTTTCTTCCCAGCTTTCGAATTAAATACAATACACTTCACACAACTGTCGACAACACGAACAACCTTTTCCTTAAGCTTTGTTATGAAATAAGCTTTCTCAACTAAATCTTGCGTTTTCTTTGCAGCAAAATGTCCTTGCTTATGAGCAATCGTGATTATTTCATTTTCCATCTGCGACGGTACCACAATAAGCTCGCGATTAGGATCTTTTAAAAGTATTTCGATTTCTATATAAAAATCTTCATACCCTTTATTTTCTACAAGGCTTCTCACTACTTTCGTCCATTCATCAAGTAGTTGTGCTTGTTTCAATCGATGTACAACAGTATCACACAGCATATAACATGAAACTCTACTCAACGCATCAACATGTCTCATTCTTGTCCCTGAGCGATGTTCTATTTGATAATCAAAGTCTTGAAGGTATAATGCCCACCTAGCTACCCTCAAAGGAACATCCTTCTTCTTCATCGTCATTGTAAACGCGTTGCAGTCAGTCACAATCTTAAATTTCAAACCTAACACATACACACGCCACTTCATTAATGCACCGATAACTGCGAGAACTTCAAGCTCATAAAAATGATACTTTTCTTCACATTGGTTAGTCTTACGACTCATGGATTGAACCGGATGAAAGAAACAATCTTCTGGGTCTTTTTGTAACAATACACCACCGAAACCATATTTTGAAGCGTCTGTATGGATTTCCGTTTCTAATTTAGGATTGTACAATTTCAATACGGGATTAGAAGTTAATGCTACTTTCAACTGTTCAAATGCTATCTTCTGCAGTACGTCAAATTCAAACTTTGTATTTTGCCTTAACAGGTCCGACAATGGCTTTGCAGTCACTGCATAGTCTTTGACAAATCTGCGGAAATACGACGTCAATCCTAAGAATCTTTGAACACCTTTTTTATCATTTGGCAACGGAAAATTAACGATAGCACTTGTCTTCTCTCCAGAAGGCTTAATAGTACCACACTCAACTATATACCCCATAAAGTTAACTTTCTTCTGCAATACCTGACATTTCGACCAATTTATTTTTAATCCATTTCTACTGGCAACACTTAACACCTTCTCAAGCTTTACCAATCCTTCACACACATTATTACTGGGCACAATCACATCATCCATGTATACTACTACATCTCCACTGTTGATTAGTTCCTTTAAGACTGCCATTATGAATCGAGTAAAAACTGCAGGTGAGTTTGTAATACCGAAGGCCACATACAAAAATTCATACTGTCCCTTTTGTGTTACAAAGGAGGTATATTTCTGCGATTCTAACTCAACGGGTACATGAAAGAAACCATTAGTTAAATCTAAAGTCGTATACACCAAAGCACTCTGAAG
Organism: Zaprionus kolodkinae; assembly: GCA_018901885.1. Taxonomy (NCBI): domain Eukaryota; kingdom Metazoa; phylum Arthropoda; class Insecta; order Diptera; family Drosophilidae; genus Zaprionus; species Zaprionus kolodkinae. The sequence continues at coordinate 86,520 of JAEIFM010000456.1, read as the reverse complement.
CTTTTCAATAACAACGTCAACCTGCGGCATTGGAAAGTGATCACGAATTATCTTTTCATTTAATTTACGATAGTCACAACACAATCGTTTTTTCCCATTCTTTTTCGAAACAAGCACCACTGGTGATGCGTATTCCGACACACTCGGCTTTATAATCTTGTCACGCAACCATTCCTGAATTTGATCATCCACAATCTTTTGTTCACACTCTGCCAAACGTCTTGGTTGTTGGAATACTGGTAAATCATCGGCTAACAGTATTTTCATCTTCACTGGTGTCGAACAATTTCGAATTGTTCTAATCTCCAATTAGACTTAAAGCTTTTTCTTTTTGCACACTACTCAAATGTGATAAATCAACCTCTTCAAATATGTCAGCCTGCTCCACACTTAACATGCACATACTTTTGAATTCAACAAACAACTCAGCACATGATCCTTTGCTCAATGGCTGGATTCTCTGATTCTCAACCTTTTTTTGCTTTACAACTTGACTTATAAACTCTGTGCCACCTTTGGTTACTTTCATATCCACGCTGTTTAAGATTGTTCTTCCTAAAATCGAATCAAAACCCATATCCTCATCAGGAACTACGTGAAATTCAACTTGCATGTCTATACCATCTATCTCAACCGAAATTACAAAGCTACCGAATGTAAGCACCTGGCTATCACCTATGCCAGTCAAACACTTCGCTAAGCCTGTCAACTTATTTCTGCCCAACTTAGTATAAACACTTCTGCGTATAAGACAAAGGTTAGCATCTGTATCAACTAATCCTTGAAACATCATTGACTTATACTGCAGATTTTTTAACTCTTACCCTGAAGGAGTGAAAATGCTTAATGGCTTTAACTCTTCCTTCCTATCTTGTACGACGTTTGTATTTTGATCTTGCTTAACTTTTCCATCTATTTTGCACTCTGATGCGCGATGTCCTGGTTGGTTACACTTAAAACAAACAAAATCTTTCTTCCTACAATCTTTTAGCAAATGGGTATCATCCTCGCACTTGAAACATTTACGTGTCTTGTTGTCACTGCTAATCTTCTTAGATTCAGAACTCTATTTATCAACGAATGATCCAGGCTTGTTTGATGACTTGCTTGAACTACAAACTTTCTTGTAAACAACCAAACTAGCTTTTAGCTCTTTTAATGTTTTTGCTTGATACAGCACTACTTTGTTTGCAGGGGAATCCTGAATGCCACTAACGAAATAGTCTATAATACTCTCATCTTCAAGCTTTGCTGGCTTGGTTATTTCCATCAGTGCGTACAAGAATTCATGCAAACTCTCATCTTTTTTCTTCTGCCGTCTATTTAATCTTCGATGTATTTCTGCTGATGACACTTTAACTTCGAACTCATCTAGCAATACTGTTTTCAATGTTTCCCAACTACGAATGTTTTGTTGACTTTTGACAAACGATCTAGCAGCACCTCGTAAAAGCTGCTTCGCATAGATAAACATTTGTATTTCGTCCCACTGAACTGTACTCCCACATTCTTCTACCTCATTTATCCACTGATCAACATCAACACTACCTATAGTACCTGAAAATTCTGAAATACTATCCTCGACATCTTTTAAAGTAAACCATGACCTATTATTTTCATTTGTCATCATTGGTGCAGTTGCTACTGACTCACCGTCCGAAATGTCTTGTTCTTCAGTGTTTAACCCGTAGTGAGCAAGGAGTCGCTGCTGCAGCATGCTTTTAGTACCACTTGTCTGCAAATTTAACTCAGACAGCTTATTTCGTAGGTCATCAACGCGCAGCGCAAGAATTTCAATCCGATCCATTCTAAATAATATAAAATTTGTCAGTACAAAATTCAAATATGAAATAAAATCAACTGTAATTTCTTTGCGTCAAGCTGAAAAACTACTTAACATACCCTCTCTTTAAAGTTTTCAACACTACTTAGCCAACTCTATTAAATCTATGTAACAGCAACCGATACACAACTTGCAGCGTTGTTTTCGCCTCTTCGTTGTCCTCGCCTCGTTCGTTCCTACTGCCTCGCCTGTCGTCACTGCTGCTTCACCTCTCTCGTCACCGTCGCCGTCCGATCGCCTTCGTATATGTTGCGCCGTATTTCGTGCGCCGTTATTCTTCTTCTGTTTCTCCTGCCACTGATGCGACTGTCGTTTTTCTGGTTGCTTCACCTTTCTTCTACTTCTGCCGTCGTTTTGCCGTTCTTCTTCTGCCACTGAAGCGACTGTCGTTTTTCTGGTTGCTTCACCTTTCTTCTACTTCTGCCGCCGTTTTGCCGTTCTTCTTCTGCCACTGATGCGACGTCACTATCGTTTTTCGGTTTTTTTTTTCGATTATTAGCTTGCAATTTCTACGGCGTGGCCTTCAACTTTTGGTCACCGCCGTTGTGCTTTTGAATAAACGCAGCGTCTCCAACACCTTTTGGCTGCTGCCGTATTTCTTCGAGCGCTAGATACGGAATCTCCCACACCTTTTGGCCTCCGTCGTCTAAAATCTTCCAATGTACTCGGCGTCACAAACACCTTTTACTCACCGTCGTCGATTGAATTCCAATTGCTTCAGCTTCACCGTGACTTTTTGCGTCGTTGGCGTTTTTCTTATAATTGATGCGGCGTCACGTTCTTACTCGTTCGCACTTATATATACACAACTTGGGCCAATCTCGGTCGAGCCCCCAAAATTGTAGTGAGTTTCTTTTATAGTGTTTCTTTATTGTTTAATGACAATTGTTTAGCTCTAGTTGTATAAGTATATAGCGCGATTGAAAAACTTGCGACTGCTCTCGTTCACCATTTAACTCAAAGTCCCTTCTTTTGGTTTTTTTCCCTTAAAAGGCGTTGCCACCGCGCGTTACTCTCTTGCTCTCTGTTTTATTGTTCATTTTAGTTCCCTGATCTGGTTCGTTTCCTACATGTATGTAACAGGCATAAGGAGGCGTGGCAGACCCCATAAAGTATATATATTCTTGCTCAGAATAACTAGCCGAGTCGATTGAGACATGTCCGTCTGTCTGTCCGTCTGTTTGTTTGAGACAACAGATCTTAGCTATTAAAAAAGCTAGAGACCCCAAATTTGGTATGAAGGTTCCTATATATTCGGGGCAGGTGAAGTTTATGTCAAATGTTTGATGCCACGCCCACCGCCCCCGCAAATCGGTTATTTACGATTATTAAGCAAAGTATTGAACCTTTAAAGTTCTGCTTCGGTACGTATAAAGCTTAATGCAATATGAACATATTCTCCAAATTACAATCCGATCGGACCAATAACACAGAAGTTATTCAAGTCAACGTTTTCAGTACAAATGTTCGGTACGGGCAGCAGCCGACGCGCTGCTTTGAGCAGTCGACGCCAACGTCGACGTTGCGTCGTGTCGCTTTACTCTTTACGCGCGTCGCTGTGTGAGTGCGAGCGAGTAAGCTATATGTAGTAGAAGTATTTATGCAGAATTCTCTGTTTGAAACTATGAAAGTGATTACACGTTTGTTACGGATTTAGAAAATTGGGAGAAGGGTATCTTACTGTCGGGCGCCCGACTGTAGCCTTACCCACTTGTTATTAACGTAGCTTCAGTAATCGGAACTAATTCTAATGAACGATCACAGCACAAAATTGCTGTTACTTAGGTAAGCCCTCTAATCTTGAATGAGTATTATATCATATCATTAAATCATATCATAAAATAACGTTAGGATTCATTTTATACAACTTTCACATCCTTGAGTTTGGCGTATTAAAATATACATATATACGTGTTTGTGTGCACAATTGCAACTACCTTACAACTAATTGTAATTGTTGTAGCTTGTGGGATACCTTTATCGTAGTTCCTCTGACATTTGGGAGCACATAAGTTTTTGTGATAACTAGGGTTTAAACAGAGTATTTTTGACCAAGTTCATCATTTCTTTTTTGGGATTTTATTATGGTGGTAAAGCGGGGTAACGAGAGGGTAGGGGACCTGATGAACATTGCGATGGACTGTACCATTTGCAATGACACCAGTTAGGACCCAGACCTCATCGAGACCACCTGCAGACACCATTTTCACAGATCTTGTCTGTCCGGTTGGCTCGATAATAACGAAAACTGTCCGATCTGCCGCCAGACGTGCTCAAAGGCCATCCCGACTGCTGCGCAGGGCTTCTTTGAATCCGCCAACTGAGCAAGGAGCTTTGAACGCTCCGGCTCATTCGGAAGCAATTCCAAAGAGCCGCGTGAATACTCGTTCTCAGGGGCGTGGCATGACCCATGCCAGCTCCTCACTCCCACTTCCAACTCGGGGAAACACCCGACGTGAGACTAAAACCCCTGATTCAGCTGCGCTTGCAGAAGAGCGAATTAATAAGCTCATCTCTAGTTCGATGGCGAGTTATAGAGATAGCATGTCGGCCGTGATTGCCGAGCAGATCTCTGCCGCTTTCCGAAATCTTAATGTGACCCAATATGTTCGAGATACTCGAGATGATCCTCGTTACGGGGAGGATGGCGAGGCAGCACCATCAGTTCGCCGCACGAGCAACGCTTCGAGGCCTGAAGATAGTTAAGGTGGAAGGCATCATGGAGCTCGTGTTTCTTTCGGCTATTCAGATATTGATCGCCCAGATAGGATCTCAAACACAATCTCGAACTGGCGTATTAAATTCACTGGATCACCCAATGACCTTCCTCTCGAAGACTTTATATTTCGAGTCAATTGCATTACCACCCAGAGCCTTAACGGCAACTTCTCATTGTTGTCCCAATTTACTCATCTTTTGTTCTCTGGCGCAGCACTCGCGTTTTATTGGAGAGTGCATCGCACGGTTCGCGATCTGGACTGGTACGAGTTGTGTAGTTGCCTGCAAGTGCGGTACCAGGACCAGAGAACGGACAGGGACATCAAGGATGCTATGCGTCGTCGTAAACAAGGTAGCAACCAAAGCTTCGATGATTTTCTGGATGCTATGTTGGATATCGCTGATTCCCTCCGAGAACCTATGTCGGATAGCGAGATCGCGGTTGAGGCTTCTAGTTCTCCATGGTCGTCTCCAGTCACCTTGCATATAAAACTTGGCAAGGTGAGGTTTTGTTTAGATGCACGGAAGCTGAACGCAGGGACTGTGAGGGATGCGTATCTTATTCCAATCATGGATGGGCTCCTTAGCAGGCTTCCTCATTTGTGGAATGGACTTCTGGAAAGGATTTCACATCTCCATCGTTCTAGCATCCATAAATGAAGTCTGCCAATCTGATCCCGATTCGCCTCAGCTAGATTTGATTCACGTCCAAAAATCACAGCTTGATGGCGTAATTACCTTATTTCCATCCTTCGAGAAGAACGGCCTAGGACTGACGACACTCATTCAGCATACTATCGATACAGTAGCCGCAAAGCCAATAAAGCAAAGGTTTTACCCCTTGTCTCCGGCTAAGGAGAGTCTCCTGTTCGCTGAGATTGATAGAATGCTGGCCATGGACGTGATCGAAGAGGCTCCTAGTTATCCATGGTCTTCTCCAGTCACCTTGCATATAAAACCTGGCAAGGTGAGGTTTTGTTTAGATGCACGGAAGCTGAACGCAGTGACTGTGAGGGATGCGTATCCAATCATGGATGGACTCCTTAGCAGGCTCCCTCCAGTACACTGCATCTCCAAGATAGATCTAAAGGATTCATTTTGGCAGATCTGTCTGGATCAGGACTCCCGCGCGAAGACTGCTTTTACGGTACCCAATAGGCCATTGTACCAATTTAAGCGCATGCCTTTCGGATTGACCAACGCTCCTCGAACGATGAGTCGCCTGATGGACATTGTGATTCCTTACCAGTTGAAGTCGCACGGGCTAGTCTACTTTGATGATCTTCTGGTGCTTTCTTCCAGTTTTGACGAACACCTTATCCATTTGACGGAGGTCGCAACTCAGCTGCGTAAGGCTGGACTGACCATCAACGTCCAGAAGAGTCAGTTTCGTCTCAGGAAGATGGATTAGCTTGGATTCATTGTTGGCGAGGGAACGCTTCAGGTTAATCCGGGCAAGATTCGCGCGGTCAAGGCATTTCCTGTTCCGAAGACGCAGAAGCAGCTTCGCAGGTTTTTAGGAATGACTGGCTGGTATCAGCGGTTCATTCCGAATTAGGCTTTTATAAGGCTTTTATAAGGATAAAGGGGTGCTTGTGCTCTGCTTTTTTCTTAGTTCATCCGGACTATAATAAACCGTTTCTACTGCAGTGTGATGCTTCCTTGCATGGTGTTGGTGCAGTTTTGGCTCAGTGCGATGAGTCTGGCTGCGAGCGTCCGATAGCTTATATGTCCAAGAAGCTGAATTAAGCTCAACGCAACTACACAGTGACAGAGCTAGAGTGCTTGGCTGTAGTTTTGGCCATTAAGAAGTTCCGCATGTACATCGAGGGTTATCCGTTTAAGGTGGTGACAGATCATGCTGGTCTGTGTAGCTTGATGAATCAGCCAGACCTTAGTGGTAGGCTTGCTCGTTGGGCGATCAAGCTGAAAGGGTTCTTCTTCGACATTGAACATCGCAAGGTAGCGAAAATCACGATCCTTTGAGAGCACGGATGAATTGTGCGCGTTGGATTGCGAAATTCTGCCCGAGATCGACCTCAGTTCAAAAGAATTCAAGTCCGAGGAATACTGTTCGTTGAGGGAAAAGTTTCTAGCGGCCAACCTTCTAGATTTTAAAGTGGTGATGTCAGTCCAGATGTCAATGGAAGCTGTTTGTTCCGGAATCTCTGCGGGAAGGCGTGATCAAATCCGCACACGACCAGTCTTCTTCTGCCCATTGTGGCATGGCTAACTGCGTTGAGATTCGCCGAAGACTTTTCTGGCCAGGCATGGTGGTGAACGTCAGAGACTACATCTGGAACTGCGAGGTTTGTCAGACAACGAAGTACCCGACCAGTGCATTCAAGCCTACAATCGGTGCTCGAGTAGCCACCAAACGACCGATTTAGCGTCTCTATATTGACTTCATCGGTCCGTTTCCGCGTTCGAAGAATGGGAACATAGGGATTTTCATCATCTTAGATCACTTCTCCAAGTTTACGTTCCTAAAGGCGGCTCGGAAATTCACAGCGAAGGTGGTGGTAGACGTTCTGCAGGAGGAAGTCTTTTCGTGCTTCGGAGTTCCAGAGGTAGTCGTGAGCGATAATGGCACTCAGTTTAAAAGCCATGAGTTCACGACTTTCCTTTCGAAATACGGAGTTCATAGTATTCATTCTCTTTCAAAATGAACGGACGCGTTTTTTTCTTGCTCTCCGAAGCTTAGTTTAATTATAAAGCAATCGGTGTTTAATAACTCTAAAAAAAACTAACATTATCACTTAACCTGCTGATATTCAGAAATCCGTTTGCTACGCGAGTGCACTCTTTTAATTTGCTAAACTAATCTTGTTTGCAAAAGAGTTTTTTCGCTTTTTTCTTTCAATTTCATTTGTTTACGTTTCAATTTTTAGAAACGTTGTTATTGCTTCTGCAGAACATTTTCTTCAACATCGACTTTCGTGAGCGAATTCGACTCTCTCGGGCTCCCACTAACTCTTTTTTTTATCTTTGTTGTTGTGCACTGCAGCACAAACTCTCTTACCGCGCTCTTCCTATTACAGTTTCTGTGTGTGCCTAACCTTTCCTCTCTCTCTATTAGTTGTGTGCATTTTTGACAGTGGTCACCCATAATAATGGAAGGAGGAATTATTTGCTTCAAGAAAACCTGCCAAAAGCAGATTACATCTGCTCAGGCAAGTATTTGTTTTTGGAAATGCAACAACGTTTCTCATGCAAAATGTGCGGGCTTCAGTGGCCCAACGGCCGATGCTGTAGCCAAGCGAAACGGGCTGCACTATTGTTGTGATGCGTGTCGTGAGGTTGAGAACGATTTTGTATCGTTCATGCGCCAAACTAGGACGGGATTTAGGGAACTGTTTGGTAGTTTTCGCAAACTTGCCGATCAGTTCTCCGCGCTGGACACTTCATTAAATAGCCTTAAGCTACTGAGTCTCCCAAGCGCAAAAAATCAGCTCAAAAGGAGCAGCCGTCACCTAGTGCCTATCAGCCTCAGAACGTTGACCAACTCAGCACACCAGTGACGTTGCCGCTGCTATCGTTTACTACACCTGTAGTTACAAGATCAGCAGCACAGAAAAATGTCTCTTTTGAGCCCGTGGAGCTCATTTCCCCTTTGCCCAATACTTCATCTGCGATTTCTATTCCCATGTAACCGCAAATACTAATTACCCAACCAATAGTCCCTCAGGCAAGCTCGCCTTCGGGATTATCGGCACAACCTGCTCCCACTGGTCCCATATCTGTGGGACCTAAGCCTGTCACCGGAATTCCACAAAGAGGCACATATTTGTCTCGAGGCTAGCCCCTGATCTCACATCTTCAGATGTTATGGCTTATATCCAAGCCAAATCTCAAGCCCAAGATTTAAAGGTGGAACAATTTAAGTTTTCATATGAAAGGGATATATCATCCTTTAAAATTAGTGTCTCTAACGATTTATTTAACCAAATATGCTCAGCTAACTTCTGGCCCGATCATATTGTGGTTAAAGAATTCAAAGCAAAAAAAAAAAAAGAATCGTCAACGGATTAGACTACCTTTGCCAAACCAGGCCACCACTTCCAAAAATGCGACTTCAAAAAACTAATAAAATTTTTAACATTAACCTACCAAAACGTAAGGGGCCTGCGTAGCAAGCTACCTACGTTATTCTTAAATAGCCTTTCGTTTGAATCCCATGTGCTTGTGTTCACTGAGACTTGGTTAAAACCTGAGATTTTATGCTCTGAAATTTTTCCAAGCAAGTTCACAACTTATAGGTTTGATCGTCATGATCGGCGGGGCGGCGGTGTTCTTATTGCGGTAAATTCTGATATCGCGTCAGAACATGTACACCCGGAGATTCAATATGATATTGAATTCATTTGTGTAAAATTACACCTTCCCGGCTTCCAGGTTTTTATAACCTGCTCGTACATCCCACCTTCGTCGGATATTCTTATCTACACTCAACAACACTTCACTTATCTAACAAAGACCACCTCATAGTCCTTGGCGACTTTAACATACCTGAGTGTAGTTGGACACCAAGAGATGAGGCAAACTTCCTGATGCCCTCACAACAACACGATCTTATTGACGGCCTGCATGACATTTCTCTGCTGCAGGTCAACCACCTACAAAATTCTCTAAATAGAACACTCGATTTATGATTTGTCTCCGATCAGAGTATGGTAACTCTGACTAGAGTCCACCCACTTACCCAACCAGAAGATCCCTATCATCCAACGTTTTGAAACTGGTTTGAACGTATTGGATAAAAAAGTTACGTCGTGTAAGAGAGCGCATTGTTTTCGTAAAGCCGATTTTGATAAAAATTAATTATCTAATTTCCAATTATGACTGGTCTAATTTTTATAAATGTAACAATATGGATATGGCTCTTAATTTATTTTATAAAACATTAAATAACTTTTTTTGACATTTGTGTGCCTTTTTCTTATCCGAGGCATTCGAGTAAACCCCCATGGTTTACTAAAGAACTATCCAGTCTTAAAAATCTAAAGTCATCTGCCTATCCATCTAAGCTATCGTTTGAAGGTGCAAATGCAAATACTGACCAGGACATGGCTGATCTGTTTGCTAAGTTCTTTCAAACGACTTATTCAATTTCAACACGCGTTGTAAATTCTTATCCTTTCACCATTCCCAGTTCAACTGGCATTTTCGCCCCACAATTAAACGAAAGTTCGATTTACAGGGATTTATGTTTGATAAAACCAGTTTTCTCTCTTGGTCCTGACGGAATTCCTAGTTGCGTACTTCGATACTGTGCCGATCCTCTATCTAAGTCCCTGAAAACTTCCACCTTTCCTTCCATATGGAAGGAATCTTTCATATTACCGCTTCACAAGAAGGGCAGCAAGTCTGATGCTTTAAACTATAGAGGTATCTCAAAATTGTCGGCTATTCCCAAACTCTTCGAAAATGTCATAACTCCTCACTTGCAGCATTTCTGTAGATCCGTCATTTCTCCTTGTCAGCAAGGATTTTTAAAACGTCGTTCCTCCTCGACAAATTTACTTGAGCTTACATCCTTTGTAATAAAGGGCTTTCAGAAAAATTTTCAAACTGACGTCATTGATACTGATTTCAGTAAAGCATTTGACTCAGTAAATCACTCCCTTCTTGCACATAAACTAAACATTATTGGTTTCTTACCAAATCTTTTAAGCTGGCTTATAAGTTATTTGGCCAACAGAACACAAAGAGTCTTCTTTAAAAATGCTCTTTCTGACCCTATTCAAGTTACTTCTGGTGTTCCTCAGGGAAGCCATTTAGGTCCCCTTCTTTTTACGCTTTTCATCAATGACCTTCCTTCGGCCATACATAATTCGCTTACTCTTATTTATGCAGATGTTGTAAAGCTTTGTTTCAATTTAAAGACGCCTCCTGTCATTCATCCCTTCAAGCCGACCTCAATAGTTTTAACAGTTGGTGTGGTGCAAACCTATTAAATCTGAACAGCTCAAAATGCAAGATGACATTCTCTCGTGCCAGTCCTAAGTGCGAATCTTACACTTTATGTGGTTGTCCTCTGGAAAGAATTACCTCTGTGGACGACCTTGGAGTACGCCTGGACGCTAAATTCTAGTTCTCTGAGCACATTTCTTCCATAGTCAATAAGGCTATGAGTGTACTCGGATTTATTAAGAGGTGGGCAAAGGAATTTAACGATCCTTATATAAGTAAGACCTTTTATACCTCACTTGTGCGTCCTATTCTCGAGTATGGATCATGTGTTTGGTGTCCTCAGTTTTCAACCTACAAGGACCGCATTGAATCCGTTCAAAAGAACTTTTTAATTTTCGCATTACGTGGACTTAATTGGGATTCAAACTTAAGACTACCTTCCTATACTAACAGACTTCTACTAAATCTACCTTCCTTAGCCAATCGGCGTACTATGCTTGGTGTGGTTTTTATCAATAACCTTATTAAAGGCGACATTGACAGTGATGACTTGGTTAGCCGGTTACACTTCTCTGTCCCTTGCCGACTAACAAGAAATTATATTCCACTAACTCTTCCTTGTTGTAGGTCGAACTATGCCTTGCACGAACCGTTCAGGGTATTATGTTCGGACTACAACACGCGACCTTCCTGTTCGTTAACTGCGCTCCTCGGGCGTTACGAGCGCTTTAATCCATTAACACTCTTCTTTTGATCTGATTGGGTTTTCTGGGTTTCCCCAATCCTTTGCAACAAATGTTGCATCAACTAAAATTATATTTTTACTACCAGATTAAATTAATTTAATTAATTATGATTAATTAATTATAACAAATTTTAAAACAAAAAAAAAAAAATTATTATTTTTTAATACAATACTTACCTTCAACTTAAATTATACTTATATTATTAATTTAAATTTACACTTGTAATTTTATTATATTTTAGTCTTTGAGTCGACTGCTCTTAGTTGACGTTAAATAAATAAATAAATAAATAAACACGTCTTCACGGGTGCATAAGCTTCACAGTCCAACGCTGCCGAACGAGTTAATCGATCCATTAACGCCGCACTTAGAGCATATGTGCAGGGAGACCAACGGGAGTGGGATGTGGTTCTTAGCTACATTAATGGTTCATTACGCAAGTCCTGGCATCAATCTCTTGGCATGTCGCCGTACTTTGTAGTCTTCGGACAGCACATGATTTCGCATGGAAGCGATTACCAAGTGCTGAAGAATCTCAGCATGCTCGGCGATTCCAGCGCAAATGTGCCAAGAGCAGACAAGATCGAGCTGATCCGGTCAAAGATTGACGCAAATTTCCTCAAGGCATACGAGCAGAACAAACATAGCTATGATCTAAGAGCTAAACCACGCACCTTTGATGAGGGCCAGATTGTGATCAAGCGCAACTTAGCCTAAAGCAACGCTGCTGCTAATTTTGATGCAAAGTCAGCTCCCGTAAGGTCTAAGGTGGGCAATAAGGAAAAGATTAGCAATACGTTGTATTTGGTGGACGATTTGTCGGGGAAAGAACTGGGTCAATTTCACGCTTAAGATTTGTGGCTTTAATCTTCGATCCTATAACCCGCTTCGGAGTGCTTAAGCTCTGTCCGAAAGTTCAACTTTAATTCCAGGCCAGTGACCCGGAATTAAACCTGTGCTGTGAGGCCCGTGTATAAATTTTAATTTTGGATGAGCGAATTGCTTATACGTCACAAGATAGGTTTCGAAATGAAGGAATTCAAATTCAAATTTGAATTCAAATAATGGTTATCACCACACCGATCTGGCAACTCTGATTTGAAACGAGTCTGGCAACTCAAATATCGGCCGACCTGCTCGATCAGTATTGGTTCGTGTTCGATATTCTTTTCCCTCTTCACTAATTGAGAAAAAGTTGGAGAACACACGTCGATGCAAATTTTCAAATCGAAAAAAATCAAAAGTGATCACTAAAAAAATATTAAAGTCAACTCAAAAATTGTTGAATGTGGACAATATAGCTTTTGGTGCTGTTAATATTGTGGGTGTTCGAGACTGGACGTGAGTATAAGCTTTCCAAGCATTGTTTGGCAGCTTCTAACCTCGTCTTGCTTTCTAGCGAACCGCTTGTGCCCAGATGAGACCTAGCGCTCTCGCGCCTTTTTCCTGGTAGGCGTGCGTATTTGCCCCTATTTATTCTGGTGCCGTAATCGCCCGGCTACCTATAGTTGTTGTTTGCTGTTTTTGGTGAGTGGTAAAATAAAAAGATAGTACATGGTGGAAATGGAATAAACTTTTCTTTTCTGAGGCACTAAGGGCGGTAGCATAACAGCAACATGGGTAGTATTCCGATATCGATAGTACATGGGTGGGTGGGTGAAGAAGGAGAGCATTACATCTAGCTCTCCGACTAAATCGTTCGTTAGGGATAGTCCGTCCGTTTATTTTGGCCTACCCTTTTCTTGCCATTCCCTCTTCTAGCAGTCCTATAACCTGTCGATATTTTTACGTAACACCGATAATCGAACCTGCACACAAAACGCCGCCCATTTTCCCTGAACTTAGCCGGCTGTAATTTAGACAGGGTGACAGCCACGAGGCCCCACAAGCTGCAAGCTTATATTTTTGGGAATTTTTGTTAAGATTAATTTTAATACTCAACAGTCAGCCGAGAAGTTGTGAGACTTTATGCGCGACTGAATAGAAGCACATATCTCATTATACCCTTCAACCATTGAAAATGGTCAAAAAAGGGTATAATAACTTTGTGCAAATGTATGTAACAGGCATAAAGTATATATATTCTTGCTCAGGATCACTAGCCGAGTCGATTGAGCTATGTCCGTCTGTCTGTCCGTCCGTCCGTCTGTCCGTCTTTTTTTTTTTGGCACAACAGATCTCAGCTACTAAAAAAGCTAACGACACCAAATTTGGTATGAAGATTCCTATATATCCGCGGCAGATGAAGTTTATGACAAATGTTTGATGCCACGCCTATCGCTCCCGCAAATCATTAATTTACGATTATAAAGCAAGCTATTAAACTTTTGAAGTTCTGCTTTGGTATGTACAAAGCTAGAAGTTTTTGTGCAGAATTTTCTGTTTGGAATTATGAGTGTGGTTACACGTTTGTAACGGATTTTAAAAAATGGGAGATGGGTTTCTTACTGTCGGGCGCTCGACTGTAGCGTTACCCACTTGTTTTTGCTATCTATTGTTGGACCACCAACCTTCGAGATAGCTAGTGTTTTTGGCTCCCGCTTGAGCCGTAAAATCTTGGCCATACTCTCAGACATAAAATTGATTTGGGGGCCACTATCAAGTATGGCTCGTGCAGGATGCATCTGACCAAATCGGTCATTTACATTAACGAAGGCTGTGGCGAGCGCAATTTGGTTATTGCTTGGTACGTGCTCCAAATGCGCGACTAACATACTCGCTTGAAGTGCGGTTGCCTCGCCTGGAACTGGAGTAGCATACCTGTGAAGCAAGGAATGGTTAGGCTTTGAACAAATTCTACATTTTGATGCCTTACACTTTCAATATTGATGAGCAGAATTCTGTTAAAACTCTTAGGATGCGCTGGGCACCTAAAGAGTATGTATTTTAATATCATCTTGATGTGGACAGTTTTGCCTCGGTAAGGCCAACGAAACGCAACATGTTATCTGCAGCTTCTCCTTTGTTTCACCCTCTTGGCTTGTTGTGTCCAATTGTTACAAAGGCCAAAATGTTGTTACAGGAGTTGTGGAGTCTTAAGATAGACGGGATGAAGCCAATCCAATGAGTCTTTACACAACATGGAATAAGTTTACCATCCCATTGCGTGATTTACATAAAATCCGCATTCCTCGGTACGTATGTCTGAATACGTATTAAAGGGTTCAAAAACATGGTTTTGTGATGCATCCAGTCGTGCATATGGTTGTTGCATATACGTTCGAACTTGCAACAACCAAGACGTTGGCAATACATTGCTCACTGCAAAGTCTAGGGTAGCTCCACTAAATATGAAAACAATACCACGACTAGATCTATGTGCAGCACACTTGCTGGCCAAGCTCTGGCACCAAATTGCGACAATCTCAACAAAATTTAATATAGAAAGTTTGAATTTTGGGTCGGATTCACAGGTTGTGTTGTATTGGTTACAATGCGATTCTTGCACATTGGGCACATTTGTGGCAAAAAGAGTTATAGAAAATCAAGAATTGTCGAACGGTTTTTTTTTTGGCGTCACGTTCCAACAGATGCTAATCCGGCGGATTAAGTATCGAGAGGAACCGACATAGATGAAATTGTTAGCTCGTTATGGTTCAACGGACCCAGTTTCTTGAAACTAGAGGAAGATCAATGGCCTCAGCTTCACCAGGTTGAAATTGCGTCGGAAATCAAAACTTCCGAACACAAAAAAAGTGCTGTTGTATTTGCAGAAGTTCAGATCAATTGTTTGATTAGCTTATGCGCTTCGATTCTGTCACAAAGGGCTCAAAACTGATTCTCTCGTGGTTTCGACATCAAAAAGAATTACATTTTTAAAACTGATTTCCGTAGTACAAAGCACCTCGTTCAAAAGCGAATTGAAATTATTACGAAAATCAGCAGTTCTAGCACCAATGTTGCAATCGGTGAATCCATTTATTGATAAATTTGTCAAAAATGGAATACAATGAACTCATTTAAGTAGGAGGACGTTGTTACACGGACAAAGAATTCAGAATTTATTCATCTATTTCTCAGATATTTGCATCGTAGGCACTACCATGCTGGTCCAAAAGTTCTAGTTGGACTTCTGAGGCAGCAATTTTTGGGAAGTAAATGCTTTAAGTTTATGCGCAGCAGTTGTTCGGAAATGCGTACAATGTTTTCGATATAAACCAATATTATTTGGGAAAATAATGGGATATTTGCCTACTCATCGCCTTCAAGAAGGTCGGCCATTTAGAGTATGGGGAGTAGACTTCTGTGGGCCGTTCTATGTTAGCTATAGGATCAGAGGTTGACCATTTTTGTTTGCTTTGCCTCAAAGGCAGTTCATTAGGAGCTGTTAACCGATTTATCGACTGACGTTTTTTTTAACATTTTTAAAAGGTTCAGTGGTAGACGCGGATTACCGGAGATGGTGTTCAGCGACAACGCGACGAACTTCGTTGGAGCGAGCAATGTGCTGAGGGAGCTGCAGACGGAATTCCACAACCATCGGGAGAGGCCGACGGAGTACGCAGCGGTGAGAAGAGTGGAGTGGAAATTCAATTCCCCCCGCCACGCACTTCGGAGGGCTTTTTGAAGCCGCAGTAAAGTCTGCCAAGCACTGGCTCCTAATAGAAGTGAGTAACGCCAAACTGATGCAGGACGAGCTGAGCACGCATCTGGTGGACGTCGAGGCGCTGCAAGGACTATCTGCTTAGCCGCAGCAGCGAGCACAATGGGCCAAAGGCGAGGACAACCAGGGGCGATTGTACTAGTACAAGGGGACAACACACCCCCTTAGCACTGGGTAACGGGGCGCGTAACGCGCACAATTCAAGGGGAGGACCGCAACAGGCGAAACTAAGCGCCATATACAGCTTGCTCTACTCCGGAGCTCTTCAACGGGGCAGAAACGTTAGAGCAGCAATATTAAGTTTAGTATCAAACATTTGACTTCACCTGCCCCGAATATATAGGAACCTTCATACCAAATTTGGTGTCTCTAGCTTTTTTAAAAGCTGAGATCTGTTGTCTCAAACAAACAGACGGACATACGGACACACAGACGGACATGTCTCAATCGACTATGGTAGTGATCCAGAGCAAGAATATATATACTTTATGGGGTCTACCACGCCTCCTTATGCCTGCTACATACATTTTGCACAAAGTTAGTATACCCTTTTTTGACCATATTCAATGGTCGAAGGGTATAAAGATATGAAGTTTATTGGTCCGATCGGATTGTGATTTGAAGATATGTCCATATAGCATTGTGTTTACCGAAGCAGAAAGTTTCGAGTTCAATACATTTGCGCAAAGAAAGTATTTCCATTTTTGACCATATTTAAAAATAGAAGGGTATAAAACAAAATTTAATTTACTACCCCCTAAATTTAAGGATAATATATGAAAGGGAGGACAAGAAAGTAACAAGAAATTAGTTCAGCACTAAGTCACTTTGTCTATATGGCAAACATAAACATTATACTATGAGAAATTAACGATTTAAATCATCTTAAATGTGACCATTTACCCATGGAGGGTGCAAGGTCCGTGTAACGTTAATGATTACTAGATGGTGTTTCCAAATAGTCGTGTTGCTCGACATTGCAGCACGAAGTTGGTGTTAAACACCATCTAAAACTAAATATAACCATGAGACCGATAGTAAACAAGTACCGTGAGGCTTAAGTGGCTTGAGGCGTGTGCTATGTGCGGCCTGTGCAAAATGAACACCGAGTGGCAAAAATCTCATTCATTTTTGAGTGGCTTGTTGTGCATGCATGCATGTTGCAGTTTTCTGGTAGGTTAATTAAAAGGAATCTACTAGAATATGGTGGTAAGTCTACACCCGAAACCCAATTAAAACTACGCAAATCAAAGGGTAGAAACTGCTTTAGAGCAGGCAAAAGAAAAAAAAATCCTGTTACAAGGTAGAGGAAAAATTATTTGTAGGTAACTCAACTATATCTTACATTGTTTTTGTCTTTATCTTATATGGATTTTGCATGAATACATTAGGTTTGTCGGAATGTGCGTAACAGGCAGAAGGAGACATCTGCGACCCCACAAAGTATATATATTCTTGCTCAGGATTAGCCGAGTTGATCTAGATATGTCTGTCTGTCCGTCTGTCTGTCTGCCCGTCTGTCTGTCCGTCTGTCTGTTCGTCTGTCTATCCGTATGTCTGTCCGTCTGTCTGTCCGTCTGCCTGTTCGTCATTCTGCCCGCCTGTCTGTCCGTCTGTCTGTCTGTCTGCCCGTATGTCTGTCTGTATGAGCACCTGATTCTCAGCTATTAAAAAGGATGTAGATTTCAGTATAGCCTAGGCAGTACCATGGCCCCTCCCGAAAATCAGTAATTTGCGATTATTAAGTTAATTATTTAAGATACAGTTTTCTGCTTTGAGATACATACAAATATAAACGATATGGATCTATTCCATAAATTTCATGCCCGTTCGGTTAATAAACATAGTAGTTATGCAAGTTATCGTTTTTAAATGCTCTGGGAAGTGTTGCCTGCGTGCTATTGTTATTAGTACGCAAATTCTCAAATTGTTATTTGTGTATGTGATTGAGATAGTACATTTTCCGATCGGATACAGCGGATACGGTAGCCCAGTGCGGAAGACAGTCGACTGCTGCGTGAAAAGTAAAATGTTCAACACCTAAGTTGGGCAGATTTAATATTTTTATACCCGCTACTCATAGAGTAGAAGGATATTATAACTTTGTTCGAACCGAAAATGTATGTAAAAGGCAAAAGGAGACATCTCCGACCCCATAAAGTATATATATATTCTGTATCAGTATCAAAAGCCGAGTCGATATAGCCATGTCCGTCTTTCCGTCCGTCCGTATGTCCGTCCGTCCGTTTGTCTGTCTGTCCGTCCGTGTGAACACCTGGATCTCAGCTATTAGAAGAGCTAGAGTTTCCAAATTTGATGACAATATGTGATATTACTGCAGCCTGATCAAGTTTATTTTGGATTTCAGCAACGCCCCCACCTGCCCCCATAAATTAAAAAAAATTGATTACAGCTGCAATATTAGCTCTACAGCAACAGTTTTATATTGTTTACGTCGAAACGTAGCCGCCTAGAAGTAGGGAGCGTTGCGGCGTAAACAGTGCCAGAGTCACCAAGGGCTACGCTAAGCTTACATTGTAAATGTACATGAAGTTAGTATAAAGAATAAAAGTGAAGTGAACGCACGCGCACCGCATTGTTTCTTTCAAGTCGAATTGTTTTTTCGCGTCGGTTCATTTTGTTTCAGCAAGCGCACCCCGCCCAATAAGGAAGAAGCCACTGCCGTCACTACAATCATTGGTCCTTCGAGCCGGACTAATTTTTACCTACTTTGGACTCCCTCGCTCCGCTCGAACCTCAATCACCGGCTTCGGCATCTTCATGGACCTAGTTCAGATGAGTACATATTTTTAGGCTATGGATTTTAAAAAAATAGGTTTGTCGGAATGTGCGTAACAGGCAGAAGGAGGTATCTGCGACCCCATAAAGTATATATATTCTTACTCAGGATCACCAGCCGAGTCGATCTACCCATGTCTGTCTGTCCGTCTGTCTGTCTGTCCGTCTGTCCGTCTGTCCGTCTGTATGAGCGTCTGAAAGAAAGCTGGAGACTCCAAATTTGGCATGAAGATTCCTGTATATCATAGGCAGTAAACGTAGTTTTCAAATTTTGGGTACCATGCCCACCGCCCCCGTAAATTAGTAGTTTGTGATTATTAAGCAAAGTATTAAACTCATAACATTCTGCTTCGGAATACGTAAAGCTGAATACAATATGAACATATCCTCTAAATTACAATCCGATCGGACAAATTTCACAGAAGTTATTCAAGTCAACGTTTTCAGTACAAATGTTTGGTACGAACAGCAGCCTGAGCGCTGCTTTGAGTAGTTGACGTCGACGTCGACGTTGCGTCGTGTCGCTTTACTGTTTACGCGCGTATATTTGTGTGTGAGCGAGTAGGGCATATGTATTAAAATAAGTTTGGAAGAATTCTCTGTCAGAAGTCATGAGTGTGTTTACATGTTTGGTACGGATATTAAAGGGTATCTGTCTGTCTAGCGCGTCCGTCTGTAGCTTTGCGCACTTGTTTTTCTTTCATTACATTAAAATCTATATTTCAATATATATTTTTTTAAGGTATATAATCGTAAACTGAAAATCCATGGCCTCTTACAGTCACCGCTTGACTGTAGCCTTTCCGACTAGTTGTCACTTACCTGAGGCGGAGGTGCTGTGTGCAACTGCTCCTAATCTATTAAAGAAAAAAAAATTGCTTAATTTCTTTTAAAGCACTGGTGAACATCTGTATGTGCATATGTTCACTTGTAAGTACATACCAGAGAACTGCAACATGCATGCATGCACAACAAGCCACTCAAAAATGAATGAGATTCTTCCCACTCGATCTTAATTTTCAACAGGCCGCACATAGCACACGCCCCAAGCCGCGCAAGCCTCTAATAGCAAGAACCTCAGTTAGCGGGAGACTCTAAAAGCAAGAGTCGCAAAAGGCAGGAGCCTCAAAAGGTAGGAACGTTTTGGCAAAAAAGGCATGTAAGGCAGGAACGTTTTGGCAAAAAAGACAAGAGACGCATGCCCAACGGCTCGGTAGGCTCGGTAGGTAGAGACAGCAGCATACTTCTCCTACTTCTGTTCTATTAATAGACACATAAGTAGGTATAGAAAAAAAAACCCGGGGCCGATGCATTTCAATTTCTACTTGTTCCGTTACCCCTTCCACAAAATAAGCGAGGCACGCACTAGAATAAAGGGAAAACCGAACGTTCTCGAACAAATTTATATGCCCCGACCCTTATGCTGCTGTCCCTACCTACCGAGCCTACCGAGCCTTTGGGCATGCGTCTCTTGTCTTTTTTTGCCAAAACGTTCCTGCCTTACATGCCTTTTTTTTCCAAAACGTTCCTGCCTTTTGAGGCTCCTGCCTTTTGCGTCTCTTGCTTTTAGAGTCTCCCGCTATCTGAGGCTCTTGCTATTAGAGGCTTGCGCGGCTTGAGGCGTGTGCTATGTGCGGCCTGTGTAAAATGAAGATCGAGTGGCAAGAATCTCATTAATTTTTGATTGCTGTGTATGCATGCATGTTGCAGTTCTCTGGTACATACATACAGACGATCGCCATATTTGATTCAGTGGAAAAGATTTACTACTATTTTTACAAAATTCACATACAATTCTATTCACATACATACGTACATACATATCTACCGGCAGCAATAACTCGGCTGCACCGGCACAAGACACACATATATTCGAAATTGTTTAATATTATTATATTGCCTTTATTTACCTTTTGCAGGCTTTAGTGATCGCAGTTCGATCACAATCGACCGACCACCACCTTTTCTCTCCATTTAAGTGATATCGTTCCTGGGCTGCACAAGCACGAATATTTTTAAAAATAATCTTTTAGTGGGTAACCGTGATTTCTCTTAGTCACTGCTTTTTTAGTTTGTCATTTTTTTGAACACTGTGTTGTTATATTTACAAAGCGCTGCAGCGTTGCAAAATTATGGATTATCTTTTCTTCCATCTGAGCAAATAGTTTTCAAACAATAAATAATTATTTTAGTTATTTTCACAATTTAATTTATTTTGGTATTTGTACATAAATTAATTCAATTGCGTCAATTTGCTCAAACTTCCACGCTGAGTATAGTAAATATTCCGATAATTATTTCTACTCAATAAACATATATCGATATTTTATAAAGTTTAATATTCATATTTTTTTTTTGCAACGTCCTCCACTTTTCAACGAAACAGTGCTGCCTTGAATTAAGCAACATATTCCGTGCTGAATATTTTCGATAAATTTCCGATCGATTTGCATAATATTTTTTTGTTTAATATTATATAGTTTTGTTAATAATAATAAGATACTCCTCAAGTCATCGGCATCAATTGCATTCTTTCTCGCTTTTTTGAATGCTTGGTATGCCAATTGATAGTGGTAAAGACCCCAAGAAACACCTTGTTGTACAAACGACTCAGGCTCTCTCCCAAGTTCCCTTCCTGGTAGACCCCTTGCTCCCACCACTCTACGGAAAGTTCCAACTCCGGCCAAATCCAAAGTTACTAGGCTAGGCTTCAATCTTCTCCGACAGCTTCACTTCACACTCATAGAGTGTATCTCTTCGCTCCATATGGACTGCCGTGGAACTTTAATATGAACTCTGTTCCAACGCATTGTCTCAAACGGAGGCGAATGTTGAGCACAAAATCGCCATGCAAGCCCGGTTTGACCATTGTTATTCCATATACGAGTAACTTGCCTCTCATTTAAATGAGAGCTACAGGTCTCCACCCTTCGATGCTGAAATTTTCAGTGGTGACTACCTGAAATGGCCCACTTTCCGAGACCTCTTCACAGCGGTCTACATTTCCGATCCCGGTTTAAGCCACATCGAGAAATTGTTCCATTTAAATGCAAAGACCAGTGGCGAAGCGAAGGCAATCGTTTCCAAATCCCCTCTTACGAATGAGGGTCTCTCTTCTGCTTTGAAGAACTTGACGGACAGATTCGAAAATAAGACGATGTTTGTAAACAGCCAACTGAAAACCCTTTTCAACCTTCCGTCAGTTTCTCATGAGTCTGAAGCCGCCATCCAAGTTCTTCAAAGCACTATACAAAGTTGCTTAACGGCTCTAGAACACTCCAAAATCAGCACAGAGAACTGGGATTACCTTCTAGTTTTCCTCTGCTCGTCTTAGCTGCTAACACTGTCACTTTGGGAACAGTCAGTACAGAACAAGGCTGAAATTCCGATGTCAGATTTTTTGTCAGAACTCTATCGCACACTAGAAGCGATAAAGGATGTGCAACCTAGCAAAAGCACACAGGCTACTTCCAAACCTGATCGAAAAGAGCCCCCTACGAGGAAGGTCAACTCCTTTGAAACAAAAGTTGTAGGCAAACCACAAACCTGCAACCTCTGTTTAAAGGAGAACCATCCTATACGTCTGTGTCCGCGCTTTATCCAAATGGCTGTTGATGAAAGGTCCAAGTTCATCAAACAGCAAAAGTTGTGTCTGAATTGTTTCGCAAGAGGGCATATCCTTAAAGATTGCACGAGTCAACACAATTGTTTTACGTGCAAGGGTCGCCACAATACACTCCTGCATCGTGGCGCGCCTCCTCCAGCGCCCTCTTTAGCAACTTCTGCACCAACGACACAAAATTTCAATATACAGTCCACTCCTCTGACGACTAATATACAGAATTACTTCACGGCGAACACACAAGGTGTTCTTCACGGCACTGCTCTTATAAACGTTTGCCATTTGGGCATAACTTATAAGGCACGTGCACTGATCGATCCAGGATCAGAGGCTACGTTCATCTCCGAACGGATGTTTAACATGATAAAGCCCTCCTATCAAGCCGTGCAAGTCCAAGTTAAATCAAGCCATCTCAGCCAATCCACAAAAGTTGTGCCACTTCCAGATTGGCTCCCCGATCACTCCCAGGTTACAGCTAGAAACTGCAGCCTTCGTTCTTCCTCAATTGGCAGGTAACCTTCCATCCTACCCAATTTCCAAGGATCTTCTGAAGGACCTGCCAAACCTACAACTCGCTGATCTGCATTTCCACCAGAGTTCTCAAATAGACGTGCTCTTAGGAGCCGATCTTCTCCCGTCTATCATAAAGAGTGGCTCTGTGTCCAAAATCTGTGGAACTTTTCTCGGTCAAGAGACCATATTCGGCTGGGTCCTCACAGGACCAGTAGCCAAGTCGAATCTTTCGACCGTTTCATCCTTCACCACGAGGATCAAGATCAGCGAAGAGCAAAGGCTTGATGATCTTCTCACCAAGTTTTGGGTTGTGGAAGACCTACCAGCCAAGCTGGTAAAAGTTTCTGACGCAGCGTGTGAAAATAATTTCCTTCGCACCACTTCCAGAACCAAAGAGGGCAGATATGTCGTTACTCTTCCATTTAAAAACCCTGAAACCTTCGAATTAGGACATTCAAGGTTCATCGCACTCGCTCAGTTTCTCAGGAACGAATGTCCTTTAAAGAGGAAATTTCCTTTAAAAGAGCAGTATGACTCCATTATTCAAGAGTATTTAGATTTAGGCCATATGAGGCCAGTCTCTGCAAGTAACGACTGCAGCAACTTTCATCTCCCTCATCATGCTGTTTTTAAACCTGAGAGCACCACTACCAAAGTTCGCGTTGTTTTCAACGCCTCCAGTCCGTCCTCCAATGGGAAGAGCTTGAACGATATTCTACCCGTTCTCCAATCCGATCTGAGTATGCAGATCTTGGAATGGCGTTTTTCCCGTTATGTTTTTAATGCCGACATCACAACGATGTACCGGCAGATACTCGTCCACAAGAGTCACACGCCATTTCAACGAATCCTCTTCAGGAACACAAATGGCTCAACACAGTCATTTTCGGAGTAAATTGTGCTCTATTCTTGGCCATTCGGGTTCTTCAGCAGCTTTCCCAGGATGTTAGCACACACTTTCCTCTCGCCAGTGACATCATATCCAATTACATGTACGTAGACGATGTCCTTGTCATTGAAGAGTTACGCAAAGCTCTTGAGGCAGCTGGCTTCCCCTTAAGAAAATGGATCTCCAACCACAAAGAACGCCGATTTCCTCGAACTAGAGGAAGCGAGCTTAGCAAAGACTCTAGGTATACGCTGGCAAGCGCGTACGGATGAGTTTCTCTTTGCCCCCTCCGAAGCAGATGTGTGACAGTCTAACACTAAACGTGTAGTTCTATCTCACATCGCTAACCTCGATACAGCAGGTTGGCTGGCACCATTTGTAGTCCGTGCCAAAATTTTCATGCAGGAGATATGGCTGCAAAATCTTGGATGGGATGAAGCGTTACCTCTGGAATTTCAACAACGCTGGCAGGATTTCCTATCCAGTTATTCATCCCTCCAGAAGATTCGGATCCCCAGATGGGTCCAATATACCCCGTTAGCAAAGCTCCAAATCCATGGCTTCTGCGATGCATCTCAGCGCGCCTACGGAGCAGCTATATACATCCGTGTTGAAAACCAACACAATATTTCAAGCCATCTCCTTGTAGCCAAAACCAGAGTAGCTCCTGTGAAGACCATCTCCTTGCCTCGATTGGAACTTTGCGGTGCATTACTGCTAGCCGAGTTATCATCAATACTCCTCCCTCAGCTCCAAGTCAATAGCTACGAAGAGTACTATTGGACTGACTCCACAATTGTGTTAACCTGGCTTAGTGCGCCTCCATGTAAATGGACGACCTTCGTGGCTAACAGAGTAGCTAAGATAACTCAGATCACTAGTTCGAGCAAATGGTCCCACGTCAGATCTGAGCAGAATTCTGCCGATCTGGGCAGTAGAGGTGTCTCGTCAGAGGACCTCATTGGTAATAGTCTCTGGTGGCATGGACCCGATTGGCTGATCCTTCCGCCACTACAATCATTAGTCCTTCGAGCCGAATCTATTAATTTTTACCTACTTCGGACTCACGTCGCTGGATTTTTTCATCCCTCGCTCCGCTCGAACCTCAATCACCGGCTTCGGCATCTTCAGGGACCTAGTTCGGATAAGTACATATTTTTTTACTTACCAGAGGCGGAGGTGTTGTGTGCAACTGCTCCTAATCTATTAAAGAAAACAAAAATTGCTTAATTTCTTTTAAAACACTGGCGAACATCTGTATGTGCATATGTACACTTGTAAGTACATACATACAGACGATCGCCATATTTGATCCAGTGGAAAAGATTTACATACATTTAAATATATATGTATGCAACTCCACTTGTCAATTGCGCACAGTTTTCTCTCCAATAAAAATCAAAATGTTTGCTTCCGCCACATATTATTTACGTGTGTACTAAATCCTACCAAGTGCATGTGAAACTCCCATCACACGTACATACATACTCTCCCAAAAAATATATATGCAAACATACATACGTACAATTGTATTACATATGTAAGCATACATCTTATATACTTATATAAATATTTGCCCCAGTACATTGCCAAGGTCCGAACCTTAAGCGGCAATTGTACCTCCAAAATTAACATAAAAACATAACACTTATTTTCCATTTTTTTTAATTGGTGTTAAACTCCATCTAAAACTAAATATAACCATGAGACCGATAGTAAACAAGTACCGTGAGGGTAAGTTGAAAATAACTCTGAATAGTGAGTTAAAAAGTACTGCGTAGAGGTTGAGCCCGATGAATCTGAATTGTAGAATTGTAATATTTAAATAATTATATAAGTAGACTGTGCATAACGACATTGTTAACTAAAAGTGTAAATAAATGTATCAAAAAAACAAGTGGGTAAGGCTACAGTCGGGTGCCCGACAGTAAGATACCCTTCTCCCAATTTTCTAAATCCGTTACAAACGTGTAACCACACTCATAATTTCAAACAGAGAATTCTGCACAAATACTTCTAGTACATATAGCTTACTCGCTCGCACTCACACAGCGACGCGCGTAAAGAGTAAAGCGACACGACGCAACGTCGACGTCGGCGTCGACTGCTCAAAGCAGCGCGCAAGCTGCTGACCGAACCGAACATTTGTACTGAAAACGTTGACTTGAATAACTTCTGTGTTATTGGTCCGATCGGATTGTAATTTGGAGAATATGTTCATATTGCTTTTAAGCTTTATACATACCAAAGCAGAACGTTATGGGTTTAATACTTTGCTTAATAATCGCAAATAATCGATTTGCGGGGGCGGTGGGCGTGGCATCAAACGTTTGATATAAACTTGATCTGCCTATGATTTATAGGAACCTTCATTTCAAATTTGGTATCCCTAGCTTTTTTAATAGCTGAGATCTGTTGTCTCATACAGACGGACAGACGGACAGACAGACGGACATGTCTCAATCGACTCGGCTAGTGATCCTGAGCAAGAATATATATACTTTATGGGGTCTGCCACGCTTCCTTATGCCTGTTACATACATTTTACACAAAGTATACCCTTTTTTGACCATTTTCAATGGTCAATTAACGTCAACTAAGAGATTCGACTTGAAATTAAAAAAATTTTAATTTTTTAATTAAAATAAGATATAATTAAAATTAAATGAAGAAGGTAATAAGAGTTAACAACTTAATTTACTTACTTATTTTAAAATTGAATTTGGTAAAAGATAATCAAAATTAAAAAAGAATATATATTTTTAAATTTAGGCGGGGAATTTCTAACGAAAATTCCAGATCCAGCATTTGCTGGAAAGGATTGGGGAAAACCCAGTAAAACAATTTGGAAAGGGTCATACAAGATGTAGTAAATAGGATAACAAGCCAAAGATAGTTGCAAAATGAGTCACTCTAGAAGGAAGACAGAAATTGTCTTGATTAAGCAGAGTATATTGTACTTTATTAGTTTAAGATAAACGTAATGCCTAACATAATACGACGGTAAGTTAAAGAAGGTAGTTTAATTAAAAGGAATCTACTAGAATATGGTGGTAAGTCTACACCCGAAACCCAATTAAAACTACGCAAGGCAAAGGGTAGAAACTGCTTTTGAGCAGGCAAAAGAAAAAAAAATCCTGTTACAAGGTAGAGGAAAAATTATTTGTAGGTAACTCAACTATATCTTACATGGTTTTTGTCTTTATCTTATATGGATTTTGCATGAATACATTAGGTTTGTCGGAATGTGCGTAACAGGCAGAAGGAGACATCTGCGACCCCACAAAGTATATATATTCTTGCTCAGGATTAGCCGAGTCGATCTAGATATGTCTGTCTGTCCGTCTGTCTGTCTGCCCGTCTGTCTGTCCGTCTGTCTGTTCGTCTGTCTGTCCGTATGTCTGTCCGTCTGTCTGTCCGTCTGCCTGTTCGTCATTCTGTCCGCCTGTCTGTCCGGCCCTCTCCCGTAAATCAGTAATTTGCGAACATTAAGTTAATTATTTAAGATACAGTTTTCTGCTTTGAGATACATACAAATATAAACGATATGGATCTATTCCATAAATTTCATGCCCGTTCGGTTAATAAACATAGTAGTTATGCAAGTTATCGTTTTTAAATGCTCTGGGAAGTGTTGCCTGCGTGCTATTGTTATTAGTACGCAAATTCTCAAATTGTTATTTGTGTATGTGATTGAGATAGTAAATTTTCCGATCGGTTTACAGCGGGTACGGTAGCCCAGTGCGGAAGACAGTCGACTGCTGCGTGAAAAGTAAAATGTTTAACACCTAGGTTGGGCAGATTTAATATTTTTATACCCGCTACTCATAGAGTAGAAGGGTATTATAACTTTGTTCGAAGCGAAAATGTATGTAACAGGCAAAAGGAGACATCTCCGACCCCATAAAGTATTTATATATTCTGAATCAGTATCAACAGCAGAGTCGATATAGCCATGTCTCAAATTGTTATTTGTGTATGTGATTGAGATAGTAAATTTTCCGATCGGCTTACAGCGGGTACGGTAGCCCAGTGCGGAAGACAGTCGACTGCTGCGTGAAAAGTAAAATGTTCAACACCTAGGTTGGGCAGATTTAATGAGTAGAACGGTATTATAACTTTGTTCGAACCGAAAATGTATGTAACAGGCAAAAGGAGACATCTCCGACCCCATAAAGTATATATATATTCTGAATCAGTATCAACAGCCGAGTCGATATAGCCATGTGTATCAACAGCCGAGTCGATATAGCCATGTCCGTTTTTCCGTCCGTCCGTCTGTCCGTCCGTCCGTTTGTCTGTCTGTCCGTCCGTGTGAACACCTGGATCTCAGCTATTAGAAGAGCTAGAGTTTCCAAATATGATGAAAATATGTGTTATTACTGCAGGCTGATCAAGTTTATTTTGAATTTCAGACACGCCCCCACCCGCCCCCATAAATTTAAAAAAATTGATTACAGCTGCAATATTAGCTCTACAGCAACAGTTTTATATTGTTTACGTCGAAACGTAGCCGCCTAGAAGTAGGCAGCGTTGCGGCGTAAACAGTGCCAGAGTCACCAAGGGCCTCGCGCTCTTTTATCCGTAATGTTAAGTTACGCTTAAGCTTACATTGTAAATGTACATGAAGTTAGTATAAAGAATACAAGTGAAGTGAACGCCCGCGCCCCGCATTGTTTCTTTTAAGTCGAATTGTTTATTCGCGTCGGTTCATTTTGTTTCAGCAAGCGCACCCTGCCCGACCAGGAAGAAGCAACTGCCGTCACTACAATCATTGGTCCTTCGAGCCGGATTAATTTTTACCTACTTCGGACTCACGTCGCTGGATTTTTTCATGCCCTCGCTCCGCTCCAACCTCAATCACCGGCTTTGGCATCTTCAGGGACCTAGTTCAGATAAGTACATATTTTTAGGCCATGGATTTTAAAAAAATAGGTTTGTCGGAATGTGCGTAACAGGCAGAAGGAGATATCTGCGACCCCATAAAGTATATATATTCTTACTCAGGATCATCAGCCGAGTCGATCTAGCCATGCCTGTCTGTCCGTCTGTATGAGCGTCTGATTCTCAGCTATTAAGAAAGCTAGAGACTCCAAATTTTGCATGAAGATTCCTGTATATCATAGGCAGGAAACGTCGTTTTCAAATTTTTACCATGCCCATCGCCCCCGTAAATTAGTAGTTTGTGATTATTAAGCAAAGTATTAAACTCATAACATTCTGCTTCGGTATACGTAAAGCTGAATACAATATTAACAAATCCTCTAAATTACAATCCGATCGGACCAATAACACAGGCGTGGCAGACCACATAAAGTATATATATTCTTGCTCAGGATCACTAGCCGAGTCGATTAAGACATGTCTGTCTGTCTGCCCGTCTGTCCGTCCGTCCGTCTGTCCGTCTGTTTGTTTGAGACAACAGATCTCAGTTGTTAAAAAAGCTAGAGACACTAAATTTGGTATGAAGATTCCTATATATCCGCGGCAGATGAAGTTTATGTCAAATATTTAATGCCTCGCCAACCGCCCCCACAAATCGGTAATTTACGATTATTAAGCAAAGTACTAAATGAATAAAGTTAATCTTTGGTATGTATAAAGCTGAATGCAATATGAACATATCCTCCAAATTAGAAGTTATTCAAGTCAACGGTTTCAGTACAAATGTTCGGTACGAGCAGCAGCCGACACGCTGCTTTGAGCAGTTGACGCCGACGTCGACGTTGCATCGTGTCGCTTTACTCTTTACGCGCGTCGCTGTGTGAGTGCGAGCGAGTAAGCTATATGTAGTAGAAGAATTTGTGCAGAATTTTTGTTTGAAATTATGAGTATAGTTACAGATTTTAAAAATTGGGAGAATGATATCTTACTGTCGGGCGCCCGACTGTAGCCTTACCTACTTGTTTTTAAGCCATGAATTTTAAAAAAATACATGGTCTATTAGGTTTGTCGGAATGTGCGTAACAGGCAGAAGGAGATATCTGCGACCCCATAAAGTATATATATTTTTGCTCAGGATCTGTCCGTCTGTTTGTCTGTCCGTCTGTATGAGCGTCTGATTCTCAGCTATTAAGAAAGCTAGAGACTCCAAATTTTGCATGAAGATTCCTGTATATCATAGGCAGTAAACGTCGTTTTCAAATTTTTACCCTGCCCATCGCCCCCGTAAATTAGTAGTTTGTGATTATTAAGCAAAGTATTAAACTCATAACATTCTGCTTCAAAATACGTAAAGCTGAATACAATATTAACATATCCTCTAAATTACAATCCGATCGGACCAATAACACAGGCGTGGCAGACCCATAAAGTATATATATTCTTGCTCAGGATCACTAGCCGAGTCGATTGAGACATGTCCGTCTGTCCGTCTGTCTGTCCGTCTGTCTGTCCGTCCGTCTGTCCGTCCGTCTGTCCGTCTGTTTGTTTGAGACAACAGATCTCAGTTGTTAAAAAAGCTAGAGACACCAAATTTGGTATGAAGATTCCTATATATCATAGGTAGTAAACGTCGTTTTTAAATTTTGGATACCATGCCCGGAGCACCCGTAAATTAGTAGTTTGTGATTATTAAGCAAAGTATTAAACTCATAACATTCTGCTTCGGTATACGTAAAGCTGAATACAATATGGGCATGCGTCTCTTGTCTTTTTTGCCAAAACGTTCCTGCCTTACATGCCTGGCACAAGACAAACATATATTCGAAATTGTTTAATATTATTATATTGCCTTTATTTACCTTTTGCCGGCTTTAGTGATCGCAGTTCGATCACAATCGACCGACCACCACCTTTTCTCTCCATTTAAGTGATATCGTTCCTGGGCTGCACAAGCTCGAATATTTTTAAAAATAACCACTTAGTGGATAACCGTGATTTCTCTTAGTCACTGCTTTTTTAGTTTGTCGTTTTTTTGTACACTGTGTTGTTATATTTACAAAACGCTGCAACGTTGCAAAATTATGGATTATATTTTCCTCCATCTGAGCAAATAGTTTTCAAACAATAAATAATTATTTTAGTTATTTTCACAATTTAATTTTATTGTTATTTGTACATACATTAATTCAATTGCGTCAATTTGCTCAAACTTCCACGCTGAGTATAGTAAATATTCCGATAATTATTTCTACTCAATAAACATATATCGATATTTTATAAAGTTTAATATTCATATTTTTTTTTTTGCAACGTCCTCCACTTTTCAACGAAACAGTGCTGCCTTGAATTAAGCAACATATTCCGTGCTGAATATTTTCGATAAATTTCCGATCGATTTGCATAATATTTTTTGTTTAATATTATATTGTTTTTTTAATAATAATAAGATACTCCTCAAGTCATCGGCATCAATTGCATTCTTTCTCGCTATTTTGAATGCTTGGTATGCCAATTGATAGTGGTAAAGACACCAAGAAACACCTTGTTGTACAAACGACTCAGGCTCTCTCCCAAGTTCCCTTCCTGGTAGACCCCTTGCTCCCACCACTCTACGGAAAGTTCCAACTCCGGCCAAATCCAAAGTTACTAGGCTAGGCTTCAATCTTCTCCGACAGCTTCACTTCACACTCATAGAGTGTATCTCTTCGCTCCATATGGACTGCCGTGGAACTTTAATATGAACTCTGTTCCAACGCATTGTCTCAAACGGAGGCGAATGCTGAGCACAAAATCGCCATGCAAGCCCGGTTTGACCATTGTTATTCCATATACGAGTAACTTGCCTCTCATTTAAATGAGAGCTACAGGTCTCCACCCTTCGATGCTGAAATTTTCAGTGGTGACTACCTGAAATGGCCCACTTTCCGAGACCTCTTCACAGCGGTCTACATTTCCGATCCCGGTTTAAGCCACATCGAGAAATTGTTCCATTTAAATGCAAAGACCAGTGGCGAAGCGAAGGCAATCGTTTCCAAATCCCCTCTTACGAATGAGGGTCTCTCTTCTGCTTTGAAGAACTTGACGGACAGATTCGAAAATAAGACGATGTTTGTAAACAGCCAACTGAAAACCCTTTTCAACCTTCCGTCAGTTTCTCATGAGTCTGGAGCCGCCATCCAAGTTCTTCAAAGCACTATACAAAGTTGCTTAACGGCTCTAGAACACTCCAAAATCAGCACAGAGAACTGGGATTACCTTCTAGTTTTCCTCTGCTCGTCTTAGCTGCTAACACTGTCACTTTGGGAACAGTCAGTACAGAACAAGGCTGAAATTCCGATGTCAGATTTTTTTGTCAGAACTCTATCGCACACTAGAAGCGATAAAGGATGTGCAACCTAGCAAAAGCACACAGGCTACTTCCAAACCTGATCGAAAAGAGCCCCCTACGAGGAAGGTCAACTCCTTTGAAACAAAAGTTGTAGGCAAACCACAAACCTGCAACCTCTGTTTAAAGGAGAACCATCCTATACGTCTGTGTCCGCGCTTTATCCAAATGGCTGTTGATGAAAGGTCCAAGTTCATCAAACAGCAAAAGTTGTGTCTGAATTGTTTCGCAAGAGGGCATATCCTTAAAGATTGCACGAGTCAACACAATTGTTTTACGTGCAAGGGTCGCTACAATACACTCCTGCATCGTGGCGCGCCTCTTCCAGCGCCCTCTTCGACAACTTCTGCACCAACGACACAGAATTTCAATATACAGTCCACTCCTCTGACGACTAATATACAGAATTACTTCACGGCGAACACACAAGGTGTTCTTCACGGCACTGCTCTTATAAACGTTTGCCATTTGGGCATAACTTATAAGGCACGTGCACTGATCGATCCAGGATCAGAGGCTACGTTCATCTCCGAACGGATGTTTAACATGATAAAGCCCTCCTATCAAGCCGTGCAAGTCCAAGTAGCTGGCTTAAATCAAGCCATCTCAGCCAATCCACAAAAGTTGTGCCACTTCCAGATTGGCTCCCAGGTTACAGCTAGAAACTGCAGCCTTCGTTCTTCCTCAATTGGCAGGTAACCTTCCATCCTACCCAATTTCCAAGGATCTTCTGAAGGACCTGCCAAACCTACAACTCGCTGATCTGCATTTCCACCAGAGTTCTCAAATAGACGTGCTCTTAGGAGCCGATCTTCTCCCGTCTATCCTAAAGAGTGGCTCTGTGTCCAAAATCTGTGGAACTTTTCTCGGTCAAGAGACCATATTCGGCTGGGTCCTCACAGGACCAGGAGCCAAGTCGAATCTTTCGACCGTTTCATCCTTCACCACGAGGATCAAGATCAGCGAAGAGCAAAGGCTTGATGATCTTCTCACCAAGTTTTGGGTTGTGGAAGACCTACCAGCCAAGCTGGTAAAAGTTTCTGACGCAGCGTGTGAAAATAATTTCCTTCGCACCACTTCCAGAATCAAAGAGGGCAGATATGTCGTTACTCTTCCATTTAAAAACCCTGAAACCTTCGAATTAGGACATTCAAGGTTCATCGCACTCGCTCAGTTTCTCAGGAACGAATGTCCTTTAAAGAGGAAATTTCCTTTAAAAGAGCAGTATGACTCCATTATTCAAGAGTATTTAGATTTAGGCCATATGAGACCAGTCTCTGCAAGTAACGACTGCAGCAACTTTTATCTCCCTCATCATGCTGTTTTTAAACCTGAGAGCACCACTACCAAAGTTCGCGTTGTTTTCAACGCCTCCAGTCCGTCCTCCAATGGGAAGAGCTTGAACGATATCCTACATCCAGGACCCGTTCTCCAATCCGATCTGAGTATGCAGATCTTGGAATGGCGTTTTTCCCGTTATGTTTTTAATGCCGACATCACAACGATGTACCGGCAGATACTCGTCCACAAGAGTCACACGCCATTTCAACGAATCCTCTTCAGGAACACAAATGGCTCAACACAGTCACTTTCGGAGTAAATTGTGCTCTATTCTTGGCCATTCGGGTTCTTCAGCAGCTTTCCCAGGATGTTAGCACACACTTTCCTCTCGCCAGCGACATCATATACAATTACATGTACGTAGACGATGTCCTTGTCATTGAAGAGTTACGCAAAGCTCTTGAGGCAGCTGGCTTCCCCTTAAGAAAATGGACCTCCAACCACAAAGAACGCCGATTTCCTCGAACTAGAGGAAGCGAGCTTAGCAAAGACTCTAGGTATACGCTGGCAAGCGCGTACGGATGAGTTTCTCTTTACCCCCTCCGAAGCAGATGTGTGACAGTCTTACACTAAACGTGTAGTTCTATCTCACATCGCTAACCTTTTCGATACCGCAGGTTGGCTGGCACCATTTGTGGTCCGTGCCAAAATTTTCATGCAGGAGATATGGCTGCAAAATCTTGGATGGGATGAATACGTTACCTCTGGAATTTCAACAACGCTGGCAGGATTTCCTATCCAGTTATTCATCCCTCCAGAAGATTCGGAACCCCAGATGGGTCCAATATACCCCGTTAGCAAAGCTCCAAATCCATGGCTTCTGCGATGCATCTCAGCGCGCCTACGGAGCAGCTATATACATCCGTGTTGAAAACCAACACAATATTTCAAGCCATCTCCTTGTAGCCAAAACCAGAGTAGTTCCTGTGAAGACCATCTCCTTGCCTCGATTGGAACTTTGCGGTGCATTACTGCTAGCCGAGTTATCATCAACACTCCTCCCTCAGCTCCAATAGCTACGAAGAGTACTATTGGACTGACTCCACAATTGTGTTAACCTGGCTTAGTGCGCCTCCATGTAAATGGACGACCTTCGTGGCTAACAGAGTAGCTAAGATAACTCATATCACTAGTTCGAGCAAATGGTCCCACGTCAGATCTGAGCAGAATTCTGCCGATCTGGGCAGTAGAGGTGTCTCGTCAGAGGACCTCATTGGTAATAGTCTCTGGTGCCATAGACCCGATTGGCTGATCCTTCCGCCACTACAATCATTGGTCCTTCGAGCCGGATCTATTAATTTTTACCTACTTCGGACTCACGTCGCTGGATTTTTTCATCCCCTCGCTCCGCTCGAACCTCAATCACCGGCTTCGGCATCTTCAGGGACCTAGTTCAGATAAGTACATATTTTTTTTACTTACCTGAGGCGGAGGTGCTGTGTGCAACTGCTCCTAATCTATTAAAGAAAACAAAAATTGCTTAATTTCTTTTAAAGCACTGGCGAACATCTGTATGTTGTAATAACTCACTCAAATCACTTTGTTTTTTGGTTTGGGTTTTCTTTATTAATGAAGCGGAGAAGGTTCCGCTTCATTTGAATATTCTTTTTCTTCTATTCTTACGATCTACATATAAAAGGTTTCTTAGCCTAAGGCTTAGAGGAAGCGCTGCCAGCGTAGGCTGCAGCGCTGCGACGCTTATGTATATATATATGTATTGTCGCCAAACGACGACTCTGGAGGAGAAGTAGTGCTATAGGCATCCATAGTAAACGGTCAGCGCATAGCCAGCGTGAGAATGCTGACTATGCATTTATATATGTATATACGTTAGCCCCTTCAAGTGGATGCTCATATTACGCATACACTTGGGCCGGACTGTTTATGTACATATTGCAACAAAGTGCTACAATATGATCGTATGTTATGAATACATACGAGTACAGTGTTTAATCGATATAGGTGCATACCACATCTCCCTCCTTTTGAAAAATAACGTAACTTTGTGTAGTTATTTTATTTACTTATATATATATATTATTTTTATTATGTTTTTTTTTTTTTTATTATTATTTTTTTTTTTTTTTTTTTAATAATTTTTTTTTTTTTTTTTTTTTTTTTTTATGTGTAATTAAATAAAAATTTTTTTTTTTTTTTTTTCGTTTAATCAAAATTAAATTTTATGATTTGTAAAGATCAAAAATAAAGAAAATAAAGAAAAATGTATTTTTGTATATTTAGTATAATGGTTTGTTTCTTATGGGTGGCCAACCCTACAAAATATATTAAGAATTGAAAATTTTTAACCTATCTTTATGGACTATCTGTTTTTTATTTTTGTTTCCTACTATTGTAATATTATTATTATCTCCTATCCCTGAAACTAAGTATGGTCCTAAATAGTTATTATCTAGCTTATGTCCTGTTTCATTTTTTAATAAAACTTTATCTCCTATTTTTAATTCAAAATTTTTCGTATCTCTATCATAACTTATTTTTCTATCTGCCTTTGCTTTTTCAAGCATTTGCCTTTCTCTTTTGTAAGCTATCTCTAGTCTTATCTTAACTTCTCTCGAATAGTCATCCATGTTATAAATGGGATCTATTCTGTCTATCTTGTTAAAATCTGCGAACTGTCTTGGTAATCTTCCAAATACTAGTTCATATGGACAATATTCGTGAACTACTGATGGTGTTGTGTTGAAACAATAAGTAAAATATTGTATCCAAACATCCCAATCAGTTTTGTCAACAGAAATGTAAGAGCGAACATACTCGTTAAATGTTCTGTGACTTCGTTCTATTGTTCCTAAAGTCTGGTGATGGTGTGCGGTTGAAGTAATGTTCTTTATCTTCATATATTTGCACAAGTCGTCTATTTTTTTGATTTTTATACTCTGTTCCCATGTCCGTAATGATTGTTTTCATTGGACCGTACTTGAGTACAAAATTTTCAAATATAGCCTTAGCAACTGATTTTGCACTTTTGTTTGGTATGGGTACCGTAACCAAATACTTAGTTAAATCACATATTATAGTGACAGCATACTCATTTCCATCTTCTGATCTTGGAAGTGGACCAATGGTATCTATCAAAACTATATCGAATGCTGTTGCTGGCGTTTCAGTTATAATCATTGGCATTTTCGTGTGTTTCAACGTTTTAGCCTGTTGGCATTTTAAACATGTCTTAACATATTTACTTATTGCCTTGGTCATTTGTGGCCAGTAATAAAAGTTTTTTATTTTCTTCAGGGTTCTAGAAATTCCTGAGTGGCCTCCTTCTGACGGATCGTCATGATATTTAGACAGAATTGCTTTATCTATCTTAGTCACCTTATTTAATAGCGCTATTTTTAAATTTTTTAGTATTCTGTCGCCCTTTTCTTTAAAATTCATAATAGTGACAAACTCAAAGATTTGTTCACTTGGTGACAATAGCGTTTGAATGATCTTATTTATTCTTGCTTCTTCATTAAGCCTTTGAAAAAACTGATCTAAATCGATTTTTTCATTAGAATAAAAATTAGTCATATCGAAACGTGTTATAATATTTTTGCCTCTTTTTAACAAACACTTATGTTTGTCTATTTTGAGAACAACATATTTTTTGGCATCAATGTTATTGATTACCTGATAGATATTGGGCATATTTTCCTTTTCTATATTCAATTCGGGTTCGTGCAATATTTCTCCTGCGCAGGAATTTTTTCTGTCTTGCTGAAGCTCTCGTTTCAACCTTCAGTACCTGTCTATTCATGTCTTTAAGCTCTCCGATGGTTATTCGGGAAAGAGCATCTGCTATATAGTTATTTTTCCCCTTGAGATATTCTACGGTAAAATCGTATTCTTCAAGATCCAGACGCATTCTGGTTAACTTGGAACTCGGATTTTTCATTGAAAAAAGGTATGATAGTGGCCTATGATCACTCTGTACTAAGAAATGCCTACCATATATATATGGTCTAAAATGATTAATTGCCCAATGAATAGCTGCTTGTTCTTGTTCTGTAGTGGACTTATTACTTTCACCTTGTGTAAAGGTTCTTGAAGCGTATGCCACTGGTAGCTGCTGACCGTTATGGTCCTGAGATAGTACCGCTCCACACGCCTGTTTACTGGCATCTGTGGTAATGCAAAATTGTTTGCTGAAGTCTGGGTACTGAAGAAGTGTTGGTTTCATTAATTCCCTTTTCAGATATTCGAATGCTTCGTTGCATTCGCTTGTCCATTCAAATGGAACATTCTTCTTACAAAGCCTCGTTAAGTGGCGTGATTTCTCAGAGAAATTCTTAATAAATCTTCTGTAATAATTACAAAATGCGACGAATCGTCTAGCTTCGTCTGCATTCGCTGGTTGTGGGTAGTTTTTAATTACCTCATATTTAGAGTCATCTGGTAATATACCTTTACCAGTACATTTATGACCTAAATATGTAACCTCTTTCATAAAGAAAGTACATATTTCTGGATGTAGTTTTAAATTATGTTGTCTACATAATTTGAAAACATCGGTTAAATTCTTAAGCATATGCTCTTCGGAACAACCGACTACGACTAAATCATCCATATACAGAAAAGCTTGCGAAGGCTGTAGGCCTGTGAATGCAAGTGTCATCATTCTTTGAAATGAATTGGGGGCTATCTTTAACCCAAATGGTAATCGCGTGTAGCGATATGAACCTGTCGAAGTTGAGAATGATGTTATATTTCTTGACCTTTCGTCTAGTTCGATTTGGTGAAATCCTGACATAAGGTCTAGGCACGAGAAATATTTTGCTCGTCCTAACTGATCAAGAATATCTTCTATTCTTGGAAGTGGGAATTTATCTGCTAGCAGTTTCTTATTGATCTGACGATAGTCAACTACTAATCGCCATCTCTTTTCCGCCGAATTAGGCAGTGATTTCTTGGGTACCAAGAGAAGTGGGCTATTATATTCTGATATAGACGGCTCAACAATGCCGTCTCTTATTAATTTGTCAACTTCCCTTTGAATTTCTGGCTTTTGACTTTCTGGCATTCTATAATTCTTAATATATACAGGGGTCTTATCGTTCAATCTCAATTTTTGCCTATAAAAATTATTAGCTGATATGGTTTCGAGACCAAAAATATCGCTATATTCGGTGCATAATTCTGTTAGCTCGTTTTTGAATAACGATGGAAATTTAAGAAGCTTCAGTACTTCTGAAGTTCTTTGCGGACTATTATCTACATTGGCATTGTAAATATCATAATCGTTCAATGATTCGCTTCTTATGTTTGCGCTGTTCACATAAGCGTCTTTATTAGTTGTATTTATAATTCGAATCATCACGTTCTGAGTATTTACAAGTGCGCTTGCTACTATTATTCCAGGTTGCAATTCCTGGTTAGGTATTAGGACGTTTGTGTCAGTAGTCAAAATATTAATTTTTCGGATGACTTCGGATCTTGCTGGCAAAACTATTTCATTATCTAATGAATGTATTATAGGAATGTTTATGTTCCTGAAATTATTGGGCCTAAAAGTGAACCAATCTTCTTGGTCATGGAATTCTAAAATACAATTGTATTTTTTAATGAAGTCCAAACCAATTATACCATCTCCTGGTATGGGAAAATTGTTCGGTACAATATGGAATTCAAATGGTATTGCTGCATTTGCAACGCACATATCTAATTCAATAGTACCTAGGGATTGTATTGTCCCTTGCCCTATGCCTGATATACTTGTAGTCTTTCGCAAATTTAGTTTATTTAAATTGTTATTTCTGCATTTAAGCAGTGAAATGCTATTCCGGTTGCTGTTATTGTTTTGGTTTTGGTTACCACTATTGTAACCTCCACCTCTATTATTATTCTGGTTACCGCCACGTCCTCTATTTCCTCCGCGGTAACCACCTCGGCCTCTATAATTGTTATTATAGTTATTATAATTACCTCGGTTATTACCTCTGTTTTGGTAATTTCCTCGGTTATTATTACCTCGAAAGTGTCCTCTATTGTTATAGAATAACACACTATTCGAATTGCCAGTCATTTCTGTACAGCAGTGTATGTATTTTTCAATCACGCTATTCATCGTGTTGAAATTTCCTGCTTCTAGAATGGTCTTGAGCTTTTCATGCTCACAATTCTTTGTCATTGCAGAGATCGCATCTTTTGTGGCGAATTTATCTGCATTGTTAGAATCTAGACCGTCATCTATGTAGGCTGCCTCAAGCGACCTACGTAGGCTTTCAATTTCCGTGGTATACTGCGCTGCAGTTTTACCACGTTGTTGTGTATTTAGCAATTTTGCTTTAATGACATCAGGCAATTCGCCTTTAACTGATGCCTTTAATACACTTATTATTCCGGTAATTGTCCTTTCATTTTCAACTTTGTATGACAAAGGGCCAATTATTTTTCTCTTGATGACTTCGACGGCTAACATCTCCTGATCTCCTTTCGTGAGATCTGTTAACCGGAGGGCCGTTAAAAATCTATTTAAGTTGACTTTCTTGCCATCGAACTCGGGTATCGTGGACGAAATTTGTCGCACGTATTCCCTTGAAGCTGCGGCTGATTCTGTCATTCTGTCTAAGTCTGTGTTTGTAGGCTCTGAACTCTCTTCTTCTATTTCTGGCAATTTAATTGTTGCCGGTATTGTTAGATCGTGTAGATCTTCTTCTTTAACCTCCTGTTCAGAGTCCTCTTCTTGATCAGAGTCTTCTGATACTTCTGTATTGTCACCTGTTTCAATTTCAACTGATGTGTTGAATATTGTAGGGACAGACAGATTTAAATTGTACTTTTTCCTTACTATTAGCAGTTTATCTCTAAACCTGCTTAAAAATTTTAACGCTTGCGTTAAATGTATCCTAGTTAATCTATCTTTATTTATGTTAAGCAATTGGCGTGCTTCATTAAAGCATTCTACCAATATTTGTGCATGCCTATTGAGAGTACTTAGTTGTATTTCTCTATTTTGGCTTATGCACTTGTATGATTTGTCGAAATTCGTTTTAATTTCCTTTAATAGGTTTTGAATTTCTTGCCAGTCCATTTATATTTTAATATAAATTTATCTGTGCAAGAGAATTTTATATATTCTTACCGATCCTAGATAGATATTATCTTCAACTACTTGTTGTACCTTTACATAAGGTAAAGTTGATAATACCATGGCTTTCTCTACTTTCGACAAATGTAACAAAGGACTTGTACGTACATCAAACGTATTGATGTATTGTTCCTCAAATTCATGTACGCTGATAAACGTACGAAATTTACTTAAGATATTTATTGACCTTACTATAAATAATGGTTCCCTTTCTAAAATATCTTGAACTATTTCTTCCATTATTTTAATAAGACTCTCTTTAGAATCCTCGTCACAGCTGTCATTGGTAGATATTGTTGAATGTTCCCGTTGCTCCTTCAAAAATTTTTCAATTTCGAACCAATCGCTGTCATCTAACAAATCTTAACATTCTGCTATGTTGTTAATGATGTCCATTTCAAAATATATTTTGTTTTGTTTCATGGCTCTTATTTTTATTTTTGTTTATATTCTCATTCTTGAAAATTAATTAGAGTTTTTATTATATTATATATTTAAAAATTTTTTATTTTTTAAAAAATTTTTTTTTTAATTTCAATTTTTTTAAATTTTTTCTAGATCGTTGGCTCTGCTCTCATATTTCTTTTTTAAACATTTATTATGGAGCTTGTATAATTTTACGAGCGCATTTACGAAAATTATAATGGCTTTTATGCCCAGGATCAAAGTGATCCAATCTAAGTTATTTGTACTTACTTCTACTTTATTTATGACATTAGCGGTAGAGTCTACCGACTTTGTGTCTATTAGTCCCATATTGGGCGTTTTTATTATGTTCTCTCTTAATATAAAATTATTTTTGCTTTCCCTATCTCTATCTACATCTACCTTGTAGATCCTATTGTCTATAGTTGACATACATTTTAATTGACGCTATTGCATCGTCTAAAACGCCTTGCGGCGGTGAGAAGTTTAAAATTAATTCACCCGTGTGAATTTACAGATTCCCTTCCTAATATTTCGTTTGGCTTTGCAGGCCAAACTTCTCATCGGGCAGAAAAGATTCCGCTCAATGTTACAATTGGTTATTATATTAAAATGAAAAAATATGCATCGCAGTGCAATTGAAAAAAAAGTATGCAACGCAGTGCAAAGTAAACAAAAAAAAATTTTGCGCTCTTGGTAGCGCTGTCGGTAGTTGTTGTCGATGTTATGCTGGTCGTCGCCGATCTTGGCACGCTGACACTCCCTCGCTGCTGTCTATTTCTGGGCTGCTGATGTTGATGGCTGCTCACAAGTCCCCAGGCAGTGAGGACTCCAGACTCCTCCGCAGTCCGGTGGGCAGGTCTTCTTAGGCTTCGTTAGTGCCGGTGCTGGTGCTGGACATGCTATTGGTTTTGGAACTTCATTAATTATTGTTATATTTTTACTAGGTTCTGAGTGAGTTTTCTCGAGTTTTTGGGTTTTTAATTCTTGCTGATATTGCAGCAAGTGGTCTAGCTCTGCATGTAGCTTTAGGGCTTTCGACCAAACCGGGGGCGTTTTCTGACCGTATATTAGCCACTTTACGTGGGCTATACGTTTGTTCAGCTTTGTCTTTAGACCGCCGCGGTTCTTCCCCATATCTCAATACAACTCTACTCACTCAGATTCGTTCTCCATTTGGCAATTGTAATGTTAAGTCTCGGTATTTTTTAGCATTCCAGTCCAGTTTTCCTCCTTTTTCCTTTATTTATTTATTGGTGTGGTCAATTTGTCCATCGTTGGACAACTGTCACGGTCGCCATGTAATAACTCACTCAAATCACTTTGTTTTTTGGTTTGGGTTTTCTTTATTAATGAAGCGGAGAAGGTTCCGCTTCATTTGAATATTCTTTTTCTTCTATTCTTACGATCTACATATAAAAGGTTTCTTAGCCTAAGGCTTAGAGGAAGTGCTGCCAGCGTAGGCTGCAGCGCTGCGACGCTTATGTATATATATATGTATTGTCGCCAAACGACGACTCTGGAGGAGAAGTAGTGCTATAGGCATCCATAGTAAACGGTCATAGCCAGCGTGAGAATGCTGACTATGCATTTATATATGTATATACGTTAGCCCCTTCAAGTGGATGCTCATATTACGCATACACTTGGGCCGGACTGTTTATGTACATATTGCAACAAAGTGCTACAATATGATCGTATGTTATGAATACATACGAGTACAGTGTTTAATCGATATAGGTGCATACCACAATGTGCATATGTACACTTGTAAGTACATACAGACGATCGCCATATTTGATCCAGTGGAAAAGATTTACATACATTTAAATACATATGTATGCAACTCCACTTGTCACAGTTTTCTCTTCAATAAAAATCAAAATATTTGCTTCCGCCACATATTATTTACGTGTGTACTAAATCCTACCAAGTGCATGTGAAACTCCCATCACACGTACATACATACTCTCCCAAAAAATAAATATATATGCAAACATACATACGTACAATTTATATACTTATATAAATATTTGCCCAAGTACATTGCCAAAGTCCGAACCTTAAGCGACAATTGTACCTCCAAAATTAACATAAAAACATAACACTTAATTTCCATTTTTTTTAAAAAAAAGGTTAAATTTTGTTACAAATATTTTTACAAAATTCACATACAATTCTATTCACATACATACGTACACACATATCTACCGGCAGCAATAACTCGGCTGCACCGGCACAAGACACACATACACATATATTCGAAATTGTTTAATATTATTATATTATTTTATTACCTTTATTTAAATTTTGCTGGCTTTAGTGATCGCAGTTCGATCACAATCGACCGACCACCACCTTTTCTCTCCATTTAAGTGTTATCGTTCCAGGGCTGCACAAGCTAGAATATTTTTAAAAATAATCACTTAGTGGGTAACCGTGATTAGGCCATGGATTTAAAAAAAAATACATGGTCTATTAGGTTTGTCAGAATGTGCGTAACAGGCAGAAGGAGATATCTGCGACCCCATAAAGTATATATATTCTTACTCAGGATCACCGAGTCGATCTAGCCATGTCTGTCTGTGCGTCTGTCTGTCTGTCCGTCTGTATGAGCGTCTGATTCTCAGCTATTAAGAAAGCTAGAGACTCCAAATTTTGCATGAAGATTCCTGTATATCATAGGCAGTAAACGTCGTTTTCAAATTTTTACCATGCCCATCGCCCCCGCAAATTAGTAGTTTGTGATTATTAAGCAAAGTATTAAACTCATAACATTCTGCTTCAAAATACG
Organism: Zaprionus kolodkinae; assembly: GCA_018901885.1. NCBI lineage: Eukaryota > Metazoa > Arthropoda > Insecta > Diptera > Drosophilidae > Zaprionus > Zaprionus kolodkinae. The sequence continues at coordinate 42,954 of JAEIFM010000456.1, read as the reverse complement.
TAAAGCTGAATACAATATTAACAAATCCTCTAAATTGCAATCCGATCGGACCAATAACACAGGCGTGGCAGACCCCATAAAGTATATATATTCTTACTCAGGATCACTAGCCGAGTCGATTGAGACATGTCCGTCTGTCTGCCCGTCTGTCCGTCTGTTTGTTTGAGACAACAGATCTCAGCTATTAAAAAAGCTAGAGACACCAAATTTGGTATGTAGATTCCTATATATCCGCGGCAGATGAAGTTTATGTCAAATATTTGATGGCGCGCCCACCGCCTCCGCAAATCGGTAATTTACGATTATTAAGCAAAGTAATAAATGAATAAAGTTAATCTTTGGTATGTATAAAGCTGAATGCAATATGAACATATCCTCCAAATTAGAAGTTATTCAAGTCAACGTTTTCAGTACAAATGTTCGGTACGAGCAGCAGCCGACGCGCTGCTTTGGGCAGTTGACGCCGACGTCGACATTGCGTCGTGTCGCTTTAATCTTTACGCGCGTCGCTGTGTGAGTTCGAGCGAGTAAACTATATGTAGTAGAAGAAATTATGAGTATAGTTACACAATTGTAACGGATTTTAAAAATTGGGAGAAGGATATCTTACTGTCGGGCGCCCGACTGTAGCCTTACCTACTTGTTTTTAAGCCATGGATTTTAAAAAAATACATGGTCTATTAGGTGTGTCTGTTCTTACTCAGGATACCAGCCGAGTCAATCTAGCCATGTCTGTCTGTCCGTCTGTCTGTCTGTCCGTCTGTCCGTCTGTATGAGCGTCTGATTCTCAGCTATTAAGAAAGCTAGAGACTCCAAATTTGGCATGAAGATTCCTGTATATCATCGACAGTAAACGTCATTTTCAAATTTTGGATACCATGCCCACCGCCCCTGTAAATTAGTAGTTTGTGATTATTAAGCAAAGTATTAAACTCATAACATTCTGCTTCAAAATACGTAAAACTGAATACAATATGAACATATCCTCTAAATTACAATCCGATCGGACAAATATCACAGAAGTTATTCAAGTCAACGTTTTCAGTACAAATGTTTGGGACGAACAGCCATAAAAAGTATATGTATTCTTGCACAGTATCACTAGCCGAGTCGATTTAGCCATGTTCGTCTGTCTGACCGTCTGTCCGTCTGTTGGTTCGAGACAACAGATCTCAGCTATTAAACAAGTCGGAAAGGCTACAGTCGAGCGCGCCCGACTGTGGTATAGCCGCTACAACTATGCGAAAAAAAACAAGTCTCACAGCCTCAAATTATTTGTTCTGACTATGAAAGTTTCACGTAGTTTTTATTAGATGTTGCCCCTTTGCTTTCAGTGCTTTCCACTCAGAACTTATCAGAGGACTTTTAATTACGAATGTGTAAAAGAGACGCCTAATTATGCCTATATATGTACATCCCTATGCCTATACATCCAACCAGATTTGTCGTTTTTGTTCTGTTGCTGCGAACTATTACTAAAGATTTTAAATGTCTTTAAATACAGTAATAAATTCGTTAACATCGATTTTAAAAGAAGATATAGCATAATGCAAAAAAATAAGAATAAGAACAGAAAAAAAAAATGTACCGTCGTGAGGACTTGAACCATGAATCTCCAAGAAAACTTTATCTATGTAGTCTGCAACTATAACCGCCATTAACGCATTCTGAATTGGGCCGTCAAAGTCGCATTATGAGACCATTCAGCTTGTCAAACAGGGCAAAAATAAATTGTTTTATTGTGTCGTCGTGCGTGTAGACAATACCAACTCACTCCCCTTCAATTAAAATACTATTTAATTAAAATACTAAACTTAAAATATTTTAAATGCTCGGTCCCCCAAAAATTCACTTGCATCGCGTAGGATTTGAACTCGCACCCTTTCGATCGACAGTCAACGACCACATCCGCTCAGCCACCAAGTCCATTACACAAACACCAAAAAATTGCAATTATAATCAATGCAAACATATAATTGCAAAAAAAGGGCTTGCTACCGGATTTGAACATGGATCTTGCATATCTAACATAACAAAACAGACAAAAACACGTGGTCACATGGCACTACTATTTCCTTAGTATCTCCCATATTTATTGTCCAATCTTACTGAAATATTCACGAAACGTCCGCAAGATGGTATTTTTAACGTATATATAAAACTGTTACTGTACAGCTAATATTGCGGCTGTAATCACTTTTTTTCAATTCATGGGGGCGGGTGGGGGCGTCGCTGAAATCCAAAATAAGGTGTTCACACGGACAGACAGACGGACGGACGGACAGACGGACATGGCTATATCGACTCGGCTGTTGATACTGATTCAGAATATATATACTTTATGGGGTCGGAGATGTCTCCTTCTGCCTGTTACATACATTTTCGGCTCGAACAAAGTTACAATACCCTTCTACTCTATGAGTAGCGGGTATAAAAAGCTAGAGACACCAAATTTGGTATGAAGGTTCCAATATATCCGGGACAGACGAAATTGATGTCAAATATTTGATGCCACGCCCACCGCCCCCGCAAATCGGTAATTTACGATTATTAGGCAAAGTATTGAACCTATAAAGTTCTGCTTTAATATGTATCAAGCAGAATGCAATATGAACATATCCTCCAAATTACAATCTGATCGGACCAATAACACAGGCGTGGCCGACCCCATAAAAAGTATATATATTCTTGCACAGTATCACTAGCCGAGTCGATTGAGCTATGTTCGTCTGTCTGATTGTCTGTCCGTCTGTTGGTTTAAGACAATAGATCTCAGCTATTAAAAAAGCTAGAGACACCAAATTTGGTATGAAGGTTCCTATATATCCGGGGCAGATGAAATTGATGTCAAATATTTGATGCCACGCCCACCGCCCCCGGAAATCGGTATTTTACGATTATTAGGCAAAGTATTGAACCTATAAAGTTCTGCTTTAATATGTATCAAGCTGAATGCAATATGAACATATCTCTTTACGCCGAAACTCGCCGCCCAAATGTAGGCAGCATATCGGCGTAAACAGTGCCAGAGTCGCCAAGGTCTCTCGCGCTCTTTTCTCCGTAATGTTAAGTTAGGCTTAAGCATACATTGTAAAGTTACATGAAGTTAGTATAAAGAATAAAAGTGAAGTGAACACACGCGCCCCAAATTGTCTCTTTTCCATCGAATTGTTTTTTCGCGTCGGTTCAAATTTTCAGCTAACCCCATCCAACCAAGAAGCCATTGCCGCCACCACAAACATTGGTCCTTCGAGCCGGATCATCTACATTTTTGGACTTACGTCGCTGGATTATCATCCCCCACTCCGCTCGAACCCAACGAAAACGGCATCTCGTCAGGATCCCCAACAGATAAGTACTATATTTTTTACTTATCTAACATAAGCAGAGGGCTGTGTGTAATTTATCCTGTGTGAAAAGAGAGATCTCTTCTCCTTTCTAACCTCGCAATTTGCGACCGGCATCTCTTTATGTACATACATATGTGGTGCATTTGTATGCACATACCTACTTACAGACGACTGCCATCTTCCTAAGTTTTCCATACATATATATGTATGAAAAGACAAATTACACACAGTTTTATCCATTATATTTTTATTTGCAAACCTCTGCCACAGATATGTATGTACCTTCTCCTACCCTATTTTTGAACAAAGGTACATACAATCTCCGGTAACCAATTAAAAGTCGTATGTTAATCTATATATGTGCAATATACCTACATATGCACATATATATATATACTTACGTTGCCCATTAAAATACATTGCCAAGGTCCCAACCTCAAGCGGCAATTGTACCTCCTAAATTATATAAAAAAAAAGCATAACACTTATTTTCCATTTTTTTTTTTAAAAAAAGGGTAAAATTTATTTATTAATAATAAACGTTTTACATACAATTCTATCAACATACATACGTACATACATATTTACGGGCAGCAATATTTCGGCTGCACCGGCACAAGACACACATATACATAACTATACATAACATATACTATTACTATCACAGCAAGAAATTTATTACATTATTTAACTTCGTTTATTTACCTTGTGCCGGCTTTAGTGATCGCAGTTCGATCACAATCGACCGACCACCACTTCTTTCCCCTTTTAATGTGTTATCGTTCCAGGGCTGCACAAGCTCGATCATTTTTAAAAATAATCACTTAGGGGGCAACCGTAATTTTTCTCAGTCACTTTTTTTTTTTAGTTTGTCGTTTTTTTGTGCACTGTGTTTTTATATTCACAAAGCGCTGCAACGTTGCAAAGGTATCGATTATTTTTCCTCCATCTGAGAAAATATATTTCAAATTATAAATAATTATTTTTAGTTATTTTCACAATTTAATTTATTCTGGTATTTGTATAATATATATATAAATTAAATTGCGTCAATTTGCTCAAAATTCCACGCTGAGTATAAAATATTCCGATAATTATTTTTACTCAATAAAAATATATCGATATTTTATAAATTTTAATATTTATATTTTTTTTTGCAACGTCCTCCACTTCTCTACGAAACAGTGCTACCTTGAATTAAGCAACATATTCCGTGCTCAATATTTTCGATAAATTTCCGATCGATTTGCATAATATTTTTTTGTTTAATATAATATTGTTTTTTTTTTAATAATAATAAGATACTCCTCACGTCATCGGCATCAATTGCATACTTTCTCGCTTTTTTGAAAGCTTGGTATGCCAATTGATAGTGGTAAAAACTCCAAGAAACACCTTGTTGTACAAACGACTCAGCATAGCCGTTCAGGTTCTCTCCCAAGTTCCCTTCCTGGTAGACCCCTTGCTCCCGCCACTCTACGGAAAGTTCCAACTCCGGCCAAATCCAAAGTTACTAGGCCAGGCTTCAATCTTCTCCGACAGCTTCACTTCACACTCATAGAGTGCATCTCTTCGCTCCATATGGACTGCCGTGGAACTTAAATATGAACTCTGTTCCAACGCATTGTCTCAAACGGAGACGAATGCTGAGGACAAAATCGCCATGCAAGCCCGGTTCGGTCACATTGTTATTCCATATACTAGGAACTTGCCTCTCATTTAAATGAGAGCTACATGTCTCCACCCTTCGATGCTGAAATTTTCAGTGGTGACTACCTGAAATGGCCCACTTTCCGAGACCTCTTCACAGCGGTCTACATTTCCGATCCCGGTTTAAGCCACATCGAGAAATTGTTCCATTTAAATTCAAAGACCAGTGGCGAAGCGGAGGCATTTGTTTCCAAATCCCCTCTTACGAATGAGGGTTTCTCTTCTGCTTTGAAGAACTTGACGGACAGATTTGAAAATAAGACGCTGTTAGTAAACAGCCAACGGAAAACCCTTTTCAGCCTTCCGTCAGTTTCTCATGAGTCTGGAGCCGCCATCCAAGTTCTTCAAAGCACTATACAAAGTTGCTTAACGGCTCTAGAACACTCCAAAATCAGCACAGAGAACTGGGATTACCTTCTAGTTTTCCTCTGCTCGTCTTAGCTGCTAACACTGTCACTTTGGGAACAGTCAGTACAGAACAAGACTGAAATTCCGATGTCAGATTTCAGATTTTGTCAGAACTCTATCGCACACTAGAAGCGATAAAGGATGTGCAACCTAGCAAAAGCACACAGGCTACTTCCAAACCTGATCGAAAAGAGCCCCCTACGAGGAAGGTCAACTCCTTTGAAACAAAAGTTGTAGGCAAACCACAAACCTGCAACCTCTGTTTAAAGGAGAACCATCCTATACGTCTGTGTCCGCGCTTTATCCAAATGGCTGTTGATGAAAGGTCCAAGTTCATCAAACAGCAAAAGTTGTGTCTGAATTGTTTTGCAAGAGGGCATATCCTTAAAGATTGCACGAGTCAACACAATTGTTTTACGTGCAAGGGTCGCCACAATACACTCCTGCATCGTGGCGCGCCTCCTCCAGCGCCCTCTTCGACAACTTCTGCACCAACGACACAGAATTTCAATATACAGTCCACTCCTCTGACGACTAATATACAGAATTACTTCACGGCGAACACACAAGGTGTTCTTCACGGCACTGCTCTTATAAACGTTTGCCATTTGGGCATAATTTATAAGGATCGTGCACTGATCGATTCAGGATCAGAGGCTACTTTCATCTCCGAACGGATGTTTAACATCATAAAGCCCTCCTACCAGGTAACCTTCCATCCTACCCAATTTCCAAGGATCTTCTGAAGGACCTGCCAAACCTACAACTCGCTGATCTGCATTTCAACCAGAGCTGTCAAATAGACGTGCTCTTAGGAGCCGATCTTCTCCCGTCTATCATAAAGAGTGGCTCTGTGTCTAAAATCTGTGGAACTTTTCTCGGTCAAGAGACCATATTCGGCTGGGTCCTCACAAGACCAGTAGCCATGATGGTTTCTCTTCTGCTTGGAAGAACTTGACGGATAGGTTTGAAAATAAGAGGCTGTTAGTCAACAGCCAACTTAAAATCCTCTTCAACCTTCCGTCAGTCTCTCAGGAGTCTCGAGCCGCCATCCAAATACTTCAAAGCACAATACAAAGTTGCTTAACGGCACTAGACCATTCCAAAATCAGCACAGAGAACTGGGATTGCCTTTTAGACTTCCTGTGCTCATCTTAACTCCCAAGGCTGACGTTGTCACTCTGGGAGCAGTCCGTACAAAATATGGCTGAAATTCCGTCATGGAAGGAAATGTCAGACTTCCTTTCAGAGCGCTATCGCACATTGGAAGCGATATAGGACGTACAACACAGTACAAGCGCGCAGACTAATTCCAAACCTGCTCGAAAGGAGCCTCCTACGAGGAAGGTCAACTCCTTTGAGTCAAAGGTTGTAGGCAAACCACAAACCTGCAAACTTTGCTCAAAGGAGAACCATCCTATACGTCTGTGTCCGCTCTTTCTCCAAATGACTGTTGATGAAAGGTCCAATTTCATCAAACAGCAGAAGTTGTGTCTAAACTGCTTCGCAAGAGGACACATCCTTAAAGATTGCACGAGTCAACATAATTGTTTTACGTACAAGGGTCGCCATAATACACTCCTGCATCGTGGCACCCCTCCTACTGCGCCCTCTTCAGCAGATTCTGCACCAACTCCCCAAAATTTGAATATACAGTCCACTCCTTCAACGACTAATATTTAAAATTACTTCACGGCGAACACGCAAGGTGTTCTTCTCGGCACTGCGCTTATAAATATTTGCCATTTGGGCATGACTTATAAGGCACGTGCACTGATCGATCCAGGATCAGAGGCTACGTTCATCTCCGAACGGATGTTTAACATGATAAAGCCCTCCTATCAAGCCGTGCAAGTCCAAGTAGCTGGCTTAAATCAAGCCATCTCAGCCAATCCACAAAAATTGTGCCACTTTCAGATTGGTTCCCCGATCACTCCCAGGATACAGCTAGAAACTGCAGCCTTTGTTCTTCCCCAATTGGCAGGTAACCTTCCATCCTATTCAATTTCCAAGGATCTTCTGAAGGACCTGCCAAACCTCCGACTTGCTGATCCGCATTTCCACCAGAGCTCTCAAATAGACGTGCTCTTAGGAGCCGACTTACTACCATCTATTTTCAAGAGTGGCTCTGTATCCAAAATATGTGGAACTCTGCTCGGTCAAGAGACCATATTCGGCTGGGTCCTCACTGGACCAGTAGCCAAGTCGAATCCTTCGACCGTCTCGTCCTTTACGACGAGGATTAAGATCAGCACAGAACAAAGGCTTGAGTTTTGGGTCGTGGAAGGCCTACCAGCTAAGCTGGTAAAAGTTTCTGATTCAGCGTGTGAAAACAACTTTCTTCGCACCACTTCCAGAACCAAAGAGGGCAGGTATGTCGTTACACTTCCCTTTAGGAACCCTGAAACTTTCGAACTAGGACATTCAAGGTCCATCGCACTCGCTCAGTTTCTCAGAAACGAATGTCGTTTAAAGAGAAACTTTCCTTTAAAAGAGCAGTACGACTCCATCATTTAGGAATATTTAGATTTGGGCCACATGAGGCCAGTCTCCCCAAGTAACGACTGCAACAATTTCTATCTCCCTCATCATGCTATTTTCAAACCTGAGAGCAGCACTACGAAAGTTCGCGTTGTTTTTAACGCCTCCAGTCCGTCCTGCAATGGGAAAAGCTTGAACGACATCCTACACTCAGGACCCGTTCTCCAATCCGATCTGACTATGCAGATCTTGAAATGGCGTTTCTTCCGCTTTGTTTTCAACGTTGGTTCGAGACAACAGATCTCAGCTTTTAAAAAAGCTAGAGACACCAAATTTGGTATGAAGGTTCCTATATATCCGGGGCAGATGAAATTGATGTCAAATATTTGATGTCACGCTCACCGCCCCTGTAAATCGGTAATTTACGATTATTAGGCAAAGTATTGAACCTATAAAGTTCTGCTTTACTATGTATTAAGCTGAATGCAATATGAACATATCCTCCAAATTACAATCTGATCGGACCAATAACACAGGCGTGGCCGACCCCATAAAAAGTATATATATTCTTGCACAGTATCACTAGCCATGTTCATCTCTCTGACCGTCTATCCGTCTGTTGGTTCGAGACAACAGATCTCAGCTATTAAAAAAGCTAGAGACACCAAATTTGGTATGAAGGTTCCAATATATCCGGGGCAGATGAAATTGATGTCAAATATTTGATGTCACGCTCACCGCCCCCGTAAATCGGTAATTTAAGATTATTAGGCAAAGTATTGAACCTATAAAGTTCTGCTTTACTATGTATTAAGCTGAATGCAAAATGAACATATCCTCCAAATTACAATCTGATCGGACCAATAACACAGGCGTGGCCGACCCCATAAAAAGTATATATGTAAGGTTATTATTAAAGTGAGTTTATTATAATGGTTCAAATCAATTCAGTAAGGTTAAATAATACAAAATAATGGCGTTACAACTTGAGTGTTCTTCGCAACTTAATATTTTGGCAACTGTTACAACTTAATAGCGGTTTGTTCAACTGTCAACTTTATACGCGAGACGACCGACTACGACTCTCTTTCGCTACTGTCCTCTGGCAACACTCTTCGGTTCGCAGGCTTGCCAACTGTCCTCCATTAGTGGGGTTGCCAACTTGCATCGAAGTATACCATCTTACATTCGGCCCTCCTGATCTTCCTCATCCGTCCCGGATGACAAAATATCCTCGTTCTCGGCTACATATTTCCACAACTTCATATTATCGCAGCTTGTTGCAGTAATATTTGGTCCCTCGGTGTTTATTGATGCCTTCTTCACATCATAGCGACCGTTTCTCTTAACCTTTATGACAGCATATGGACCAAGATATTCGCTAGCCAGCTTTCGGCCTGCAACAAATTGAGTTCGCTTTATAGCAACTAAGTCGCCCAACTTGTAGATCTGCTCCGTACGTCGCTTCTTGTCGTAGTGCATCTTGTAGTTCTTCTGTGCCTCTTCAATATTATGTTTTGCTTCTATGCGCAGCTGCTGTCGCTCCTCGTTGAACTTCTCGACCAACTCCTGCTGCATCATGTCTAGCAAACGATCGTCCACCTTCGTACACATCTTCGTCCCAAACATTATCTCGAACGGCGTTGACAGCGTTGTCGAATGTACATGCGAGTTAATTGCCATCTGTACACGTGGCACATACTTGTACCACTTAGCAGGTTCGTCTGAAGACAGCTTCGCAAGAATGTCAATTATGCAGCGATTGACCCTCTCGACTTGACCGTTGCCTCTTGCAACTCCGGTTGTTGTGCAAATCTGCTCCACCATGTTGACCTCCAGAAACTCTTTGTAAGCCTTTGATGTAAACGCCGATCCTCTATCGCTTACTATACGTGCAGGAAATCCGAATACGCTTGCCCATTCTTTTAGCTTCTTCACAACCTCATCTTGACCTGTCGACTTCACAGGATACAGCCACACAAATTTGGAGAATCCATCGACCACTGCAAAAATGTACTTGTACATCTTAGAAGTCATATCCATCGGTCCAAGATGGTCTACATGCAGCGTTTGCAGGGGAACATCACCTTTTCCTATACAGTGTAAACGTCCTTCTTGTTTGCCCAATTTTTTACTGTGTATTATACAAACAATACAATTAGAAATATACTTCGAAACTTTTCCCTCTAAATGCGAGATAAAGTATTGCTGCTTAATGTTATGCATTGTTTTACGTGCGGCGAAGTGACCAGAGTCATGAGCGTTTTTAATGACGTCACGTTCCATAAGCTTGGGGACAACTAGAAGTTCGCAACCATCAACTTCTTTGAAGAGTAGTCCACCCTTCATCTTAAAATTCTCATAAGGTCCATTCTGAAGCAACTGCAATACTGCTTTAACGTTATCGTCTTCTTGCTGCGCTTTTCGTAATCGAGCTGACAACTCAGTTGTGATTATTAAAACATCCTGTGGGTAACGACTAAGATGATCGACGTGCTTCATCCTTGCTCCTGCGCGATGTTCCATATCTGGTGTAAAGCTTTTTATGTAGAGTACCCATTCCTCCACATCGCGCGGTATTTCGTCTTTACTTGTCGTCTGCTTAAATGCTGCGCAATCTGTTACCAATTTGAATCGAGTTCCCAACAAAAAATGGCGGAATTTCTTAAGCGCAAGATATGCAGCCTTGATCTCCAATATATAACTGTGTTTTTTGGCCTCGGCTTCACTCGTCTTTTTTGCTCCAGAAATACACGGGATGCATATGTCCTTCAAAGCACTGCAGCAGCACAGCTCCTAGTCCGTTTTTGGAAGCGTCGGTATGTAGCTCTGTCTTTGCCTCCCGAGAGTATATGTGCAATACTGGCTCACTTGTTAATATATCCTTTAATCTTTCGATTGAGTCCTTTTCAGCTTCACCAATTATAAATACAGCGTTCTTCCTCAACAAATTCGTTAACGGGCGCGCTATCTCTGCATAACGCGGAATAAATTTTCGAAAAAATCCAGTCAAACCCAGAAACGATTGGACGCCTTTTATATCCTTAGGATATGCAAATCGTTTTACAGCTGATGTTTTGTCTGCTCCAGGCCAAACTCGTCCGTTTGCCACTGTATGACCCATGAAGTTTATACTCTGCTGTAGGAAACTGCATTTTTTCCATTTTATCCTTAAACCATACCTGGCTGCTGTTTCCAAAACTTGTCGGCTCTTCTGCATGCATACGTCTGCAGACTCTGCGAAAATAACAATGTCGTCCATATAAAGCTGCATTACTTCTTCATTAATAAGTTTCTGAAAAACATGGTTGACATATCTGATGAACGCAGCTGGTGAATTCTTAAATCCAAAAGGAGCCCTGTTAAATTCAAAAAGTCCTTCTCGTGTGATGAAAGCCGTTAGGTGTCTGCTCTTTTCTTCGATGGGCACGTGAAAGAAACCATTTTCTAAGTCCATAATCGTGAAAAATTTCGCTGCTTGCAGTTTGTCAAGAACATCCTCAATAAGTGGCACAGGAAACAAATCCTGAAGTACCATGCTGTTCAGCTTACGGTAATCGACGCATACCCTCAATGTTTGATCCTTCTTCTTGACCACGACCACTCGACTTGCTACGTTGGAAAATGATTCGCGTACAATTCCCATCTGTAACCATTCATTGACCTGATTCTTTACAGCTTCTGCTTCGTTCGGTGACAGACGACTGGGTGCTTGTCGAAACGGCACTATGTTACCATCTGGAACAATGTTCAGAATAATTGGACATTGCGCGTGATCCGCCTCTTGCAACTGAAATGCATTTTCGATCATATCTTCCACTTCCTTCTGGTAATTTTTGGGCGCTGTAATGTTGTTGTATTCTTCAAAAACGCTGTAAACTTCCATTGCATACTCATCTGTAGAACTTTGGTCGTTCAGTACACGTTGAAATAAAAATCCGTTCGAATCAGCTATGAATTCAAACTTCCTTATAAAGTCGTAACCAAGTATCGCATTGCAGTCCATCTTGCAGTTTCACACAACCAAGAATTTCTGCTTCGTACGCAGCGTGTCGATTTCCACTTCGGCGTTGAAATATCCAATTGGCTTTGTACTGGTGTTGCCCAGACCACGTAGCGTTGAAGCGGTTTTAAAAATGTCCACATTCAACTTGTCTGCGATGTTCTGCTTTACAATGGTTACATCGGAGCCGGTATCCACTAAGCACTCCACCTGTAAGCCATTTAAAAGAATTGTTTTAAGTCGATAACTATTTGAAATAACTCGAACTCGATCAGCGTTTGATGGACAACTGCGTGAAATATGCCCTTCTTCGTTGCAGCGGAAGCATTTTGTGGCTGATGTGCATTCCTTCCTTTTTATGTTCTGATGAGCCGCAATTGAAACAGTATTCTTTCTTTTTCGTTTTTTCTGCGTCTGTTTTGTTTTGATTCCGCTGATTGTTGTTCTCGTTCTTTTGATTGTTTTCGTTCCTCTGATGATTATCGTTTATCGGATAATTATCGTTTCTGTGAACTAGCTCATATGTTTCGTATTCCTCTTTAAGCTGCTTATACGTTTTGCATCGATACATGGCAAATTTGAATTCGCTTTTGATCTGCAATCCGTTGACAATGTGGCGAATTACTGCCGTCTCTTCTACTTCACCCATACTTGCAACTTTTTTCATGTTCAGCATGTACTCGTGAAAAGACTCCGTTTTTTTCTTTTTGCGATCTTTCAGCTGTTGATGAATATCAGCACTGTTCCAGCTGCATTGAAATTCATCAGTTAATTTTTGTTTCAACTCATTATAATTGTTTATATATTCCGATTCTAAAAAGAGTTTTGCGGTGCCACACATTCTACCTCTAGCTTGCACGTATTTCTGTTTTTCATTTAGCCCATAGGCTTCCGCATTGTGTTCAAAAATTTCGAACCACTTGACAACTGGTATTGAAACACCATCGAAATCGTTGACCACTTTTTCAAAATTGTTTGCTGTAATTTTCACTTGGCTTTCACGCTGTTCATCCACCTCAACTTTGAGTGTTAACAACTGCATAAGCTGCTGCATTTTGGCATTGAGATCATAATTGTTCGCGGCCGTTAAGTCTTCTTTCGCGTTTTCTTGTTCCATTATCGTTTCTTCTTCGCTTTCGTCTGTACTACTCATTCTTTCTTCTAACGCGTGTGCACTTCTCGTTTTCGGCATTTCTCGCGTTCGCTTTTATGTATGTATATACGTATTTAAATTTTCGACGTTTAGCAACAGTAAAACCACAATTTGACTGCGACTGTTCAGACAAAAAAAAAAATGCTTTGTCTTTTCACAACTGTTCAGCTCAATAATCAAGAGTTCACTATCATACAAATGTTCAACTTTATCCACTTTACAACGTATTGTATTAACCGATATGAATCAGAAACCGGCACGAGCCCCCAAATGTAAGGTTATTATTAAAGTGAGTTTATTATAATGGTTCAAATCAATTCAGTAAGGTTAAATAATACAAAATAATGGCGTTACAACTTGAGTGTTCTTCGCAACTTAATATTTGGGCAACTGTTACAACTTAATAGCGGTTTGTTCAACTGTCAACTTTATACGCGAGACGACCGACTACGACTCTCTTTCGCTACTGTCCTCTGGCAACACTCTTCGGTTCGCAGGCTTGCCAACTGTCCTCCATTAGTAGGGTTGCCAACTACCATCTTACATATATATTCTTGCACAGTATCACTAGCCGAGTCGATTGAGCCATGTTCGTCTGTCTGACCGTCTGTTGGTTCGAGACAACAGATCTCAGCTATTAAAAAAGCTAGAGACACCAAATTTGGTATGAAGGTTCCTATTTATCCGGGGCAAATGAAATTGATGTCAAATATTTGATGTCACGCTCACCGCCCCCGCAAATCGGTAATTTACGATTATTAGGCAAAGTATTGAACCTATGAAGTTCTGCTTTACTATGTATTAAGCTGAATGCAATATGAACATATCCTCCAAATTACAATCTGATCGGACCAATAACACAGGCGTGGCAGACCCCATAAAATGTATATATATTCTTGCTCAGGATCACTAGCCGAGTCGATTGAGCCATGTCCGTCTGTCTGACCGTCTGTCCGTCTGTTGGTTCGAGACAACAGATCTCAGCTATTAAAAAAGCTAGAGACACCAAATTTGGTATGAAGGTTCCTATTTATCCGGGGCAAATGAAATTGATGTCAAATATTTGATGTCACGCTCACCGCCCCCGCAAATCGGTAATTTACGATTATTAGGCAAAGTATTGAACCTATGAAGTTCTGCTTTACTATGTATTAAGCTGAATGCAATATGAACATATCCTCCAAATTACAATCTGATCGGACCAATAACACAGGCGTGGCCGACTCCATAAAAAGTATATATATTCTTGCACAGTATCACTAGCCATGTTCGTCTGTCTGACCGTCTGTCCGTCTGTTGGTTCGAGACAACAGATCTCAGCTATTAAAAAAGCTAGAGACACCAAATTTGGTATGAGGGTTCCAATATATCCGGGGCAGATGAAATTTATGTCAAATATTTGATGCCACGCCCACCGCCCCCGCAAATCGGTAATTTACGATTATTAGGCAAAGTATTGAACCTATAAAGTTCTGCTTTACTATGTATTAAGCTGAATGCAATATGAACATATCCTCCAAATTACAATCTGATCGGACCAATAACACAGGCGTGGCCGACCCCATAAAAAGTATATATATTCTTGCACAGTATCACTAGCCGAGTCGATTGAGCCATGTTCGTCTGTCTGACCGTCTGTTGGTTCGAGACAACAGATCTCAGCTATTAAAAAAGCTAGAGACACCAAATTTGGTATGAAGGTTCCTATTTATCCGGGGCAAATGAAATTGATGTCAAATATTTGATGCCACTCCCACACCCCCCCCCGCAAATCGGTAATTTACGATTATTAGGCAAAGTATTGAACCTATAAAGTTCTGCTTTACTATGTATTAAGCTGAATGCAATATGAACATATCCTCCAAATTACAATTTGATCGGACCAATAACACAGGCGTGGCCGACTCCATAAAAAGTATATATATTCTTGCACAGTATCACTAGCCATGTTCGTCTGTCTGACCGTCTATCCGTCTGTTGGTTCGAGACAACAGATCTCAGCTATTAAAAAAGCTAGAGACACCAAATTTGGTATGAAGGTTCCTATTTATCCGGGGCAGATGAAATTGATGTCAAATATTTGATGCCACGCCCACCGCCCCCGCAAATCGGTAATTTACGATTATTAGGCAAAGTATTGAACCTATAAAGTTCTGCTTTACTATGTATTAAGCTGAATGCAATATGAACATATCCTCCAAATTACAATCTGATCGGACCTATAACACAGGCGTGGCCGACCCCATAAAAAGTATATATATTCTTGCACAGTATCACTAGCCGAGTCGATTGAGCCATGTTCGTCTGTCTGACCGTCTGTTGGTTCGAGACAACAGATCTCAGCTATTAAAAAAGCTAGAGACACCAAATTTGGTATGAAGGTTCCTATTTATCCGGGGCAGATGAAATTGATGTCAAATATTTGATGCCACGCCCACACCCCCCCCCGCAAATCGGTAATTTACGATTATTAGGCAAAGTATTGAACCTATAAAGTTCTGCTTTACTATGTATTAAGCTGAATGCAATATGAACATATCCTCCAAATTACAATTTGATCGGACCAATAACACAGGCGTGGCCGACTCCATAAAAAGTATATATATTCTTGCACAGTATCACTAGCCATGTTCGTCTGTCTGACCGT
Organism: Zaprionus kolodkinae; assembly: GCA_018901885.1. Taxonomy (NCBI): domain Eukaryota; kingdom Metazoa; phylum Arthropoda; class Insecta; order Diptera; family Drosophilidae; genus Zaprionus; species Zaprionus kolodkinae. The sequence continues at coordinate 27,202 of JAEIFM010000456.1, read as the reverse complement.
CTATCCGTCTGTTGGTTCGAGACAACAGATCTCAGCTATTAAAAAAGCTAGAGACACCAAATTTGGTATGAAGGTTCCTATTTATCCGGGGCACATGAAATTGATGTCAAATATTTGATGCCACGCCCACCGCCCCCGCAAATCGGTAATTTACGATTATTAGGCAAAGTATTGAACCTATAAAGTTCTGCTTTACTATGTATTAAGCTGAATGCAATATGAACATATCCTCCAAATTACAATCTGATCGGACCTATAACACAGGCGTGGCCGACCCCATAAAAAGTATATATATTCTTGCACAGTATCACTAGCCGAGTCGATTGAGCCATGTTCGTCTGTCTGACCGTCTGTTGGTTCGAGACAACAGATCTCAGCTATTAAAAAAGCTAGAGACACCAAATTTGGTATGAAGGTTCCTATTTATCCGGGGCAGATGAAATTGATGTCAAATATTTGATGCCACGCCCACCGCCCCCGCAAATCGGTAATTAACGATTATAAGGCAAAGTATTGAACCTATAAAGTTCTGCTTTAATATGTATGAATGCAATATGAACATATCCTCCAAATTACAATTTGATCGGACCAATAACACAGGCGTGGCCGACTCCATAAAAAGTATATATATTCTTGCACAGTATCACTAGCCGAGTCGATTGAGCCATGTTCGTCTGTCTGACCGTCTGTTGGTTCGAGACAACAGATCTCAGCTATTAAAAAAGCTAGACACCAAATTTGGTATGAAGGTTCCTATTTATCCGGAGCAAATGAAATTGATGTCAAATATTTGATGTCACGCTCACCGCCCCCGCAAATCGGTAATTTACGATTATTAGGCAAAGTATTGAACCTATGAAGTTCTGCTTTACTATGTATTAAGCTGAATGCAATATGAACATATCCTCCAAATTACAATCTGATCGGACCAATAACACAGGCGTGGCCGACTCCATAAAAAGTATATATATTCTTGCACAGTATCACTAGCCATGTTCGTCTGTCTGACCGTCTGTCCGTCTGTTGGTTCGAGACAACAGATCTCAGCTATTAAAAAAGCTAGAGACACCAAATTTGGTATGAGGGTTCCAATATATCCGGGGCAGATGAAATTTATGTCAAATATTTGATGCCACGCCCACCGCCCCCGCAAATCGGTAATTTACGATTATAAGGCAAAGTATTGAACCTATAAAGTTCTGCTTTAATATGTATCAAGCTGAATGCAATATGAACATACTCGTATCCTCCAAATTACAATTTGATCGGACCAATAACACAGGCGTGGCCGACTCCATAAAAAAGTATATATATTCTTGCACAGTATCACTAGCCGAGTCGATTGAGCCATGTTCGTCTGTCTGACCGTCTGTTGGTTCGAGACAACAGATCTCAGCTATTAAAAAAGCTAGACACCAAATTTGGTATGAAGGTTCCTATTTATCCGGAGCAAATGAAATTGATGTCAAATATTTGATGTCACGCTCACCGCCCCCGCAAATCGGTAATTTACGATTATTAGGCAAAGTATTGAACCTATGAAGTTCTGCTTTACTATGTATTAAGCTGAATGCAATATGAACATATCCTCCAAATTACAATTTGATCGGACCAATAACACAGGCGTGGCCGACTCCATAAAAAGTATATATATTCTTGCACAGTATCACTAGCCATGTTCGTCTGTCTGACCGTCTATCCGTCTGTTGGTTCGAGACAACAGATCTCAGCTATTAAAAAAGCTAGAGACACCAAATTTGGTATGAAGGTTCCTATTTATCCGGGGCACATGAAATTGATGTCAAATATTTGATGCCACGCCCACCGCCCCCGCAAATCGGTAATTTACGATTATTAGGCAAAGTATTGAACCTATAAAGTTCTGCTTTACTATGTATTAAGCTGAATGCAATATGAACATATCCTCCAAATTACAATCTGATCGGACCTATAACACAGGCGTGGCCGACCCCATAAAAAGTATATATATTCTTGCACAGTATCACTAGCCGAGTCGATTGAGCCATGTTCGTCTGTCTGACCGTCTGTTGGTTCGAGACAACAGATCTCAGCTATTAAAAAAGCTAGAGACACCAAATTTGGTATGAAGGTTCCTATTTATCCGGGGCAGATGAAATTGATGTCAAATATTTGATGCCACGCCCACCGCCCCCGCAAATCGGTAATTAACGATTATAAGGCAAAGTATTGAACCTATAAAGTTCTGCTTTAATATGTATGAATGCAATATGAACATATCCTCCAAATTACAATTTGATCGGACCAATAACACAGGCGTGGCCGACTCCATAAAAAGTATATATATTCTTGCACAGTATCACTAGCCGAGTCGATTGAGCCATGTTCGTCTGTCTGACCGTCTGTTGGTTCGAGACAACAGATCTCAGCTATTAAAAAAGCTAGACACCAAATTTGGTATGAAGGTTCCTATTTATCCGGAGCAAATGAAATTGATGTCAAATATTTGATGTCACGCTCACCGCCCCCGCAAATCGGTAATTTACGATTATTAGGCAAAGTATTGAACCTATGAAGTTCTGCTTTACTATGTATTAAGCTGAATGCAATATGAACATATCCTCCAAATTACAATCTGATCGGACCAATAACACAGGCGTGGCCGACTCCATAAAAAGTATATATATTCTTGCACAGTATCACTAGCCATGTTCGTCTGTCTGACCGTCTGTCCGTCTGTTGGTTCGAGACAACAGATCTCAGCTATTAAAAAAGCTAGAGACACCAAATTTGGTATGAGGGTTCCAATATATCCGGGGCAGATGAAATTTATGTCAAATATTTGATGCCACGCCCACCGCCCCCGCAAATCGGTAATTTACGATTATAAGGCAAAGTATTGAACCTATAAAGTTCTGCTTTAATATGTATCAAGCTGAATGCAATATGAACATACTCGTATCCTCCAAATTACAATTTGATCGGACCAATAACACAGGCGTGGCCGACTCCATAAAAAGTATATATATTCTTGCACAGTATCACTAGCCGAGTCGATTGAGCCATGTTCGTCTGTCTGACCGTCTGTTGGTTCGAGACAACAGATCTCAGCTATTAAAAAAGCTAGACACCAAATTTGGTATGAAGGTTCCTATTTATCCGGAGCAAATGAAATTGATGTCAAATATTTGATGTCACGCTCACCGCCCCCGCAAATCGGTAATTTACGATTATTAGGCAAAGTATTGAACCTATGAAGTTCTGCTTTACTATGTACGAGTATTAAGCTGAATGCAATATGAACATATCCTCCAAATTACAATCTGATCGGACCAATAACACAGGCGTGGCCGACTCCATAAAAAGTATATATATTCTTGCACAGTATCACTAGCCATGTTCGTCTGTCTGACCGTCTGTCCGTCTGTTGGTTCGAGACAACAGATCTCAGCTATTAAAAAAGCTAGAGACACCAAATTTGGTATGAGGGTTCCAATATATCCGGGGCAGATGAAATTTATGTCAAATATTTGATGCCACGCCCACCGCCCCCGCAAATCGGTAATTTACGATTATTAGGCAAAGTATTGAACCTATAAAGTTCTGCTTTACTATGTATTAAGCTGAATGCAATATGAACATATCCTCCAAATTACAATCTGATCGGACCAATAACACAGGCGTGGCCGACCCCATAAAAAGTATATATATTCTTCCACAGTATCACTAGCCGAGTCGATTGAGCCATGTTCGTCTGTCTGACCGTCTGTTGGTTCGAGACAACAGATCTCAGCTATTAAAAAAGCTAGAGACACCAAATTTGGTATGAAGGTTCCTATTTATCCGGGGCAGATGAAATTGATGTCAAATATTTGATGCCACGCCCACCGCCCCCGCAAATCGGTAATTTACGATTATTAGGCAAAGTATTGAACCTATAAAGTTCTGCTTTACTATGTATTAAGCTGAATGCAATATGAACATATCCTCCAAATTACAATCTGATCGGACCTATAACACAGGCGTGGCCGACCCCATAAAAAGTATATATATTCTTGCACAGTATCACTAGCCGAGTCGATTGAGCCATGTTCGTCTGTCTGACCGTCTGTTGGTTCGAGACAACAGATCTCAGCTATTAAAAAAGCTAGAGACACCAAATTTGGTATGAAGGTTCCTATTTATCCGGGGCAGATGAAATTGATGTCAAATATTTGATGCCACGCCCACCGCCCCCGCAAATCGGTAATTAACGATTATAAGGCAAAGTATTGAACCTATAAAGTTCTGCTTTAATATGTATCAAGCTGAATGCAATATGAACATATCCTCCAAATTACAATTTGATCGGACCAATAACACAGGCGTGGCCGACTCCATAAAAAGTATATATATTCTTGCACAGTATCACTAGCCGAGTCGATTGAGCCATGTTCGTCTGTCTGACCGTCTGTTGGTTCGAGACAACAGATCTCAGCTATTAAAAAAAGCTAGACACCAAATTTGGTATGAAGGTTCCTATTTATCCGGAGCAAATGAAATTGATGTCAAATATTTGATGTCACGCTCACCGCCCCCCGCAAATCGGTAATTTACGATTATTAGGCAAAGTATTGAACCTATGAAGTTCTGCTTTACTATGTATTAAGCTGAATGCAATATGAACATATCCTCCAAATTACAATCTGATCGGACCAATAACACAGGCGTGGCCGACTCCATAAAAAGTATATATATTCTTGCACAGTATCACTAGCCATGTTCGTCTGTCTGACCGTCTGTCCGTCTGTTGGTTCGAGACAACAGATCTCAGCTATTAAAAAAGCTAGAGACACCAAATTTGGTATGAGGGTTCCAATATATCCGGGGCAGATGAAATTTATGTCAAATATTTGATGCCACGCCCACCGCCCCCGCAAATCGGTAATTTACGATTATTAGGCAAAGTATTGAACCTATAAAGTTCTGCTTTACTATGTATTAAGCTGAATGCAATATGAACATATCCTCCAAATTACAATCTGATCAGACCAATAACACAGGCGTGGCCGACCCCATAAAAAGTATATATATTCTTCCACAGTATCACTAGCCGAGTCGATTGAGCCATGTTCGTCTGTCTGACCGTCTGTTGGTTCGAGACAACAGATCTCAGCTATTAAAAAAGCTAGAGACACCAAATTTGGTATGAAGGTTCCTATTTATCCGGGGCAGATGAAATTGATGTCAAATATTTGATGCCACGCCCACCGCCCCCCGCAAATCGGTAATTTACGATTATAAGGCAAAGTATTGAACCTATAAAGTTCTGCTTTAATATGTATCAAGCTGAATGCAATATGAACATATCCTCCAAATTACAATCTGATCGGACCAATAACACAGGCGTGGCCGACCCCATAAAAAGTATATATATTCTTGCACAGTATCACTAGCCGAGTCGATTGAGCCATGTTCGTCTGTCTGACCGTCTGTTGGTTCGAGACAACAGATCTCAGCTATTAAAAAAGCTAGAGACACCAAATTTGGTATGAAGGTTCCTATTTATCCGGGGCAGATGAAATTGATGTCAAATATTTGATGCCACGCCCACCGCCCCCGCAAATCGGTAATTTACGATTATTAGGCAAAGTATTGAACCTATAAAGTTCTGCTTTACTATGTATTAAGCTGAATGCAATATGAACATATCCTCCAAATTACAATCTGATCGGACCTATAACACAGGCGTGGCCGACCCCATAAAAAGTATATATATTCTTGCACAGTATCACTAGCCGAGTCGATTGAGCCATGTTCGTCTGTCTGACCGTCTGTTGGTTCGAGACAACAGATCTCAGCTATTAAAAAAGCTAGAGACACCAAATTTGGTATGAAGGTTCCTATTTATCCGGGGCAGATGAAATTGATGTCAAATATTTGATGTCACGCCCACCGCCCCCGCAAATCGGTAATTTACGATTATTAGGCAAAGTATTGAACCTATAAAGTTCTGCTTTACTATGTATTAAGCTGAATGCAATATGAACATATCCTCCAAATTACAATCTGATCGGACCAATAACACAGGCGTGGCCGACCCCAAAAAAAGTATATATATTCTTGCACAGTATCACTAGCCGAGTCGATTGAGCCATGTCCGTCTGTCTGACCGTCTGTCCGTCTGTTGGTTCGAGACAACAGATCTCAGCTATTAAAAAAGCTAGAGACACCAAATTTGGTATGAAGGTTCCAATATATCCGGGGCAGATGAAATTGATGTCAAATATTTGATGTCACGCTCACCGCCCCCATGAATCGGTAATTTAAGATTATTAGGCAAAGTATTGAACCTATAAAGTTCTGCTTTACTATGTATTAAGCTGAATGCAATATGAACATATCCTCCAAATTACAATCTGATCGGACCAATAACACAGGCGTGGCCGACTCCATAAAAAGTATATATATTCTTGCACAGTATCACTAGCCATGTTCGTCTGTCTGACCGTCTGTCCGTCTGTTAGTTCGAGACAACAGATCTCAGCTATTAAAAAAGCTAGAGACACCAAATTTGGTATGAAGGTTCCTATTTATCAGGGGCAGATGAAATTGATGTCAAATATTTGATGTCACGCTCACCGCCCCCGTAAATCGGTAATTTACGATTATTAGGCAAAGTATTGAACCTATAAAGTTCTGCTTTACTATGTATTAAGCTGAATGCAATATGAACATATCCTCCAAATTACAATCTGATCGGACCTATAACACAGGCGTGGCCGACCCCATAAAAAGTATATATATTCTTGCACAGTATCACTAGCCGAGTCGATTGAGCCATGTTCGTCTGTCTGACCGTCTGTTGGTTCGAGACAACAGATCTCAGCTATTAAAAAAGCTAGAGACACCAAATTTGGTATGAAGGTTCCTATTTATCCGGGGCAGATGAAATTGATGTCAAATATTTGATGCCACGCCCACCGCCCCCGTAAATCGGTAATTTACGATTATAAGGCAAAGTATTGAACCTATAAAGTTCTGCTTTACTATGTATTAAGCTAAATGCAATATGAACATATCCTCCAAATTACAATCTGATCGGACCAATAACACAGGCGTGGCCGACCCCATAAAAAGTATATATATTCTTGCACAGTATCACTAGCCGAGTCGATTGAGCCATGTTCGTCTGTCTGACCGTCTGTCCGTCTGTTGGTTCGAGACAACAGATCTCAGCTATTAAAAAAGCTAGAGACACCAAATTTGGTATGAAGGTTCCTATTTATCCGGGGCAGATGAAATTGATGTCAAATATTTGATGCCACGCCCACCACCCCCGCAAATCGGTAATTTACGATTATAAGGCAAAGTATTGAACCTATAAAGTTCTGCTTTACTATGTATTAAGCTGAATGCAATATGAACATATCCTCCAAATTACAATCTGATCGGACCTATAACACAGGCGTGGCCGACCCCATAAAAAGTATATATATTCTTGCACAGTATCACTAGCCGAGTCGATTGAGCCATGTTCGTCTGTCTGACCGTCTGTTGGTTCGAGACAACAGATCTCAGCTATTAAAAAAGCTAGAGACACCAAATTTGGTATGAAGGTTCCTATTTATCCGGGGCAGATGAAATTCATGTCAAATATTTGATGTCACGCTCACCGCCCCCGTAAATCGGTAATTTACGATTATTAGGCAAAGTATTGAACCTATAAAGTTCTGCTTTACTATGTATTAAGCTGAATGCAATATGAACATATCCTCCAAATTACAATCTGATCGGACCAATAACACAGGCGTGGCCGACCCCATAAAAAGTATATATATTCTTGCACAGTATCACTAGCCGAGTCGATTGAGCCATGTTCGTCTGTCTGACCGTCTGTTGGTTCGAGACAACAGATCTCAGCTATTAAAAAAGCTAGAGACACCAAATTTGGTATGAAGGTTCCTATTTATCCGGGGCAGATGAAATTGATGTCAAATATTTGATGCCACGCTCACCGCCCCCGCAAATCGGTAATTTACGATTATAAGGCAAAGTATTGAACCTATAAAGTTCTGCTTTAATATGTATCAAGCTGAATGCAATATGAACATATCCTCCAAATTACAATCTGATCGGACCAATAACACAGGCGTGGCAGACCCCATAAAAAGTATATATATTCTTGCACAGTATCACTAGCCGAGTCGATTGAGCCATGTTCGTCTGTCTGACCGTCTGTTGGTTCGAGACAACAGATCTCAGCTATTAAAAAAGCTAGAGACACCAAATTTGGTATGAAGGTTCCTATTTATCCGGGGCAGATGAAATTCATGTCAAATATTTGATGTCACGCTCACCGCCCCCGTAAATCGGTAATTTACGATTATTAGGCAAAGTATTGAACCTATAAAGTTCTGCTTTACTATGTATTAAGCTGAATGCAATATGAACATATCCTCCAAATTACAATCTGATCGGACCAATAACACAGGCGTGGCCGACCCCATAAAAAGTATATATATTCTTGCACAGTATCACTAGCCGAGTCGATTGAGCCATGTTCGTCTGTCTGACCGTCTGTTGGTTCGAGACAACAGATCTCAGCTATTAAAAAAGCTAGAGACACCAAATTTGGTATGAAGGTTCCTATTTATCCGGGGCAGATGAAATTGATGTCAAATATTTGATGCCACGCTCACCGCCCCCGCAAATCGGTAATTTACGATTATAAGGCAAAGTATTGAACCTATAAAGTTCTGCTTTAATATGTATCAAGCTGAATGCAATATGAACATATCCTCCAAATTACAATCTGATCAGACCAATAACACAGGCGTGGCCGACCCCATAAAAAGTATATATATTCTTGCACAGTATCACTAGCCGAGTCGATTGAGCCATGTTCGTCTGTCTGACCGTCTGTTGGTTCGAGACAACAGATCTCAGCTATTAAAAAAGCTAGAGACACCAAATTTGGTATGAAGGTTCCTATTTATCCGGGGCAGATGAAATTGATGTCAAATATTTGATGCCACGCCCACCGCCCCCGCAAATCGGTAATTTACGATTATTAGGCAAAGTATTAAACCTATAAAGTTCTGCTTTACTATGTATTAAGCTGAATGCAATATGAACATATCCTCCAAATTACAATCTGATCGGACCTATAATACAGGCGTGGCCGACCCCATAAAAAGTATATATATTCTTGCACAGTATCACTAGCCGAGTCGATTGAGCCATGTTCGTCTGTCTGACCGTCTGTTGGTTCGAGACAACAGATCTCAGCTATTAAAAAAGCTAGAGACACCAAATTTGGTATGAAGGTTCCTATTTATCCGGGGCAGATGAAATTGATGTCAAATATTTGATGCCACGCCCACCGCCCCCGCAAATCGGTAATTTACGATTATTAGGCAAAGTATTGAACCTATAAAGTTCTGCTTTAATATGTATCAAGCTGAATGCAATATGAACATATCCTCCAAATTACAATCTGATCGGACCAATAACACAGGCGTGGCAGACCCCATAAAATGTATATATATTCTTGCTCAGGATCACTAGCCGAGTCGATTGAGCCATGTCCGTCTGTCTGACCGTCTGTCCGTCTGTTGGTTCGAGACAACAGATCTCAGCTATTAAAAAAGCTAGAGACCCCAAATTTGGTATGAAGGTTCCTATTTATCCGGGGCAGATGAAATTGATGTCAAATATTTGATGCCACGCCCACCGCCCCCGCAAATCGGTAATTTACGATTATTAGGCAAAGTATTGAACCTATAAAGTTCTGCTTTAATATGTATCAAGCTGAATGCAATATGAACATATCCTCCAAATTACAATCTGATCGGACCAATAACACAGGCGTGGCCGACCCCATAAAAAGTATATATATTCTTGCACAGTATCACTAGCCGAGTCGATTGAGCCATGTTCGTCTGTCTGACCGTCTGTTGGTTCGAGACAACAGATCTCAGCTATTAAAAAGCTAGAGACACCAAATTTGGTATGAAGGTTCCTATTTATCCGGGGCAGATGAAATTGATGTCAAATATTTGATGCCACGCCCACCGCCCCCCGCAAATCGGTAATTTACGATTATTAGGCAAAGTATTGAACCTATAAAGTTCTGCTTTAATATGTATCAAGCTGAATGCAATATGAACATATCCTCCAAATTACAATCTGATCGGACCAATAACACAGGCGTGGCAGACCCCATAAAATGTATATATATTCTTGCTCAGGATCACTAGCCGAGTCGATTGAGCCATGTCCGTCTGTCTGACCGTCTGTCCGTCTGTTGGTTCGAGACAACAGATCTCAGCTATTAAAAAAGCTAGAGACCCCAAATTTGGTATGAAGGTTCCTATTTATCCGGGGCAGATGAAATTGATGTCAAATATTTGATGCCACGCCCACCGCCCCCGCAAATCGGTAATTTACGATTATTAGGCAAAGTATTAAACCTATAAAGTTCTGCTTTACTATGTATTAAGCTGAATGCAATATGAACATATCCTCCAAATTACAATCTGATCGGACCTATAACACAGGCGTGGCCGACCCCATAAAAAGTATATATATTCTTGCACAGTATCACTAGCCGAGTCGATTGAGCCATGTTCGTCTGTCTGACCGTCTGTTGGTTCGAGACAACAGATCTCAGCTATTAAAAAAGCTAGAGACACCAAATTTGGTATGAAGGTTCCTATTTATCCGGGGCAGATGAAATTGATGTCGAATATTTGATGCCACGCCCACCGCCCCCGCAAATCGGTAATTTACGATTATTAGGCAAAGTATTAAACCTATAAAGTTCTGCTTTACTATGTATTAAGCTGAATGCAATATGAACATATCCTCCAAATTACAATCTGATCGGACCTATAATACAGGCGTGGCCGACCCCATAAAAAGTATATATATTCTTGCACAGTATCACTAGCCGAGTCGATTGAGCCATGTTCGTCTGTCTGACCGTCTGTTGGTTCGAGACAACAGATCTCAGCTATTAAAAAAGCTAGAGACACCAAATTTGGTATGAAGGTTCCTATTTATCCGGGGCAGATGAAATTGATGTCAAATATTTGATGCCACGCCCACCGCCCCCGCAAATCGGTAATTTACGATTATTAGGCAAAGTATTGAACCTATAAAGTTCTGCTTTACTATGTATTAAGCTGAATGCAATATGAACATATCCTCCAAATTACAATCTGATCGGACCAATAACACAGGCGTGGCCGACCCCATAAAAAGTATATATATTCTTGCACAGTATCACTAGCCGAGTCGATTGAGCCATGTTCGTCTGTCTGACCGTCTGTTGGTTCGAGACAACAGATCTCAGCTATTAAAAAAGCTAGAGACACCAAATTTGGTATGAAGGTTCCTATTTATCCGGGGCAGATGAAATTGATGTCAAATATTTGATGCCACGCTCACCGCCCCCGCAAATCGGTAATTTACGATTATAAGGCAAAGTATTGAACCTATAAAGTTCTGCTTTAATATGTATCAAGCTGAATGCAATATGAACATATCCTCCAAATTACAATCTGATCAGACCAATAACACAGGCGTGGCCGACCCCATAAAAAGTATATATATTCTTGCACAGTATCACTAGCCGAGTCGATTGAGCCATGTTCGTCTGTCTGACCGTCTGTCCGTCTGTTGGTTCGAGACAACAGATCTCAGCTATTAAAAAAGCTAGAGACACCAAATTTGGTATGAAGGTTCCTATTTATCCGGGGCAGATGAAATTGATGTCAAATATTTGATGCCACGCCCACCGCCCCCGCAAATCGGTAATTTACGATTATTAGGCAAAGTATTAAACCTATAAAGTTCTGCTTTACTATGTATTAAGCTGAATGCAATATGAACATATCCTCCAAATTACAATCTGATCGGACCTATAATACAGGCGTGGCCGACCCCATAAAAAGTATATATATTCTTGCACAGTATCACTAGCCGAGTCGATTGAGCCATGTTCGTCTGTCTGACCGTCTGTTGGTTCGAGACAACAGATCTCAGCTATTAAAAAAGCTAGAGACACCAAATTTGGTATGAAGGTTCCTATTTATCCGGGGCAGATGAAATTGATGTCAAATATTTGATGCCACGCCCACCGCCCCCGCATATCGGTAATTTACGATTATTAGGCAAAGTATTGAACCTATAAAGTTCTGCTTTAATATGTATCAAGCTGAATGCAATATGAACATATCCTCCAAATTACAATCTGATCGGACCAATAACACAGGCGTGGCAGACCCCATAAAATGTGTATATATTCTTGCTCAGGATCACTAGCCGAGTCGATTGAGCCATGTCCGTCTGTCGGACCGTCTGTCCGTCTGTTGGTTCGAGACAACAGATCTCAGCTATTTAAAAAGCTAGAGACCCCAAATTTGGTATGAAGGTTCCTATTTATCCGGGGCAGATGAAATTGATGTCAAATATTTGATGCCACGCCCACCGCCCCCGAAAATCGGTAATTTACGATTATTAGGCAAAGTATTAAACCTATAAAGTTCTGCTTTACTATGTATTAAGCTGAATGCAATATGAACATATCCTCCAAATTACAATCTGATCGGACCTATAACACAGGCGTGGCCGACCCCATAAAAAGTATATATATTCTTGCACAGTATCACTAGCCGAGTCGATTGAGCCATGTTCGTCTGTCTGACCGTCTGTTGGTTCGAGACAACAGATCTCAGCTATTAAAAAAGCTAGAGACACCAAATTTGGTATGAAGGTTCCTATTTATCCGGGGCAGATGAAATTGATGTCAAATATTTGATGCCACGCCCACCGCCCCCGCATTCGGTAATTTACGATTATTAGGCAAAGTATTGAACCTATAAAGTTCTGCTTTAATATGTATTAAGCTGAATGCAATATGAACATATCCTCCAAATTACAATCTGATCGGACCAATAACACAGGCGTGGCAGACCCCATAAAATGTGTATATATTCTTGCTCAGGATCACTAGCCGAGTCGATTGAGCCATGTCCGTCTGTCTGACCGTCTGTCCGTCTGTTGGTTCGAGACAACAGATCTCAGCTATTTAAAAAGCTAGAGACCCCAAATTTGGTATGAAGGTTCCTATTTATCCGGGGCAGATGAAATTGATGTCAAGTATTTGATGTCACGCTCACCGCCCCCGTAAATCGGTAATTTACGATTATTAGGCAAAGTATTGAACCTATAAAGTTCTGCTTTACTATGTATTAAGCTGAATGCAATATGAACATATCCTCCAAATTACAATCTGATCGGACCAATAACACAGGCGTGGCCGACCCCATAAAAAGTATATATATTCTTGCACAGTATCACTAGCCGAGTCGATTGAGCCATGTCCGTCTGTCTGACCGTCTGTCCGTCTGTTGGTTCGAGACAACAGATCTCAGCTATTAAAAAAGCTAGAGACACCAAATTTGGTATGAAGGTTCCTATTTATCCGGGGCAGATGAAATTGATGTCAAATATTTGATGCCACGCCCACCGCCCCCCGCAAATCGGTAATTTACGATTATTAGGCAAAGTATTGAACCTATAAAGTTCTGCTTTACTATGTATTAAGCTGAATGCAATATGAACATATCCTCCAAATTACAATCTGATCGGACCAATAACACAGGCGTGGCCGACCCCATAAAAAAGTATATATATTCTTGCACAGTATCACTAGCCGAGTCGATTGAGCCATGTTCGTCTGTCTGTCCGTCTGTTGGTTCGAGACAACAGATCTCAGCTATTAAAAAAGCTAGAGACACCAAATTTGGTATGAAGGTTCCTATTTATCCGGGGCAGATGAAATTGATGTCAAATATTTGATGTCACGCTCACCGCCCCCGTAAATCGGTAATTAACGATTATTAGGCAAAGTATTGAACCTATAAAGTTCTGCTTTACTATGTATTAAGCTGAATGCAATATGAACATATCCTCCAAATTACAATCTGATCGGACCAATAACACAGGCGTGGCCGACTCCATAAAAAGTATATATATTCTTGCACAGTATCACTAGCCATGTTCGTCTGTCTGACCGTCTGTCCGTCTGTTGGTTCGAGACAACAGATCTCAGCTATTAAAAACGCTAGAGACACCAAATTTGGTATGAAGGTTCCTATTTATCAGGGGCAGATGAAATTGATGTCAAATATTTGATGTCACGCTCACCGCCCCCGTAAATCGGTAATTTACGATTATTAGGCAAAGTATTGAACCTATAAAGTTCTGCTTTACTATGTATTAAGCTGAATGTAATATGAACATATCCTCCAAATTACAATCTGATCGGACCAATAACACAGGCGTGGCCGACCCCAAAAAAAGTATATATATTCTTGCACAGTATCACTAGCCGAGTCGATTGAGCCATGTCCGTCTGTCTGACCGTCTGTCCGTCTGTTGGTTCGAGACAACAGATCTCAGCTATTAAAAAAGCTAGAGACACCAAATTTGGTATGAAGGTTCCAATATATCCGGGGCAGATGAAATTGATGTCAAATATTTGATGTCACGCTCACCGCCCCCGTAAATCGGTAATTTACGATTATTAGGCAAAGTATTGAACTTATAAAGTTCTGCTTTACTATGTATTAAGCTGAATGCAATATGAACATATCCTCCAAATTACAATCTGATCGGACCAATAACACAGGCGTGGCCGACCCCATAAAAAGTATATATATTCTTGCACAGTATCACTAGCCATGTTCGTCTGTCTGACCGTCTGTCCGTCTGTTGGTTCGAGACAACAGATCTCAGCTATTAAAAAAGCTAGAGACACCAAATTTGGTATGAAGGTTCCTATTTATCAGGGGCAGATGAAATTGATGTCAAATATTTGATGTCACGCTCACCGCCCCCGTAAATCGGTAATTTACGATTATTAGGCAAAGTATTGAACTTATAAAGTTCTGCTTTACTATGTATTAAGCTGAATGCAATATGAACATATCCTCCAAATTACAATCTGATCGGACCAATAACACAGGCGTGGCCGACCCCAAAAAAAGTATATATATTCTTGCACAGTATCACTAGCCGAGTCGATTGAGCCATGTCCGTCTGTCTGACCGTCTGTCCGTCTGTTGGTTCGAGACAACAGATCTCAGCTATTAAAAAAGCTAGAGACACCAAATTTGGTATGAAGGTTCCTATTTATCCGGGGCAGATGAAATTGATGTCAAATATTTGATGTCACGCTCACCGCCCCCGTAAATCGGTAATTAACGATTATTAGGCAAAGTATTGAACCTATAAAGTTCTGCTTTACTATGTATTAAGCTGAATGCAATATGAACATATCCTCCAAATTACAATCTGATCGGACCAATAACACAGGCGTGGCCGACTCCATAAAAAAGTATATATATTCTTGCACAGTATCACTAGCCATGTTCGTCTGTCTGACCGTCTGTCCGTCTGTTGGTTCGAGACAACAGATCTCAGCTATTAAAAAAGCTAGAGACACCAAATTTGGTATGAAGGTTCCTATTTATCAGGGGCAGATGAAATTGATGTCAAATATTTGATGTCACGCTCACCGCCCCCGTAAATCGGTAATTTACGATTATTAGGCAAAGTATTGAACCTATAAAGTTCTGCTTTACTATGTATTAAGCTGAATGTAATATGAACATATCCTCCAAATTACAATCTGATCGGACCAATAACACAGGCGTGGCCGACCCCATAAAAAGTATATATATTCTTGCACAGTATCACTAGCCGAGTCGATTGGCCATGTCCGTCTGTCTGACCGTCTGTCCGTCTGTTGGTTCGAGACAACAGATCTCAGCTATTAAAAAAGCTAGAGACACCAAATTTGGTATGAAGGTTCCAATATATCCGGGGCAGATGAAATTGATGTCAAATATTTGATGTCACGCTCACCGCCCCCGTAAATCGGTAATTTACGATTATTAGGCAAAGTATTGAACCTATAAAGTTCTGCTTTACTATGTATTAAGCTGAATGCAATATGAACATATCCTCCAAATTACAATCTGATCGGACCAATAACACAGGCGTGGCCGAGTCGATAAAAAATATATATATTCTTGCACAGTATCACTAGCCATGTCCGTCTGTCTGACCGTCTGTCCGTCTGTTGGTTCGAGACAACAGATCTCAGCTATTAAAAAAGCTAGAGACACCAAATTTGGTATGAAGGTTCCTATTTATCCGGGGCAGATGAAATTGATGTCAAATATTTGATGTCACGCTCACCGCCCCCCGTAAATCGGTAATTTACGATTATTAGGCAAAGTATTGAACCTATAAAGTTCTGCTTTACTATGTATTAAGCTGAATGCAATATGAACATATCCTCCAAATTACAATCTGATCGGACCAATAACACAGGCGTGGCCGACCCCATAAAAAGTATATATATTCTTGCACAGTATCACTAGCCATGTTCGTCTGTCTGACCGTCTGTCCGTCTGTTGGTTCGAGACAACAGATCTCAGCTATTAAAAAAGCTAGAGACACCAAATTTGGTATGAAGGTTCCTATTTATCAGGGGCAGATGAAATTGATGTCAAATATTTGATGTCACGCTCACCGCCCCCGTAAATCGGTAATTTACGATTATTAGGCAAAGTATTGAACCTATAAAGTTCTGCTTTACTATGTATTAAGCTGAATGCAATATGAACATATCCTCCAAATTACAATCTGATCGGACCAATAACACAGGCGTGGCCGACCCCAAAAAAAGTATATATATTCTTGCACAGTATCACTAGCCGAGTCGATTGAGCCATGTCCGTCTGTCTGACCGTCTGTCCGTCTGTTGGTTCGAGACAACAGATCTCAGCTATTAAAAAAGCTAGAGACACCAAATTTGGTATGAAGGTTCCTATTTATCCGGGGCAGATGAAATTGATGTCAAATATTTGATGTCACGCTCACCGCCCCCGTAAATCGGTAATTAACGATTATTAGGCAAAGTATTGAACCTATAAAGTTCTGCTTTACTATGTATTAAGCTGAATGCAATATGAACATATCCTCCAAATTACAATCTGATCGGACCAATAACACAGGCGTGGCCGACTCCATAAAAAAGTATATATATTCTTGCACAGTATCACTAGCCATGTTCGTCTGTCTGACCGTCTGTCCGTCTGTTGGTTCGAGACAACAGATCTCAGCTATTAAAAAAGCTAGAGACACCAAATTTGGTATGAAGGTTCCTATTTATCAGGGGCAGATGAAATTGATGTCAAATATTTGATGTCACGCTCACCGCCCCCGTAAATCGGTAATTTACGATTATTAGGCAAAGTATTGAACCTATAAAGTTCTGCTTTACTATGTATTAAGCTGAATGCAATATGAACATATCCTCCAAATTACAATCTGATCGGACCAATAACACAGGCGTGGCCGACCCCAAAAAAAGTATATATATTCTTGCACAGTATCACTAGCCATGTTCGTCTGTCTGACCGTCTGTCCGTCTGTTGGTTCGAGACAACAGATCTCAGCTATTAAAAAAGCTAGAGACACCAAATTTGGTATGAAGGTTCCTATTTATCAGGGGCAGATGAAATTGATGTCAAATATTTGATGTCACGCTCACCGCCCCCGTAAATCGGTAATTAACGATTATTAGGCAAAGTATTGAACCTATAAAGTTCTGCTTTACTATGTATTAAGCTGAATGCAATATGAACATATCCTCCAAATTACAATCTGATCGGACCAATAACACAGGCGTGGCCGACTCCATAAAAAGTATATATATTCTTGCACAGTATCACTAGCCATGTTCGTCTGTCTGACCGTCTGTCCGTCTGTTGGTTCGAGACAACAGATCTCAGCTATTAAAAAAGCTAGAGACACCAAATTTGGTATGAAGGTTCCTATTTATCAGGGGCAGATGAAATTGATGTCAAATATTTGATGTCACGCTCACCGCCCCCGTAAATCGGTAATTTACGATTATTAGGCAAAGTATTGAACCTATAAAGTTCTGCTTTACTATGTATTAAGCTGAATGCAATATGAACATATCCTCCAAATTACAATCTGATCGGACCAATAACACAGGCGTGGCCGACCCCAAAAAAAAGTATATATATTCTTGCACAGTATCACTAGCCGAGTCGATTGAGCCATGTCCGTCTGTCTGACCGTCTGTCCGTCTGTTGGTTCGAGACAACAGATCTCAGCTATTAAAAAAGCTAGAGACACCAAATTTGGTATGAAGGTTCCAATATATCCGGGGCAGATGAAATTGATGTCAAATATTTGATGTCACGCTCACCGCCCCCATGAATCGGTAATTTAAGATTATTAGGCAAAGTATTGAACCTATAAAGTTCTGCTTTACTATGTATTAAGCTGAATGCAATATGAACATATCCTCCAAATTACAATCTGATCGGACCAATAACACAGGCGTGGCCGACTCCATAAAAAGTATATATATTCTTGCACAGTATCACTAGCCATGTTCGTCTGTCTGACCGTCTGTCCGTCTGTTGGTTCGAGACAACAGATCTCAGCTATTAAAAAAGCTAGAGACACCAAATTTGGTATGAAGGTTCCTATTTATCAGGGGCAGATGAAATTGATGTCAAATATTTGATGTCACGCTCACCGCCCCCGTAAATCGGTAATTTACGATTATTAGGCAAAGTATTGAACCTATAAAGTTCTGCTTTACTATGTATTAAGCTGAATGCAATATGAACATATCCTCCAAATTACAATCTGATCGGACCAATAACACAGGCGTGGCCGACCCCATAAAAAGTATATATATTCTTGCACAGTATCACTAGCCATGTTCGTCTGTCTGACCGTCTGTCCGTCTGTTGGTTCGAGACAACAGATCTCAGCTATTAAAAAAGCTAGAGACACCAAATTTGGTATGAAGGTTCCTATTTATCAGGGGCAGATGAAATTGATGTCAAATATTTGATGTCACGCTCACCGCCCCCGTAAATCGGTAATTTACGATTATTAGGCAAAGTATTGAACCTATAAAGTTCTGCTTTACTATGTATTAAGCTGAATGCAATATGAACATATCCTCCAAATTACAATCTGATCGGACCAATAACACAGGCGTGGCCGACCCCAAAAAAAGTATATATATTCTTGCACAGTATCACTAGCCGAGTCGATTGGCCATGTCCGTCTGTCTGACCGTCTGTCCGTCTGTTGGTTCGAGACAACAGATCTCAGCTATTAAAAAAGCTAGAGACACCAAATTTGGTATGAAGGTTCCTATTTATCCGGGGCAGATGAAATTGATGTCAAATATTTGATGTCACGCTCACCGCCCCCGTAAATCGGTAATTTACGATTATTAGGCAAAGTATTGAACCTATAAAGTTCTGCTTTACTATGTATTAAGCTGAATGCAATATGAACATATCCTCCAAATTACAATCTGATCGGACCAATAACACAGGCGTGGCCGACTCCATAAAAAAGTATATATATTCTTGCACAGTATCACTAGCCATGTTCGTCTGTCTGACCGTCTGTCCGTCTGTTGGTTCGAGACAACAGATCTCAGCTATTAAAAAAGCTAGAGACACCAAATTTGGTATGAAGGTTCCTATTTATCAGGGGCAGATGAAATTGATGTCAAATATTTGATGTCACGCTCACCGCCCCCGTAAATCGGTAATTTACGATTATTAGGCAAAGTATTGAACCTATAAAGTTCTGCTTTACTATGTATTAAGCTGAATGCAATATGAACATATCCTCCAAATTACAATCTGATCGGACCAATAACACAGGCGTGGCCGACCCCAAAAAAAGTATATATATTCTTGCACAGTATCACTAGCCGAGTCGATTGAGCCATGTCCGTCTGTCTGACCGTCTGTCCGTCTGTTGGTTCGAGACAACAGATCTCAGCTATTAAAAAAGCTAGAGACACCAAATTTGGTATGAAGGTTCCTATTTATCCGGGGCAGATGAAATTGATGTCAAATATTTGATGTCACGCTCACCGCCCCCGTAAATCGGTAATTTAAGATTATTAGGCAAAGTATTGAACCTATAAAGTTCTGCTTTACTATGTATTAAGCTGAATGCAATATGAACATATCCTCCAAATTACAATCTGATCGGACCAATAACACAGGCGTGGCCGACTCCATAAAAAAGTATATATATTCTTGCACAGTATCACTAGCCATGTTCGTCTGTCTGACCGTCTGTCCGTCTGTTGGTTCGAGACAACAGATCTCAGCTATTAAAAAAGCTAGAGACACCAAATTTGGTATGAAGGTTCCTATTTATCAGGGGCAGATGAAATTGATGTCAAATATTTGATGTCACGCTCACCGCCCCCGTAAATCGGTAATTTACGATTATTAGGCAAAGTATTGAACCTATAAAGTTCTGCTTTACTATGTATTAAGCTGAATGCAATATGAACATATCCTCCAAATTACAATCTGATCGGACCAATAACACAGGCGTGGCCGACCCCATAAAAAGTATATATATTCTTGCACAGTATCACTAGCCATGTTCGTCTGTCTGACCGTCTGTCCGTCTGTTGGTTCGAGACAACAGATCTCAGCTATTAAAAAAGCTAGAGACACCAAATTTGGTATGAAGGTTCCTATTTATCAGGGGCAGATGAAATTGATGTCAAATATTTGATGTCACGCTCACCGCCCCCCGTAAATCGGTAATTTACGATTATTAGGCAAAGTATTGAACCTATAAAGTTCTGCTTTACTATGTATTAAGCTGAATGCAATATGAACATATCCTCCAAATTACAATCTGATCGGACCAATAACACAGGCGTGGCCGACCCCAAAAAAAAGTATATATATTCTTGCACAGTATCACTAGCCGAGTCGATTGAGCCATGTCCGTCTGTCTGACCGTCTGTCCGTCTGTTGGTTCGAGACAACAGATCTCAGCTATTAAAAAAGCTAGAGACACCAAATTTGGTATGAAGGTTCCTATTTATCCGGGGCAGATGAAATTGATGTCAAATATTTGATGTCACGCTCACCGCCCCCGTAAATCGGTAATTTACGATTATTAGGCAAAGTATTGAACCTATAAAGTTCTGCTTTACTATGTATTAAGCTGAATGCAATATGAACATATCCTCCAAATTACAATCTGATCGGACCAATAACACAGGCGTGGCCGACCCCATAAAAAAGTATATATATTCTTGCACAGTATCACTAGCCATGTTCGTCTGTCTGACCGTCTGTCCGTCTGTTGGTTCGAGACAACAGATCTCAGCTATTAAAAAAGCTAGAGACACCAAATTTGGTATGAAGGTTCCTATTTATCAGGGGCAGATGAAATTGATGTCAAATATTTGATGTCACGCTCACCGCCCCCGTAAATCGGTAATTTACGATTATTAGGCAAAGTATTGAACCTATAAAGTTCTGCTTTACTATGTATTAAGCTGAATGCAATATGAACATATCCTCCAAATTACAATCTGATCGGACCAATAACACAGGCGTGGCCGACCCCAAAAAAAGTATATATATTCTTGCACAGTATCACTAGCCGAGTCGATTGAGCCATGTCCGTCTGTCTGACCGTCTGTCCGTCTGTTGGTTCGAGACAACAGATCTCAGCTATTAAAAAAGCTAGAGACACCAAATTTGGTATGAAGGTTCCTATTTATCCGGGGCAGATGAAATTGATGTCAAATATTTGATGTCACGCTCACCGCCCCCGTAAATCGGTAATTTACGATTATTAGGCAAAGTATTGAACCTATAAAGTTCTGCTTTACTATGTATTAAGCTGAATGCAATATGAACATATCCTCCAAATTACAATCTGATCGGACCAATAACACAGGCGTGGCCGACTCCATAAAAAGTATATATATTCTTGCACAGTATCACTAGCCATGTTCGTCTGTCTGACCGTCTGTCCGTCTGTTGGTTCGAGACAACAGATCTCAGCTATTAAAAAAGCTAGAGACACCAAATTTGGTATGAAGGTTCCTATTTATCAGGGGCAGATGAAATTGATGTCAAATATTTGATGTCACGCTCACCGCCCCCGTAAATCGGTAATTTACGATTATTAGGCAAAGTATTGAACCTATAAAGTTCTGCTTTACTATGTATTAAGCTGAATGCAATATGAACATATCCTCCAAATTACAATCTGATCGGACCAATAACACAGGCGTGGCCGACCCCAAAAAAAGTATATATATTCTTGCACAGTATCACTAGCCGAGTCATTGAGCCATGTCCGTCTGTCTGACCGTCTGTCCGTCTGTTGGTTCGAGACAACAGATCTCAGCTATTAAAAAAGCTAGAGACACCAAATTTGGTATGAAGGTTCCTAATATATCCGGGGCAGATGAAATTGATGTCAAATATTTGATGTCACGCTCACCGCCCCCGTAAATCGGTAATTTACGATTATTAGGCAAAGTATTGAACCTATAAAGTTCTGCTTTACTATGTATTAAGCTGAATGCAATATGAACATATCCTCCAAATTACAATCTGATCGGACCAATAACACAGGCGTGGCCGACTCCATAAAAAAGTATATATATTCTTGCACAGTATCACTAGCCATGTTCGTCTGTCTGACCGTCTGTCCGTCTGTTGGTTCGAGACAACAGATCTCAGCTATTAAAAAAGCTAGAGACACCAAATTTGGTATGAAGGTTCCTATTTATCAGGGGCAGATGAAATTGATGTCAAATATTTGATGTCACGCTCACCGCCCCCGTAAATCGGTAATTTACGATTATTAGGCAAAGTATTGAACCTATAAAGTTCTGCTTTTCTATGTATTAAGCTGAATGCAATATAAACATATTCTCCAAATTACAATCTGATCGGACCAATAACACAGGCGTGGCAGACCCCAATAAGTATATATATTCTTGCTCAGGATCACTAGCCGAGTCGATTGAGCCATGACCGTCTGTCTGACCGTCTGTCCGTCTGTTGGTTCGAGACAACAGATCTCAGCAGTTAAAAAGCTAGAGACACCAAATTTGGTATGAAGGTTCCTATTTATCCGGGGCAGATGAAATTGATGTCAAATATTTGATGTCACGCTCACCGCCCCCATAAATCGGTAATTTACGATTATTAGGCAAAGTATTGAACCTATAAAGTTCTGCTTTACTATGTATTAAGCTGAATGCAATATGAACATATCCTCCAAATTACAATCTGATCGGACCAATAACACAGGCGTGGCCGACTCCATAAAAAGTATATATATTCTTGCACAGTATCACTAGCCGAGTCGATTGAGCCATGTCCGTCTGTCTGACCGTCTGTCCGTCTGTTGGTTCGAGACAACAGATCTCAGCTATTAAAAAAGCTAGAGACACCAAATTTGGTATGAAGGTTCCTATTTATCCGGGGCAGATGAAATTGATGTCAAATATTTGATGTCACGCTCACCGCCCCCATAAATCGGTAATTTACGATTATTAGGCAAAGTATTGAACCTATAAAGTTCTGCTTTACTATGTATTAAGCTGAATGCAATATGAACATATCCTCCAAATTACAATCTGATCGGACCAATAACACAGGCGTGGCCGACTCCATAAAAAGTATATATATTCTTGCACAGTATCACTAGCCATGTTCGTCTGTCTGACCGTCTGTCCGTCTGTTGGTTCGAGACAACAGATCTCAGCTATTAAAAAAGCTAGAGACACCAAATTTGGTATGAAGGTTCCTATTTATCAGGGGCAGATGAAATTGATGTCAAATATTTGATGTCACGCTCACCGCCCCCGTAAATCGGTAATTTACGATTATTAGGCAAAGTATTGAACCTATAAAGTTCTGCTTTACTATGTATTAAGCTGAATGCAATATGAACATATCCTCCAAATTACAATCTGATCGGACCAATAACACAGGCGTGGCCGACCCCAAAAAAAGTATATATATTCTTGCACAGTATCACTAGCCGAGTCGATTGAGCCATGTCCGTCTGTCTGACCGTCTGTCCGTCTGTTGGTTCGAGACAACAGATCTCAGCTATTAAAAAAGCTAGAGACACCAAATTTGGTATGAAGGTTCCTATTTATCCGGGGCAGATGAAATTGATGTCAAATATTTGATGTCACGCTCACCGCCCCCATAAATCGGTAATTTACGATTATTAGGCAAAGTATTGAACCTATAAAGTTCTGCTTTACTATGTATTAAGCTGAATGCAATATGAACATATCCTCCAAATTACAATCTGATCGGACCAATAACACAGGCGTGGCCGACTCCATAAAAAGTATATATATTCTTGCACAGTATCACTAGCCATGTTCGTCTGTCTGACCGTCTGTCCGTCTGTTGGTTCGAGACAACAGATCTCAGCTATTAAAAAAGCTAGAGACACCAAATTTGGTATGAAGGTTCCTATTTATCAGGGGCAGATGAAATTGATGTCAAATATTTGATGTCACGCTCACCGCCCCCGTAAATCGGTAATTTACGATTATTAGGCAAAGTATTGAACCTATAAAGTTCTGCTTTACTATGTATTAAGCTGAATGCAATATGAACATATCCTCCAAATTACAATCTGATCGGACCAATAACACAGGCGTGGCCGACTCCATAAAAAGTATATATATTCTTGCACAGTATCACTAGCCATGTTCGTCTGTCTGACCGTCTGTCCGTCTGTTGGTTCGAGACAACAGATCTCAGCTATTAAAAAAGCTAGAGACACCAAATTTGGTATGAAGGTTCCTATTTATCAGGGGCAGATGAAATTGATGTCAAATATTTGATGTCACGCTCACCGCCCCCGTAAATCGGTAATTTACGATTATTAGGCAAAGTATTGAACCTATAAAGTTCTGCTTTACTATGTATTAAGCTGAATGTAATATGAACATATCCTCCAAATTACAATCTGATCGGACCAATAACACAGGCGTGGCCGACCCCAAAAAAAGTATATATATTCTTGCACAGTATCACTAGCCGAGTCGATTGAGCCATGTCCGTCTGTCTGACCGTCTGTCCGTCTGTTGGTTCGAGACAACAGATCTCAGCTATTAAAAAAGCTAGAGACACCAAATTTGGTATGAAGGTTCCTATTTATCCGGGGCAGATGAAATTGATGTCAAATATTTGATGTCACGCTCACCGCCCCCGTAAATCGGTAATTAACGATTATTAGGCAAAGTATTGAACCTATAAAGTTCTGCTTTACTATGTATTAAGCTGAATGCAATATGAACATATCCTCCAAATTACAATCTGATCGGACCAATAACACAGGCGTGGCCGACTCCATAAAAAAGTATATATATTCTTGCACAGTATCACTAGCCATGTTCGTCTGTCTGACCGTCTGTCCGTCTGTTGGTTCGAGACAACAGATCTCAGCTATTAAAAAAGCTAGAGACACCAAATTTGGTATGAAGGTTCCTATTTATCAGGGGCAGATGAAATTGATGTCAAATATTTGATGTCACGCTCACCGCCCCCGTAAATCGGTAATTTACGATTATTAGGCAAAGTATTGAACCTATAAAGTTCTGCTTTACTATGTATTAAGCTGAATGCAATATGAACATATCCTCCAAATTACAATCTGATCGGACCAATAACACAGGCGTGGCCGACCCCAAAAAAAGTATATATATTCTTGCACAGTATCACTAGCCGAGTCGATTGAGCCATGTCCGTCTGTCTGACCGTCTGTCCGTCTGTTGGTTCGAGACAACAGATCTCAGCTATTAAAAAAGCTAGAGACACCAAATTTGGTATGAAGGTTCCTATTTATCCGGGGCAGATGAAATTGATGTCAAATATTTGATGTCACGCTCACCGCCCCCGTAAATCGGTAATTTACGATTATTAGGCAAAGTATTGAACCTATAAAGTTCTGCTTTACTATGTATTAAGCTGAATGCAATATGAACATATCCTCCAAATTACAATCTGATCGGACCAATAACACAGGCGTGGCCGACTCCATAAAAAGTATATATATTCTTGCACAGTATCACTAGCCATGTTCGTCTGTCTGACCGTCTGTCCGTCTGTTGGTTCGAGACAACAGATCTCAGCTATTAAAAAAGCTAGAGACACCAAATTTGGTATGAAGGTTCCTATTTATCCGGGGCAGATGAAATTGATGTCAAATATTTGATGTCACGCTCACCGCCCCCGTAAATCGGTAATTAACGATTATTAGGCAAAGTATTGAACCTATAAAGTTCTGCTTTACTATGTATTAAGCTGAATGCAATATGAACATATCCTCCAAATTACAATCTGATCGGACCAATAACACAGGCGTGGCCGACTCCATAAAAAGTATATATATTCTTGCACAGTATCACTAGCCATGTTCGTCTGTCTGACCGTCTGTCCGTCTGTTGGTTCGAGACAACAGATCTCAGCTATTAAAAAAGCTAGAGACACCAAATTTGGTATGAAGGTTCCTATTTATCAGGGGCAGATGAAATTGATGTCAAATATTTGATGTCACGCTCACCGCCCCCGTAAATCGGTAATTTACGATTATTAGGCAAAGTATTGAACCTATAAAGTTCTGCTTTACTATGTATTAAGCTGAATGTAATATGAACATATCCTCCAAATTACAATCTGATCGGACCAATAACACAGGCGTGGCCGACCCCAAAAAAAGTATATATATTCTTGCACAGTATCACTAGCCGAGTCGATTGAGCCATGTCCGTCTGTCTGACCGTCTGTCCGTCTGTTGGTTCGAGACAACAGATCTCAGCTATTAAAAAAGCTAGAGACACCAAATTTGGTATGAAGGTTCCAATATATCCGGGGCAGATGAAATTGATGTCAAATATTTGATGTCACGCTCACCGCCCCCATGAATCGGTAATTTAAGATTATTAGGCAAAGTATTGAACCTATAAAGTTCTGCTTTACTATGTATTAAGCTGAATGCAATATGAACATATCCTCCAAATTACAATCTGATCGGACCAATAACACAGGCGTGGCCGACTCCATAAAAAGTATATATATTCTTGCACAGTATCACTAGCCATGTTCGTCTGTCTGACCGTCTGTCCGTCTGTTGGTTCGAGACAACAGATCTCAGCTATTAAAAAAAGCTAGAGACACCAAATTTGGTATGAAGGTTCCTATTTATCAGGGGCAGATGAAATTGATGTCAAATATTTGATGTCACGCTCACCGCCCCCGTAAATCGGTAATTAACGATT